>ML789663.1:283241-303785 GCA_009831015.1 Picea engelmannii
TTTATAGTGGTATATCTCATAGTGATAGTGTGACAGTGGTTCCATCATTCTACTTCTACTTCAGGGTGGCAGGACGGGGCAATTACAGGTGGTTGTAGTCGGAGAAAATTGGGGGTTGTAGCCTCCTTCTGGTTGTAGCCAGAGAATTGGGAGTTGGAGATTCCCTCAGGTTGTAGCCTGAGAAACTAGGGGGTTGGAGCCTCCTTCCAGTTGTAGCTGGAAAAAAAAGGAAGTGGGTGCTTCCAATGAATGTAATTCTTCAAGACATATAAGAAAAAGCGTTTCGTGGTTTTCTCCCGATTTGGGTTTCCACGTAAAACATTGGTGTACTGTGTATGTGTGTGATTGTTTATTTCTTACTGATCATTATTTGATAATAATTCTACATTGATATAGCATTTGAAGAAAAAGTATTATAATTACGCTATTACTGATTCACCCCCTCTCTCAGTAATCCAACAATTGGTATCAGAGCAGGTTCCTTCATAAATCAGTTTAACCACTGAAAGGTAGATGATGGAGAGTACCAACTCATATAATAATGGAATACCACAGTTTGATGGAGAGAAGTATGCTTTTTGGAGCATAAATGATGTAGGAGCATCTCCAACATCAAGCGAGCCAGCGCGGAAGCGAAGGACAACTGGACAAGCCAACACAAATTTTGAATTTCTCTTGGAGTTGATGCATGAACATAAATGTAGAAATTTAATGAAGTGCACTTGTATAATGTAATCGGACCTTGAGTGATTTGCTCTCATCCTTAGTAGGTAGAAGGCATTTAAAGTAGTTAATGTAGGTAGATAGAATTTAATTCTAGATTAGACTATTTTAGAGTGCAAGAGGGAAATGGGATATAGACACCCTCATTGTGCATTGTGATATTATTGAAGATTGAAGCATTGGAGCAAGAGCATGCAGAGAGCTGTGTAAGAACACCCATGTACAGATATTTGGATTAATAGAAGAGTTTGATTCAAATTCATGGTTTTGTGTTTATTCTCTGTGTATTGATGCTAAATGATATGCTCATGAATGTTTGCTTCCTGTTATACATTTGCTTTATATGTTGTGTATATGATTTCATGTTTTGAGTCTGAAATCTGAGAGGAAAAAGATAATGGCATGAGTTTCAATTGTTTCTCTATCTGAGTAAAAATTCCTGCAAGGAGTGCAGCTGAAGTGTCCAGAAGGAGTGTGTTGACAAGAATTCAGGGTTGCGTCTATGAAGCTCAGATAGTTTTACTTTTGTTCTCATTTCCTCAAAAGTGCAATTGGGCACAGGAGCCGTGCAAGGAGTGCGCAGGCTGAGTGAAGTCTCAGGGTTGTGAACCTGAGAAAAGTATTGAAAGACTACTGATGTAGGTGTGCGTGGAGTCAAAAGGATTCAACACTTAGGAGTGTTTGAAGGTTGCCGCAAGGAGTGCGCGCAAGAGTCTTTTCTAAGGCTCAGAGTTATAAGAAAGCTCAGGAAGGATAAGGCCTTCGAAATTGTTGAAGGACAGTGCAGGGAAGCTGTCACTGGAAGTCTATAAGAAGCATCGTAAGTTTGCACTGCTGGGGGACGAGTTCCATGGAGGAACACTTGTTCATTCACAGAAAATCGCTAAGGAGGAACGAACGATCGGTATTCTCCGAGGAGAATTCACGAATTTCTGTGGGATGTTAGATCTCACGGAAGGAGCAGGAGAGATACCATGAGTATTCCCAAAGGGTTCAAAGCTCAGGAGGGGCAGGACCGTAGATCCGAGACATAAGGAGCATCATATCTACACGTGGAATCCCATATCGGGGTTTCATGGGTTGAAGTCCCGCATACATTTCAACGGGAACCGAGAAATCGCAAAACGCGATATCCCAATGGTTATGAGAACAGTGTGGGGCCAAAGGAGTCGGCAAGTGGACAGGTGACACACTGTATCGGGGTTTTGCAGTGAGAAGTCCCAAAACAATTACATCAGGATTCGCAAGATCGTGAAATCCGAAGTGCCGATAAGGTGGAGTGACGTGAAGGGTCGAACTCCCGTGTGTATCGGAGTTTCGGCGAATCGGGATTTGGGAGTCGGTAAGACAAGTTGTTCAACATTGCGAGTGTCAAAATCACGATAGAGGAAATCCCGAAGAAAGAAGAGAAAGGTCAGCGTTGACTGGTTTTCAAGTTTCGAGGATTCAAGAGACCAACGCTCGACCACTGACCTCACGAAGTCGCGAAGTCCGATCTCCCGAGTGTGAAGAGGGGATCCCGTGAGAGTTGTTGTGGGTGCAGATTTCCCGATAGGGAAATAGAAGAACATTGAGAGTTCTTCGGGCCAGTTGAAAGGAAAGATCCTGAGCTGATGCAGACCTTCCGACCTGCGGGTTGAGGGCTTGCGACGACATCAATAAGGATGAAGGCATATATACATACACAGGGATTTCAAGTTTGGAAATCAATTGTAGATGGATGCACAGCACCAACAGTTCCACCAACAAATGAAAAAGCAATGAAACTCGGTGAGAATAATTCCAAAGCCATAAATGCACTTTTGAATGGTCTCAGTGATACGGTATTCACAAAAGTTGCAAATTGTAAATCTACTAAAGATATTTGGGACAAGCTTCGAAATATTTATGAAGGAGATTCAAAAGTCAAAGCAACAAAGCTTCAAAATTACAAAGGTCAGTTCGAACAACTAAAAATGAAGGAAGATGAAGATGTCGCAGCTTACTTCTTATGAGTCGATGAAACAGTGAATGCAATTATAGGATTGGGAGAAGAAATCGAAGAATCTGTAATTGTTCAAAAGGTACTAAGATCTCTTCCTATGAGATTCATCCCTAAGATATCAGCACTAGAAGAAAGATCGGATCTAAAATCAATAAGCATGGGCGAACTGCATGGAATCTTTACAACATATGAGATGATAACTAAACAGGAAAATCCAGATGTAAAAGAAGCAGCCTTCAAAGCATCCAAAAGATCAAAGAAAAAGAAAAAGGAACAAGAAGAATATAGCAGCAACAACGACGTCTCGGAAGATGATGAAGAAGTGGCCAACTTCGTTAAAAGACTAAACAAGGGAACCAACGATAGGTACAGAGGTAAGCTTCCTTTAATTTATTTTAATTGTGATGGTATTGGTCATTTTGCTAACAAATGTCCTCATAAGAAAAAGAGAAACGATGAAGGTTACTCAAAAGGAAGACAAACATATATAAAGGTAAAATAACTACAAAGAAAGTTTTCAAGAAAAACTTTTGCACCAAAGAAGACATATCATCATCAGATGAAGATGAAGTCGGTGACAGTGAAACAGGGAGAGTTCTATTCATGGCAGTAGAAGACTCTGATAAAGAAGACTCCGAAGAAGAATATGAAGAATCATATGAAGAAGAAATTGAAGAGGCAGAAGTTGACTTCCGAGATGAATTAATGAGTGCCATAGAAGTTATCATAAGAGAAAAGAAGAAAAACAAGAAACTACAAGCAGAACTAGATAAGAAGAAAGACACTGAAGAACTTGAACAAATGATCACAAAATTAAAGGTTCAAATAGAAGAAGATAAAGGAATTGAAGAAGCACTCAAAGAACAACTAGAAGGAAAGGACAGGATCATTGGAAACTTGGAAGCAAAGATTTTCACACTAAGAAAGGATATTCAAAAGAAAAATATGCAAAATAGCTCAAAAGTTATGGATAACATTATTAGCGGTCAAAAATATGATCTTGACAAGTCCGGACTTGGATACAATTAGACAGAAAAGGGATCAAGCTCCAAAACAACAGAGCAAGAAACAAATCCAAAAATTTATGCAGAAACAATCAAAGGGGGTAAAAATATATACAAGGAAGATTACAGGGACACTCCTCCACCGAGAAGATTCAGATTTCAAAATCAACAACAGATAGACATGCCTCAAGAAGAAGAAGGATTCATAAGAGCACATCCTTTCATAAGATATTCAACTACCAGGTATCAAACTATATTTTTTGGTTTATGTTATGCATGTAATAATTTTGGACATAAAGCTGTAAATTGTAGAGATAACAACATGAACATTAACTACTTTGAGAGCCATACACAAAGGGGTTATTCAAGAAGACCTAGTGAAACATAGAGAAGAAGTTACAATAGGTTTGAATCTTTGAGCATTGAAGTGGAATGTTACAAATGTAACAATTTTGGACACATGGCCAAAAATTGCAGAATGACAGTCCCTCCTAAATAACCTCAACAAAGTCACAAACAAGAACCTCAGAAAAGGACATGGATAAGAAAGCAAGATCAATATAGCAATGAAGAATGCACAGTCGCTCTACAAGATAAACAGAAGAAACATGGTTGGTGTTTGCACCCTTTTCGTCGGATTGGTGAGAAAATCAAGGGTGCTTACATGCCCAGTTGGGTCTTGCTGAGCATGACAGTTGTAGAGGAAAGAGTTAGAGAAAGAAAAACAAAACTATAAGCAAGAATTAAATTAAAACAAACTAAGACTACGAGCATAAGGATAAAGAAATAACAAACACAAAAAGACCAATATCACCAGTGTTTTTGGGCTGATCTATTGATGAAATCAAAGCACAATGAAGAAAGGGGACTATGGGTCCCTTCTTCCTCCAAAGGAAGGCTCTTGGGCCCTCACAAACTTGCTCTCCTTACAATAAGAAAAATGAAAATGATAGTGAAAGAACTCCAAGCACATCCACTCAATGGAGAGGTGAATGGCTCTATGAAATGGTGCCAATGTGTTATTGTCAAGGAGTGAGTCCTTAAAACAATCTAGGCAGCATAACATTACATGAAGTTCCTTGAGAAAATGAGGTTTCTTCATGGCTTTTTATAGCATTGCATTGGGTGATTATGTAAGTCCTTTGTAGTGTGAAGAGAGGCTCTTTAGGGCTTCATTAGGTCTTTGACCAGCCTACCATGCAGATTCATCTCATATTTGAGGGTCAAATCGGCTTGGGAGCTGATCCATAAGTGGTTGGGAGGCCGACCAATTCAATAAATGCGCCGTTTAGCAGGTGCACGGGTTTTTGCGCCAACAACCACGCATCGTGCGCGCATGCACGCATGGTACGTTCCTGATCCATGCATGTGCACGTGCACCCTACTTCTGTAAAGCGCTCTTCAATTTTTGGTTACTTTGTATAGTTTTTGACCTTTTTGCAATGATGTGAAATTAACTCAGTGCCATGAATGACTTCATTACTGTTTGACGATGCTGAGTTCTTGTCGCCATGTGCGGACGAAATTTCAGTGATAACAGATTCCCCCTGATGGATGAGGTTAGGACCATACGTATAGCCGAAATCCATCAATGTTTCTTCTACTGAGAATGTTGTTGTAATAGAGAGAAATAGTGGGACCATTCAGAGTGATCCGTTGGAGAAAAAAGGAACTAGTAGGACCCGACCTTCTGAGAGTTGTGCAAAAAAAAACTAGAAAACTGTGTACAAACGAGGCGGGCATGCCCCATGCTCGTGTTATGTAACTCTGAAAAAGATGACTAAAGTGGTGGTGTAGACAACTGCAACGCCCTCGGGGGTGGTGATGATAAAGGAAGAAGACAATTTTGCAAAGGAATAGACTCAGAACAATAGGCAATGATTGCGGTAATAAGTAGCGGCGATGATGCGGGCATTGATGGCCCTACCCAGTCCAAAGGTCTTCGGCAAATGGTAGAAATAGCTACAATAGTCGCAAAGTAAGACCCACCATAACATGAGAAATTGTTGGTGTCGAATGTTATGGGGGCCAACGACAGCAGGGAGCAATGATGTTTCACCCTGTGTCGTCCGAGATCTCTCATTGAATGGAGAATGAGAATCAAGATACTGTCGCCCTTCTGGAAAATGGTGCTGATGTAGACAAAAAGGGGATGCGACTCCCAAAAGAAAAGGGCTTCGTGGAATCTACTAAGGTGAGGAAGTGGCAGAGGTACATGGACGAAGTCAAGAAGTGGGAAGACTCAAGACTGCCCTTGGTTGGAGGATGTATGATATAAAAAGTGGCCGCAACTGTGTAACAAGGTCGAGTGTCAGGGGGACGACAAGACCAGTGATAAGTTGTGCCAGAGGCGGGACAAGGTAAACAAATTCAGAGGGTAGAGGTAAGTGACCTGTGGAGTACTCTGAAGAGATGGACGATGCCGACAAGGGTAAGTAATTCTCCAACCAAGGGTGACATGGGTTGCGTGTGGCCAAAAGAAAGCAAGTCGCCAACGGTGACGACAAAAGAAAATGTAATGACTAGAAACAAAGGCATTTTTACAATAAATAATGAATAATTTTGGGGAGAAATGTACAAATACAGAAACGGGTGCCCCAGTGTGAAATGCGTGCCCCAGGGAGGGAAGAATTGTCTTGGAAAACTGATGAAGGGTGGGGGCCCCATTGGTGAGTTTCTGTATGAGGTAGGTGAAATGAGGGTAGGTTCGCAGATGGGCAAACTGATTATGGATGAAATGGAGGGTTCATGATACTGCGGAGGTGCAGGTAAAAAAATAGAACCTTGAAGAGATAATCTGGGAGTCCAGGTGGGAAAGATAGCACAATGAGGAGAAGGAGTATGTGGCTGATTCATGACATGATGAAAGACTATCGGTTCTCCCGTCCCTAAAGGGTAATGAAGAAAATCATGAGTGTCAAAAGTGCCAAAAGGTGCTATGAATGGGACAACTCATGTGGGTGAGAATGCTACCGGGTGACAGTACCATAGGTGAAAATGGAGGCGTGGGTACCGCAGAGCCGGAAATGAGGATCCTAAAGGCCAATATCAGAGGGTGTGATTGGGAATGAAAATGCAATACAGCGGGAGAGACTACATGCTAGTGCTGAGTATATACCTGAAGGGGTGATGTTGATGAATGATGAGCAAGTACCTGCGCACGTAACAACCAAATACCCAAAGTGAGCAATATCTAAAAAAGAATCAAAGATATGAACATATATTTGATAAATGTGACAATGTGCGTGCGTACCTGACCAGGATATGAAAAAAAGGCTCCCCGGGGGCTCAGGATGAAAAGTGGCCCAGGGACAGCTATGATGTAGGTGGCGGGATGTTGATCCCATGGCTAAAGACGGTTTGGAAAATGGACACCTTGGGCTCCCGGAATGGTGAGTGGAAGTTTGGCAAAAGGCCTATATATAGTTGTAGGGCCCACATTGCCACCTCATTTGTACTTGATGCAACAGTGACTGGACAAGCAGATTGCAGAGGATATTTGGAGATTGGGGGAGGACGAGGCATCCGATCGACATTCTGCGAGTATCAGGTTAGTGGTCTGATCATCTTGCATAGAAATAGGTTTTCAATTTTTGGGCAGGGTAGGTACGGAGGGCTGTATAGAAGGTTTGATGGGATTTTTTATGGGATGTGGGCCCACATGTGTGGGCGATTCGGTGGAAGGCGTGCACACGTGGATGCCTGTACACTGAATATGCATGCATGGGTGCGCGGTAAAGGGATTTTAAGGCGTGCCCGAAGGGCGCGCCTGTGTTGTGAACAGACATGCATTAGTGCACGCCTGTGTTGTGAACAGGCGCGCATTCGTGCGCACCTATGGGTTGGACAGGCGCGGATCTGTGCGCGTCTGTATGGAGAACAGGAGTGCTCAGGGGCGCGCCTATGCACTGAACAGGCGCGTAAAGATGCGCGCCTGTGTAATGAACAGGAGCGCATGTGTGTGCGCCTGTGGGTGAGAAAAACCACGCCTATGAGGCAAGGTTGAAGGGTAAAAATCGAGTCTTTTTTATGCTGTTGATGGGTCGCTGATCTGATATAGGACTCTGTGTTGTGTGCAGGTGGCCAACAGTGACGATGTCTGTGCGGTGGTGAGAGCGAGATTGGGCCCAGTTGCGAGATGCTGTGGCCAATGCGGGGCCTGAGGTGCGAGCGACTTTAGCAACCTGTGGGTTGCTAAAGTTTTTTGAGTGCCCGTTGATACGGGCACAGGAGTATTTACTACAGTTCCTGCTCCAGATGTGGAGTCCAGAGCTGCACTGATTCCTCGTGCGAGGAGAGCAGATCCCCTTCACTGCGGTGGAGGATGTATATTTCCTGACTGGGCTCCCCTTTCGGGGAACGCCCCTCCCGGCAGAGCCTATGCTGCCGAGAGAGACAACTCTTGTTACCATTGGTCAGAGATATTGCTCAGGTGAGAACTTCATGTCGGGGACTATGGTGAGCGTTAGTGCTATAGACTCCCTGGCTCATCGTTGCATAGCGATGATGATTGTTCATGTATACGGGTCACTTGCGACCCAATGGATTAGTGGTGGCCAACTGCTGGTGCTGGAGAGAGTGGTGGGTGGTGAGCAGTTCGCGTGGGGACTGACGCTGCATGCGCGGATGATCGCGCAGTTGGATTGCTGTCGGTCCACAGGTGTAGGAGAGTTTGCCTTTGGGTCGATCCTAGTGGCATGGTTCTTGGAGAGGGTGCCCATGTTGTGCCCGAGGGTTCTACTAGATATGTCGGGGGCACGAGAGCCGCGATTGAGGCGGTGGTCTTCAGTTTTGGTTCGCCACGGTGGTGGCGAAGGTGGGTACTACTTTTCTGCAGAGGCCGCACGGATATGGCGACAGATGCCGCAGGTAGTACTCCGGTACCCCTATGCTGGGGTTGACTTCCGGGGTGACCCAGACATGGTGTTGCCTCCAGGGGAGTTTTATGACCATCGAGGTATGTTTTGCATTGTGCATGTGTTTGATTTATGTTGTTTTGTGATATAGCAGTCCATATATGATATAGATGCTGATACGATTTTTGTTGTTGTTTTTTGCATGTGCAGATGTGGCACCTCGCGGGCGTGAGGTGGAGATGCAGTGAGTGCCAGCTCGGCGAGAGCCGGAGGGACGATTGCAGGGAGAGAGGCGGCGGTGGGAGGATATCATGGGTCGACCAGCAGAGCCCAAGAGGGCAACGAGGCGACGCCATTTCGATGACCCTGGTACAGGGCCATCACATGCTCCTCCGGCAACAGCCGGAGTGGACTTTGATGATATACGCCGTCGTTTGGAGACGGTGTTGCAGGACGTGCCTGAGGGAATGTGGACACAGATCCAGGATGAGAGCTTCCTGGAGCAGTGTGTGGGGGTGCCGCCACCATGGCGGCCCATAGTGCGGCGAGCAGCAGTGCTGGCGGCGATGACGAGTGGACGCCTGCCGCCGGGGTAGGAGGGTCCTGTGGGTGGTCCTCCGCCATTGCCTGGGGAAGGTGGGGGTAGGCCACCACCTCCTCCTGAGGGAGGAGTAGGTGGGGGTGCGATAGAGGCCCCCTGATGTATGATGGACATTTTTGTTGTTTATAGGCTGGTGAGCCGGTTTTTGTACCGAGGTGTTGTATTGGCCTGCGGATATGTGTATGCTTGTATGTAAACATTCGGATGGCCGAATAGGATGTGATATATATATATGAGTATACATTTTTGAGATCCTGATGTTGTCTACATGTGTTTTTTTTTATGATGAGGATGATGTCTATTGTATCTATATGCTATGACAGGACTTATGAGATGTTTATGTATGTGTAGCTTGATGTGATATATGCCAATCTAACACTATGTTAGTTATGTCATCTGTCGTTTGATTCAATTGTCTTGGAATATGTGTAAATGTAATGGAATCAAAATGTCGAGATAATAATCTAACCTGTAGGTATTTGCGAAAGAGGCACGGATCGCGTACATGGTAAACATTGTTGAGCTGGAGAACGACTAGTTGAGAGTTGAGGAAGACGCTAAGGTGGAAAATATGATGGCGCTGGGTGTCGGTCAGGAGGCCCATGACCGCAGTGTATTCGGCTTGGTTATTAGTTGTTGGTCCCAAACAGATGCCGCTTGAATGTAACATTTCATGTGAGGGGGTATATAGGGCCCAAGATGCTGAAGTGAGATTTTACGTCCAACGGCTAGCGCCGTTAGCGTAACCAATGTGGTAGGATGGTGGAAGAAGCATCTGTCAATAGCACAAAGGATAGTTTAGACGAGAGGGAGGAGAAAAAAGATTAAAAACACTAAAAAAGAAGAAAAAATAACCTAAAGTAGAATGACTACTTCTAAGCATAAAATTTCTTGAGGTATAACCCATTGACGGGTTCTTTGAGGGAGAGGCCTTCGAGGGAGGCCAGGATGTATGCGCCTATGGTGAGGAAATGTTGGATGATGTAAGGGCCATGCCAAAGTGATTCGAATTTGCCATGGCCAAAGGTATCATGGGCGATATCATAGGCCAGGACGAGGTCGCCTTCACGAAATGATCGAAGGTTGACATAGTGATCAAAGGTAGCCTTTGATCATTTTTAATCTGCCTCGTTGTTCTGTAAGGAAGATCGATGATCTTCATCCAGAGACTCCAAGTTCATCAAGCGCTGCTCCATTGGAGCAGTGTCAGGTGCTCAATTGCGGTGCGTAGGGTGGGAATTTTGCACTCAATGGGAAGAATTGCCTCGACCCCATGGACTAAATGAAATGGCGTGAAACCTGTAGTGGTCTTTACTACCATTCGATAAGCCCATAACGCGAAAAATAACATATGATGCCAATTGGTTTTATGTTTATTAACCGTGCGTTGTAACATGGTCTTGAGGACTTTGTTCACTGCCTCGACCTATCCGTTTGACTGAGGGTAATATGGTGAGGCAAACTCGTGAGAGAAGCCTAACCGAGACGAGAGTTCGACGAAGATCTCATTCTCGAAGTGTTTCCCATGGTCGGAAACAAGTTGGAGTGGTACTCCAAAACAGGATATGACGTGGTTAAAGAAAAAACGCGCTGCAGTGTCAGCGGTGTTGTTGAAAGTGGGCATAGCTTCGGCCCATTTGGTGAAGTAATCAACGAAGACAAAAATGTATTTGTGACCATTGTTGGAGGGGGGATTACAAGTCATAAAGTTGATGCCCCATTTACAAAAAGGGCCCGCAGTAATGACAGGGTGAAGAAGAGCGGGGGGAGCTCGGCCTTTGTTTTCGTAGAGCTGACATTGCTCACATCGTTTCACAGCATGAATGCAATCATGAAACAAGGTAGGCCAAAAGTAACCGGCTCGAATAATATTTTGAGCCGTGGATATACCCGAAAGATGTCCCCCACATGCACCGCTGTGGCATTCGTTTAAGAATCTTCCGTCCTCGTCAATAGTCAGGCAACGAAAAAGAATGGTGTCGACGTCCCGTCGATATAGGATGTCTCCGATGAGGAGATAGCGGGGGGCCTGATGACGAATACGCCGACGATCATCTCGTGATAGATGGTTACCGAAATTTTGAGTTCATAGGTAGACGAGAAGGTCTCCATACCAAGGATCATCAGAAGTGATGTAAAAGAGATGTTCGTCAGGAAAGTCGGTGTTGATGGGGGCACTGGTGGTGTCAGAGGGGAGGGCCGTGACAAATTCGGTGAGAACAAGGGCCTTCTTACTCTTAGGGGTGGAAAACTCGAGGTCGTACTCCTGAAGGATAACGATCCATCGAGAGAATTTGTCGTTAACTTGTCGACGACTGAGCAAATATTGCATAGGGTTGGAATCTGCGACGACCTTGGTGGTGCGAAGCAGAATGTAATGACGCAGTTTCTGGACTGCGAGGACAACGACAAGAGCCAGTTTCTCTTCGTGTTTATACTTCAAGGGTGGCCTTGAGAGGTTCTTACTAACGTAGTAAATGACATGTTCATGGTTGTCATCTCCTAGATGGACGAGGACGCCAACTACTGATACAGCTGATGCTGATACGTAGAGGATGTAGTCACGATTGTAGTCAGGTGCACTAATCAAAGGTGCATTCAAAAGCGTGGATTTAAGATCATCAAATGACTGTTGGGCGTAGTCGTCCCAATGAAAAGGGATGTCGTGATGTAGTAAGCGAAGGAAACCGTGTTCGCGTATGGTGTAATAAGGAACAAAGCGTCTAAGAAAGTTAGATTTGCCCTGTAGACTCTGAAGTTGTCGTAAATTTCGAGGAGGTGGAATTTCGGTGATAGCTTTGACTTTGAGGGGGTCCACGGTAATACCGTTTTGGGAAATGATAAAACCAAGGAGGCGCCCTGCGGTGACGCAGAACACGCACTTTAGAGGATTCAAGCGGATGTTGTACTGGCGACACCGTTGAAAGATGATTCATAAATCATCGAGATGTTGGGTGCGTTTCTTAGATCGATCTCTGAGGTCATCCAAGTAGGCGAGGATGATTTCAGCCAAATCGTGAAAGATGTATGTCATTTCCCGCTGGAAGGTTGCACCGACATTTTTTAAGCCGAAAGGCATGACACGATATGCAAAAGTACCCCATGGGGTAATGAATGCAGTTTTATACTGATCAACTGGGTGGATTTGAATTTGGTTATAGCCAAATAATCTGTCCATAAAGGAGAGAGCCTCGTGGCCAACGCAGTCGTCGATAATTTGATCGATGAAAGGTGTTGAAAAGTTGTCTTTGGGACATGCGTTATTGAGATCGCGAAAGTCTGTTCAAATGCGGATAGTGCCCTATTTTTTGTCGATGGGTACAGGGTTGGAAACCCATGAAGTGTAAGCGATGGGGTAAATAAACCCAGCCATACGTAATTTGTCAATTTCGGCTTTGATAGCCACGGCCTTGGATGGGTGTAGCGGTCGCTGTTTCTGGTGAACTGGTGTGATGTCAGGCCAGGTGTCGATGCGATGCTCGACAATAGATGGGTTAAGGCCAGGCATTTCTGTGTATGACCAGGCGAAAATATCCCTATATTCCTAGAAGAGGGCTTTATATACGGCGATTTCCTGAGGAGTGCAAGCAACTCCAATGATGATTTCTTCAACGATGTCGTTTTTAATGGAAATGTCGATTTTGATGGTGGGGGAAATTTTGGCCATATTACCTTCTTAAAAAGCGTCAAGGGAAGGAATGGGATTGTTGAACCAGTCGACAGGTCCGGATGGGATAAAATCTTTGGTTTCGACTGCGTAAATGGGGTTTTTGTTAGGAGGCATGAGGGCTTCTTGTGGAAGGAAGAGTGCACGATGATGTAGTGCGTCCCAGGTAGAGTCTGGGCGGTGTATCTCTTCTAGTATTTCCTCATCACATTGGAAACGACGGGAATATAAGGGATCGTGAGGAGTGACCTCCGTGATGGAGTAGTTGCCCCCT
This sequence comes from Picea engelmannii, assembly GCA_009831015.1. NCBI lineage: Eukaryota > Viridiplantae > Streptophyta > Pinopsida > Pinales > Pinaceae > Picea > Picea engelmannii. The sequence goes on from ML789663.1 coordinate 296,351, forward strand.
GTTGGAGAAGCAAAGGGAGCAATGTTAGGCGAGGGTGAGGGTTCACTCGACATGAACCATATGTTGAAGTACTGAGGGGTACCCGTGGTGGTTGGGTGGAGAGTTTCCGTAGGGGAATGAGCAGGAGAGTTGGGTGGGTTACGGGGTAAATCCTCAGATACGTTATTTAAGAACCAAGGAGGTGTTGGGGGTGCCTCGGGTTCGGGAGAAATGACATGAAGATCTTCTAGTGACGAGGTAAGGTCATTGGTCATCTCTGTGGGTTGGTGAAGTAGGGCCAAGTGACGTTTCCTGTATGCAAGGAGTATAGGACACTGGTATGTAAAGTGAGCTAATGAATCGCATAGAGAGCAAGGGCATCTCATACGTTCATTGACTGAAGTGGTGACATAACGGATGTCAGTGATATTTTTTGGAGAGGACGTAGCAGGGCGCGGGTTGTTCTTGAAGTTTTGGCATAAAACAACTAATGTCTGCTGAAAGCATGGAAGTGTTGGGCAATGATGGGTATAATGGTCGTACTCTAAACAGATAGTGCAAGCAAATTTGGTCCTCAACCCTTTACTACTGGAAGTTTGGGTGGTAGTAGTGGGACTAGCAGTAGTGACGGGTGTGGCGGGAGATTGATTGAGGGGAATCAAATTTCGTAATTCTGGTAGTGATGGGCAGTTGTTGGTTTGGTGACCCTCTTTCTCACATAGTGCGCAAGGTGGTGGGATGCATGGAGGAAGTAGAGTAGTGGGCTCCTTCTTATTTCTCCTGCCCCCAGCTGTAGCAGGGGGGTTAGGGAGTATGGGGGTAAGGACGGGAATCGTCATGGGGAGGCCTTCCTGTGGAGGAAGGGATGGGCAAGGGACCATCTCAGGTGGATGTAAATACCACACTGGGATTGCTAACACCGTATTAGGTAGTGTGAGTGTTGCGGCTACCTGGAAAGCTTTGATACCAGGTGGAGGGTAAAAGAAGGGAATTTGAGTGAGGGGTTGGGGAACTGTCTCCCAAAGGGGACTATGCCCCTGAGGGGATGTGGATTCGTGGACTGTAGGGGTCGGCGAGTGCACAGGAGGCTCCTGTGGGAGTGGTTCTGCGACTATTGAGACGTCAGGAATGACTGAAGCCTCCTAAGGAGGACGAGCATCCTCCATGGGAGTTCCGTTAGATGAGATGATGCATACTTGATTAGGGGGAAGGAGTGGTGGTGCTCCATGGTATGTCCCTAATAAGGATGGATCTTTGAAAATCCCAGGACCCATCTCTACGAGTGGGTATGTGTCGTGGTTGGTGTGTATGAGAGGAAGAATGTTATCAAGGTTGGCAGATGGGTTAGACTCATAATGTGAGACTTGGTCGATGGTCACAATCTTCCCGTTATGGGGGAACATGATTGTCCGAAAGATGGATGATGCCACTGCCTTCATAGCATACATGTAGCTACGTCCGAACAAGATATCGTAATCGAGCGGAGCGTCGATAACTTCAATGTCAATGAGAATAGTTTTGCCCCCGAGTTCCACGGGGACATTTTGGAAGAGCCCTTCAGGAGACGATGGTCGTCCGTCATAAGCTCGTAATCTGATGGCGGAGGGTATGAGTTCCGGGGAACCAAGTTTCTTCCATACTGTTTTGGACATGATGCATGTAGATTCCCCTTCATCGATGATACACCAATGAACGGTGATGTTCCTTATTTTTACTAGTATTTGAATAGCGACCAAGGCGGGAAGACGAGGTTCATAGCTGTCCAGATCAAAGGTGATGAGTCGAGTATCAGCAGGGTCGACTGCCCCTAAGGCGGAAAGTAGTGATTTCCACTGCATAGGGCAAGTCTGGAGGACTTCCAAAATTGACATTGCAGCTGGGGATTGTGTTAAGTCATCTACCAAACTATAATTATGAGCTGCCCTAGCCTGTGGGTTGTGAACATTCCTACACAAGGGGACGCGAGGGATGTGTAATGGTGGTTCAGCGGAAGGGCAAGGGATCACCAACGGGGGTCCCATCGGTGTAGGGTTTGTCTCTGGAGAGATAGGAGTAGACTCAGCTGGTGTCTGATACTGACGATTTCGTGTTTGCAGAAGGATTTCTTCCTCACTGGTGAGGAGAATTGTACGCTCTACTGGATTGTTGGGGTTATGGTATTGACCCACCTGAGGTGTGGGATGCTACGTGTCTTGTTGGGTGTTTATCACCCCTTGATGTGGGATAGGATTTTGCAGCACGGCGGGAGGGGGTTGTTGTGCGTATTGTTGTGGTGCCTGCTGAGGGGCAGGTTGTGCAGGAGAAGGGGGAATGCTCCCAAAGTCTTTCAACCGTTTGAAATCAACGATCTGGGGGCAATGGTGAGTGTAATGACCGAACTCACCACAAAGGGCACAAGGGAAGATGGTTTTAACATTATTCCTCCCTTGGCGTTTGTTATTATTTCCCCCTTGGGGGTTTTGGTTCCCTTGGTTTTGGTTGCCCCCAGTGGGTTGATGTTGTGGGGGTTGATTCCTGCCTTGACCAGGGTTGTTATTATTCCTATTCTGTCCTTTCTTCTTGGCATTGTTCGAAGGGTGATTTGGGTTGGCGGTGTTCAACTGTTCAAAATTTTGGTATTTTTGAGCAGCAGAGGGTTGAACAAAATTTACCCCTGCATGAGGATGTGGGGGAGCCATGGGTTGTGGAGGACCAGGAAATGGAAAATATGGATTTTGTGGAGGTACCGATCCATAAGGTACATAGGAAGGCGGAGTGCTCTCACTAATACTATAAGCTGACGTTGAGGGAGTACCACTGTGTGTGGGAATAGGTGGATGTGTGGGAGGTGTCGGTGGTGGTCCACTGATGGGTGGAGGTATAGCAACAGGGTATGGCTGTTGATAAGGGGGTGGGGGGTAATAATAAGTGCCCCCATAGGCCGGCGGGTATTGAGGTGTTCCATACATCGACGGTGGTTGGGGTTGTGGACCATGGTGTGTGGTGGAACCTATTAGTCCGTCTGCTGAGTGAGACGTCCCAGGTTTGTCTTGGCCAAATGGCACTGGTTTTGGAAGGTCAGGAAGTACTGTGTATAAGTACCCTAATTGTGCATAAATAAGGTCATACTATTGGGCCTTACTGATGGCTTCCTCTTCAGATTGAGGGAAGGTGGAAGCTACATCTTTTCCGAGGAGAGAGACAAGTGATCTAAGAAACCAGTCGAGACATTGTTGCTTGGTGGTTTCTGATTTACACAAACTACGTCGCCTACGCCACTCATGAATGTGGTCAGCGATGTGGGTGGATGAAGTTTGTTTGAAGTTAGATAGTAGTTCTAGACCATTGTCATGGCGGATGGGTAATTGGAAGAAGGTCAAGAATGCTTTGGCCAAGGACTCAAAGGTCCCATGGGACCCTGATTTTTCTTCGACATACCATTTGGCTGATGGGCCAGTAAGTGTGCATTGAAATAATCGCAGTCTGATGGAATCATCCATGATGTTATTGGAAGAACACCATAGATGAAAGGTCATGACATGGTTGGCGGGGTCATCCCCTGCCTTTCCTTCAAACTTTGGTATGTCTGAAGGAAGTTTTTTTGGCATTGCAGGCCATGTGGCGTCATGTAATATAGGATCATTGGTGAGTTTGGTGAGATCCGGTATGTTGAGAGAGGCTAAATATGGCATCTGTAGTGGGGTGGGAGGGTTAGCTCCAGCCATAGTGTGTTGTGAACCTAACCCTTGATGGGGACTAGGTGGGTTGGTGCTCCCTCCTTGAGAGGAAGTGGGTCCTCCGCTCCCATGTAAAGGAGAGTGAGTGAATGGATGACCTTGGGAAGTGGACCCAAGTAACGTAGAACCAAGCAAAGCTGATCCTAAAATAGTAGCACTCACAGGAGTGTGTGAAGGAGGTACCAATGAGCGGGTACGACCAGATACTCCCCCTAAAATAGGAGGGAGGTTGAGCAAGCGTCGTGAACGTCGGGGGTTCTGTGGTTCCCCTATGATGTTAGACTATTTGTGTGAATGTGTGCCAAAAGTGGTGAGAGAAATATAGAAACAAGAGTCTTTGCTGTGAATGTTTACACAATATATATCCAAATCAAACTGTAATCAGATGTGCATCATACATAAAATGTGAAAGAAGCATATATATGTGGGTAAGAGGGTTTTGTTTGCATGGGGGAATAAAAAAGAAAGCAAATACTCGTGTCCTAGAAGACGTAACGTCCTTCCTCTCAAATAGCGCTGGACCTTCCAATAGTACTCAACAGTGGGTTCTGAAGTCACCGGAAGAGACACTAGTGAAGGATGAAACAATTGGTTATAATGAGGGGTAGAGGGGGCATATCCCGAAAGAGCTGGCGATATTTCCCAATAGCCACACAATATCCAATCAAGGTGCAATTGCAGCCGACAATTGCCACCTGGGTAGATGTCCTAAAGTTGGTCACTAGGTACCTCGGTCAAAGTGCGGCATTTAGATTTTCAGCCTAAGAAATGGGTCACGGGCTGGATCCCGTCCAAGAGGTGGGTGCCTCAAGGGGGGACGCACAGAACAACCGGACCTTGGCCTTCGAACCTTCACGGGTATCTCCCTGCCTTATGGTGATTGGAACACTTGACTTGGAGGGTTTGAAGTTCCCTATTTGTCAACCTCTATGTTTGAAAATGTGAGAACCAGATAACGGGGAGTTTTTTGGATGCCTATCCCCGAAATCTTACCTAGACTAAAAATTTCTTTTGGCACCTCCTGTGGAGGAAAACTTAGTGAGTTTTTAGAAATTTTTTAGATGATGTTGTTTTGTGAGGCTAGGGGTGAGAACCAACCTCGTTTGATTAACAGTGGGAGTGGATAGTCATGTCAAGAAAAAGATGGGGTATTTTTCGAAATCCCTTTGGAGGAAACTTACTTAGACCTCCACGTTTCAAGAAGAAGCTATTGTGAGTGAGAAGTGACTTTTGTGTGTGAGTGAAAGTGTGCCAAATTTTAGTTAATTAGATGTCACCTTGCTGCATGTGGACTTCGCTTGGTCCTTACAAGATTTTGATTACCTAATTAGCTAGATGTCATTGGTACAACCTTGCGGAATTCAAAATCCCTAGGAAGCTAGCATGTGGACATGTGGGTCCGTTACTATCCTTTAACTCCCTATGTGTGAGGTAATCTAGAAAAATCATGAAACTATCCTAGATTGAACATGTGGGGATGTATGGGCCCGTTACAAACCTTTAAACTCTCCTAGTGTTTTTATCTAAGAAAGCGAAATTCTAAGCACTATCCTATCTTTGTGACATGTGGGCATGTATGGGCCCGTTACAAATTTAATATATGTTTGAAAAATGAAACTAAGAGGGGTCCCAAAAGGGCCTTTGTCCTCCCCTAAAGGTTTTGAAATTTTGTTTTAAGGGAGATGAGATTGTTTTTCACAATCTTTTTCTGATTCTCAAGATCGCTTGAAGGCGCGAGAGAAGAGCATACTCAAGGATTTGTTACTTCAATTTCTAGTCCCAAATATGAGTTAGATGTAATTAAATATGATTTTCCACTTATGTTTGTAAATCCAAACTAGCCATCCATGTGGCAAAAAGCAAAGAAGGGAAATTGATTTTTATCCTCCTAAGTGCCTATGTTTGGTTGACTAACCCCTTTATATTATGAGGGGACTAAGTGTAATGTGGCTTTACAACATTTTTTGACAACATATTTAAGAAGGCAGATGGCCTTTCCCACATCAAAGTACTTACAATGAAAATTTTTAATCAAATGCATGACCCCTAGTGCAGACAGAGGCGCACAGAGCACATGCGCGTGAGCAGAGTTGAGACAGAAAGTGCATGCACGCAGAGGAAAACTGTTACGAAAGTGCATGCGCGCACGATGCGTGCCTGTGGGGTGGAATACCCGCGCACCTATGACAAATGGCCGAGAAAGAAAATATGGATGGATTTCTCTCAATTCTCCTTTGAATTGACTGGTTAGCAGGTTGGCAGAGGTTGGTTTGCGCACCTGCAAGTTAAAACAAACTAAAAGGAAAGCAAAATAAACCCAAATGAGGGAGGAATTGATACCTTCTCCCCAGTATGGTCGCCAATCTGTTTGCACCCTTTTCGTCGTCTTGGTGAGAAAATCAAGGGTGCTTACATGCCCAGTTGGGTCTTGCTGAGCATGACAACAATGTTTTTTTAGGCTGATCAATTGATGAAATTAAAGCACAATGAATAAAGGGGACTATGGGTCCCTTCTTCCTCCAATGGAAGGCTCTTGGGCCCTCACAAACTTGCTCTCCTTACAATAAGAAAATGAAGATGATGGTGAAAGAACTCCAAGCACATCCACTCAATGGAGAGGTGAATGGATCTATGAAATGGTGCCAATGTGTTATTGTCAATGAGTGAGTCCTTCAAACAATCTAGGCAGCATAACATTACATGAAATTCCTTGAGAAAATGAGGTTTCTTCATGGCTTTTTATAGCATTGCATTGGGTGATTATGTAACTCTTTTGTAGTGTGAAGAGAGGCTCTTTAGGGCTTCATTAGGTCTTTGACCAGCCTACCATGCGGATTCATCTCAGATTTGAGGGTCAAATCGGCTTGGGAGTTGATCCATAAGTGGTTGGGAGGCCGACCAATTCAATAAATGCGTCATTTAGCAGGTGCGCGGGTTTTTACGCCAATAGCCGCGCATCGTGCGCACATGCACGCATGGTACGTTTCTGTTCCGCGCATGTGCGTGCACACCCAACTTCTGTAAAGCGCTCTTCAATTTTTGGTTACTTTGTATAGTTTTTGACCTTTTTGCAATGCTGTGAAATTAATTCAGTGCCATGAATGACTTCATTACTATTCGATGATGCTGAGTTCTTGTCGCCATGTGCGGACGAAATTTCAGTGATAACAGTTGGTATGTTGACAGTGGATGTTCAAAACACATGATAGGTGATAGAGACAAGTTTCTTACATTACGAAAGGAAAGAGATGGATCAGTCTCCTTTGGAAATGATGATTCATCCAAAATCATTGGAAAAGGCACAGTCCGAATTGGGAACAAGAATGAAAAGGCAGAAAATGTTCTACTAGTGGAAGATATGAAACATAATATTTTAATTGTGAGTCAAATGTGTGACTAAGGACATAAATTTACTTTTGATTCACAAAAGTGTGAGATAAGAAAACAAGATTTAGAAAAATTGGTCACTACAGCTGCAAGAACTTCAAGCAACATATATGTGTTAAGCGAAATTGGAAATGAAAAGTGTTGTTTAGGAAAGGAAGATGAAAGTTGGCTATGGCACAAAAGTGTTAGGACCACATATTGTACCTTTTCGCTCCTACTTTTTGCCATTATTATACCCTTCATCACTAGTGTTTAGACTCATAATATCACTACATCTGATCATTCCAAGGTATATAAGGTCCTTTCTCATTATTGTATGCTTAATCTGTTTTGCATAATACTTTACATTACTT
>ML789664.1:16930-48553 GCA_009831015.1 Picea engelmannii
ATATATATATATATATATATATATATATATCAGTGTATGAATTTCAAGATGCAATACATAAAATACTTATCAGAAATAACACCAGAAGTGGGTGCAACTACTGAGAGGGGTGCTCGTTTCCACCCAACCGTAGGCTCAGCGACACCCAAAGGATTTACCACTAGCCACCCCCGAGCTGAGACCACGATGCTCCGAGACTGCGTCTCTCTTTCTGCCAGTGACCAGGAGCGAAGGTTGCAATCCTTCGTCTCTGCTATCACTCACCCTGCCTAATGCCAGAGTTCCCCTCGCATCCCCCCTTTCAATATTCTTTGTCATATGCCTTATCCTCTCGCGAGGTTGCGTGTGGCATGATTACCCTCGTGCCGATCAGGCCTGACGACTCTACGGATGGGCGGTTCACCATCCCATCCCTCATCAAGCCATCTGCCTACCAGCCTGCGAGGCATTGAATTTCAGGGCCAGCGAGCTTCTTTTGGTTCTTCGGGCCAATGGAGTCCAAATACGGTATTTAATTCTCGGTGGAAGTTAACGCTACCTTTTCAGGTGCCCTCCACCGCCATCGTGGTCTCTTTTCTGCACATCCCCTCATCAACAGTCCTGCAATAAATTCAAAATGTTATTCACATTCATTGACCTCTTTCTATAGGTCCATTTACATCACATGTTCATACTTATGAGTTTTCCATAGTCCTCAGCCAATCTAGTTATATTTACAAACTGGGGGAAACAGGGTGTTACAGAAAGCCACGAGAATCAAACTATTCCATCTTGGTACATTGTTTTCTCCAAAAGATAGTAAAAATCAGGCATCTGTTGACCTAATCAGTCATATGAAAAGTGGTGGATAATTCATTCATTACTTATGGGTGCCCAATTTCCTTTGTCATTTTCCTACATGAAGGAGTTGGTTGTTTGACTGTTTGGTCGATCTGTGATGAAATTTTTGTTGTTGACTGATATTTTGTTATAATAGGCACAGAGTTACAACACACGTCTCAGATTTGTAGCAATGGTCTTGTAGTGAGAGTGACAATAATAGTGAGTTGTAGCAACGGTCCTATAGTGAGAGTCACAACAATGGTGAGGTAAGAGTCGTAAAACAATGATATTCATAGTACCAAGAGTTGCAACAACAACAAGAGTCGCAACAATGGTGTCAACAATCTAGAGTTGCAAGAGCTATGCATGAGAAAAGATTTGTAGCAACTTATACTCGATAGTTTCATCTCCTGCATTCGAAATGTACCTGTGCAACCTTGTTTCCTGTATACCACTTTTAGCACATAAAGGTGATAATATCCTGAAAATGCATAAGAATAAGTATTGAAATGGCATGTTGAGAGAATAATTATAACTTGACCAAAAATGCATTGTTGTGAATGAAAAAGGGTATTAAGATGGAATGGAAATGGAAAAATGGTGTACATAAAGGTATTGGATGGGTGCTACATTGATGATGTCAATTTGAGCACCCATCATGTCCCCCCAACTGAATTTGTTGCATGTCCCCATGCAACCAAATAGTTATTTTGAGTCTGATAGGGTGAGAATCCCTTGGAGGTTGTTGATTCCATAGTTGGTTTTTTCTTACCTCAGGAGTAACAACTTCTTCCTCATCTTAGTAGTCTTCCATAATTGCAGCAAGTCCTTCTCCTAAAGTCCCCCCTATTGGTTATTGTGTAATAATGGGGTACTTATCTTGTATTTCCATTGTTTCTTTATCATGTGTCTCCCATGTTGGTTCTAGTGTACTAGCAGGGTGAATTTCCCTTGGTGGTTCTTCTGTGACAGGAGGGTGAATTTCCTCTGCTGGTTCTTGTGGGACAGCAGGGTAACATTCCCTTGGTGGTTATTTTGTGATAGAATGGTGACTTTACTCTATTGGTTGTGCAACAATGCATCTTGTTTCCTTGGAAAGGTAGTCTAACCTATCCACATGTCTCTCTTTTATGAGTTCATCTCCCAACAATTTGACAGTGGTTTTAAGTTTCTCATTCTCCTTCTCAATCATCCTATTCTTCCTCAAAACTAATACATATAAAGGCACAAGAAAATGGGTACTTAGTGTTTTAAATTTCCTAATCTTGTCCAGCTCTGGGGTAGAAGTGGCCTCGTTTTCTTCCGTAGTTGCAACTTCTTCTTTGTCTATGTAGACCTAGAAAATTGCAGCAAGGCCTTCTCCTAAAGTTTCTCTTGATGGTTCTTGTGTATCAAAAAGGTTTTTTGTCCCCGTCTCCTCATCAAGTAGAGGTCCGACAGAATTTTTACCATCCCCCATCATATAAATAGGGTGAAATTCCCCTGTTAATTCTTGTGTGACAAAAGGGTCCCTCTCTTTTCTTACAAATTCTCCTTCATCTTGTTCCTCGCCTACTAGTTTTTCTGTAGCAGCAAGGGTGTTGGCATGGGGGAAGACCCAGGTTTCAACTCTAATAGCGCACCAAAAATCCCTAACTACAGACCCTTCTGGAAACACCCGCGAAGCAGATGAAGTCTCACCTGAAGTAGCAATAGGGGGTTGCAAGACACATGTGTCTACAACCAAAGGAAATGCAAAGGGATCTCATAACAAAAACAAAATGTAACCTAGAGAGTCTTTAACAGTCTTACACTTAGCTTCATGAAGTTAGATTATACCTTCTATCTTTCATATGGAAACAACAATGCAATAACAATATAATCAGATAGAAAATAACACAACATCAACCACTAAGAACAACAATATTTACGTGGTTCACCCTCTCCCTAGGGCTACGTCCACATAATTGTGTTTCTTGATATATTAGATGAAAACATACAGTTCTATCTACGCACTTAACTGCAGATCTCTCTCTCTCTCTCTCTCTCTCTCTCTCTCTCTCTCTCTCTCTCTTTGCGCACCCAGCTGGAGGGTTGATCTTTGCACCCAGCTGAATATCCCGAATACAGAATGCTCTTACAACAAGAACACTTCTCTCTCATCAAAAATAATAGTAACCAAAAATACCAAACTTCTCAACTCTTCTATACCTTTATTTATACATTAAATGATTCTCGGACAACCTTAGACCGAAGTCTAGGTGTCAAAACCCTAGATCCAAAACCCTAGGTCCACATGACCTACGTTTTCAAGGCTTCTGTAGCTTATCCTTCCTTCTTTTCCATGAGGTGCTCCAAATAATCCATTGGTGTCTTCTTTCGCTTGTTGAGTTGTCCACGATCCATATTCTTTGATGCTTTATCTTCCTTTATCTTCTCTTTCAATGACTTGTTTTTCCTTACTTCATTCCTTCTTTTCTGCTTCTTTAACCACTTCGACCCTTCCTTGGTCTGTGTGTCTTTCACACACTTCGTACTTCATCTTTATTCTTCCTTAATCTTATCTTTCTTCCTTAATACCTAACCAAGGGCCAACAGGCCCCCAACACTCATCTGTGACTCGTCCCCAGGCACTGTAGGGTTGAACCCTATATATCACTTCAACTGCAGACCGCGCGAAGTAGCCTTTTCTTTCTATTATGTTCCTCCCTATCATGTGCAAACTGTCGTTTCTCTGTTTGGTACCCAGTTTCAACTATTCCTGGTACCTAGACCCTTCTTCTTGTGCTTTTACTAAAATTTGCAATGCAGTTGGTTGCCATAATATAGTTTCAACCAACTCCTGTTTACCAAACCATCTTTCCATTCTCCATTAAGGGTATTCAACTGCGAAACTCCTCCTTCTGTGACATTGGCAACTTCGAATGGTCCAAGCCAATGTGTCTTGAACTTCCCTGGATGCTTAATGAACTTGTTGTCATATAACAATACCAAATCTCCTTGCTTAAATGATTTCTTCTTGATATGTCTATCATGGTAAGCCTTTTCTCGTTCTTTTTGTACCTACTAATGAAATCCTGCAATAAACCTATCTTCCTCTATTTCCATCAACTGCACAAGCCTGTCTTGAACAATGCCTGTGTCATCCATACCTGTAAATGTTGCAATTCTTAAGATGGGAACCAAATATTCCATAGTTACCACTACTTCCAGGCCATAAACTAAATTAAAGAGAGTCTGCATTGTTAACTTTTTGCAAGTAGTTCAATAAGCCCATAACAGTGCTGGAATTCTTAAATCCCAATAATCTATGTTAACGCTACAAATCTTAGTCAGCGTTGTCTCCAAGATCTTATTGAAAGCTTCGATTGTACCATTAACCTGTGGGTTGTATGGTGTGCTCTACTAATGGTGAACTTCGAACTCCTGAGTCAAGGCTTCAATGGTTTTGTTAATGAAGTGTGTACCTTGATCACTCATAATCATCTTCGGGAATCCAAATCTGGTTATGATATCATCAAAGATGAATTGCATAGTTGTAGTTGCACCACAGTCTTTAACTGCTCTTACTTCTTCCCATCTTTTCAAATACTCTGTGGCAGTGATGATGTATCGAGCTCCTGTGCGACTTTCGGGTGGGTTGATAGGTCCCACAAAGTCAATATCCCATTTCTCAAAGGCCTGTAAAGTTAGATGAGGTTCTAAAGGCATTTCATCCCTTCTAGAAGGCTCCTCTATCCTTTGGTATATGTCACAGGCTCTGTAGTATTCCTTAGCATCCTTATGTAAAGTGGGCCACCAGAGACCAGCTCTGCGAACCTTCTATGATGTTGATTTCCCTGCATAGTGCCCTCCTGCGATGTCGTCACGTGCTTCTGCTAGAATCAATGGTCTTTCTTCCTCCATAATGTATCTCCTCAAGATATCATCTGGTCCCATATTATATAATTGTCTAGCTATAAGCTGAAAATATGCAACGCAGACTACCAACTGTTTCTTCTGAATGGCTGTATACTCGGGAGGTGCCATTCCTGTGGACATGAAATGGACTATCTTGGAAAATTGATCATCGACTTTCATGATGACCAACAATTGTGCATCTGGTAGTATATCCTCCAAACTAGTAGGGTCCTCTCCATGTTCTAGCCTAGATAAGTGGTCAGGTCCTTTATTCATTCTTCCTGGATTGACAATGATATCAACGTCATATTCTTGGAATAATAGTAGCTATATACATCTTATTCCCCACAACAATGGCTTGTTGACTAAGTACTTTAATGCAGAATGATCAGTGAACATCTTAAAATGTCCTCAAAACAAGTAGTTTCTAAACTTCTGCAGCGCATATACCATAGCTAAGCCTTCTCTTTTAGTGGTAGTATAATTTATTTCATATGTAGAAAGATTCTTACTCATAAAGGATATAGTGTGATCAATATATCCTGCACCTGGTTGTGATAAAACTCCTCCTAATGCAATGCATGAAGCATCGACATGAACATTGAATTCCTTACTCCGATCTAGGAAAATCAAAATAGGCGCAATGACCATTTTTTGCTTTAGTGTGTCAAATCTCTACTGGCATTCCTCTGTCCATTGAAACTTACTATATTTATTTAATAGCTTCTCCATAGGTGATATTATCTGTGTGTATCCCTTAATGAACTTTTTTTAGTATCTAGTGTGTCCTAATGCAGTGCCTAGATGTCTAACTAAAGTAGGGGGAGGTAGATCAACAATGATAACAATCTTGGAAGGATCTACCAACAACCCCTTTTTGCACACAATATGTCCTAAAAACACTCCAAAAGGTGAAAAGAAAATACATTTCTTCAGATTCATGGCAATCTGACATTGCCTGCACTTATCTAACATTAATCTCAAACATTCAATATGATTTTTCATTAGGCTAAAAACGGTCCAATCATCAAAGTATGCTTCCAAAAACTTGTGTAAAAATTCCTTAAATGCTTCAACCACCACCCTCGAAAAGATGGTTGGTGCATTCTTCAATCGAAAAGGCATCACAGTGTACTGAAATGAACCCCATTTTGTTGCAAATGTGGTCTTATGTCTATCCTCCTTAGCAATTCTAATCTGGTGATAGCCTGAAAATCCATCTGTAAATGAATAGACTTCCTATCCTCCTACATTATCTAGAACCTCATCAGTAAAAGGTGTAGGAAATGGATCATGTAAACATGCATCATTCAGTTTCCTTAGATCTACACAGATTCCGATTTATTTTGACTTCTTATCTTGGACCACCATAGGGCTGATCCATTCATATTCTTCAACTGGTTCTATGATTCCTTCTTCCAGCATTCTATCTAATTCAATCTTGACTTCCTTCTTGTAGTTGGGATTCAGTCTATAAGGTCTCTACTTGACTAGCCTTACATTTGGTTTCAAAGGAATCTTCATTTCTCCCATGGGTCCTTTAATTCCCTTCATGTCTGTGAACTTGGTTGGAAAAAAGTCCTGATACTCATGCAGTAGTTCTGTAATCTTATCAATAGTAGAATCATCCCAACAGTCTCCAACATTTGCCAACTTAGGTGCTTTCTCTGTTCCAATATTAACCTTCTTAATTTTAATGGGCTTCCCAATAAAATGTAATTCGATCCCTGTTCCATCTATGTCTCTTTGACCTTCAGTTTATTCAATGTTTACATCCCTAGGGTCATCATCCTCATCAACATTAATATTATAAAAACCCTGTAACTTTTGAAGAGGTGCAGTCCATTCATCTTCTTCTTGTGCAAAAGGGAGGTTAGGTGCCTCTTACAAGACTTTTTGTCTTACAATTTGTAAAATATGATCTATTGTAGGGTATTGACTTTCAAATAGGAACATAGTTATAAATTTTTGGGTCATTCCATACCAATCTGTAGTGATGAGGCATAGTTATGCTTGAAGATACCAATTGATAGGTGTAGTATCCAAAGTATTAATGAAATTATGTACCCATTGTTCTTTAGGAATGTTTCTCCAGGCTTCCTCACAACTTCGCACATGGCTCTTGGGACAACTCTGACCCGTGTATCGAACTTTGTACCCTTCAACTTGGTCTGAAAAACTCATTGTCATCAAGGTGCAACATTGTACCCACTCTGTGATATTCTTCTTGTGTGTTCCCCACCATATAGCTGGCGTTGCTTCCAAGGCTTCATCTAGCGCCAACAAACTCTGTTGTACTGGTAAAATTCCTTCAAATTCAACAATAAATGTCTCTAAATGATTCAATCCATCAAATGTAGGAAGATTACTTACTTTTGTGCCAATTCAGCGGACTTCTCTAGTAAATATGGCACACCTCCGCGTAGAGACTTCATACGTTCTGTTCTGCCAGTTTTCCAATGCTTATTCTGAATCTGATGAGCATGCACTTTCACTTCGCCAACTTAGATTTCCATATGTTGTAGGATTAATGTAATCATGTTGTCCTGCTGTCAATTTATAGATGTTTTCTACCTCATAGGCATAGTTTTCTTATCTTATCGGTTTTGTGTATCTGTGACCTTCATCAAGATCCAGAGGTGAAATGACCTTAAGGCCATCACCTTCAAATGTCATTCTCCTCTTTTTCAGGTCAACAATATTCGAGTTATTGAAAGCCCAATAAATTCCCAACAACGCAGGATAAGGACAACTATCATCAACAATCTAAATCAATTCAAAATAAGAAAATGTCCTCACTTTGTCGATGTCCAAAGGGACATGCTCTAGTCTTCCAAACGGGCTCACTGCCTACTGATTAGACATTTTGATCCTGATAGGACAGTAAATAAACTTAGGTTTTCCCATCAATGCCCAAGTCTGCTTCATCATAACATTTACTTATGATCCCAGGTCGAGGACAACATAGTCTATGTCATAGACTCCAATCTGAGCACTAAGGTGTAGTTCTTTGCTTGTCCTTCTTTTCCTAGATACTTGATTCACAGCTCTACTCAGTAGAGGATATGTTCTTTAAATTTCATACTGTCTTACTAGGTGTTGTAGTTCCTACACAACATTTTCATCTTTAATCAAATTGATACAAGTATACAAGAAGCCCATAAGCTTTCTTAACTCTTTTCCTTGTCTAGCTAGGGAAAACTGGTCAAATGCTAGTGGCATTTCACATTCCCTTACTTCTGATTGTGCCCTATATGAAGAAGCTTGTTCTCCTACAAATTATTTCCTTGTTTATTCAAAAGTATGTTTTTCTCTCCTTGGATCAAACAATTGTGCCTTCTCTGCAGCTCTTTTGATCCCCGATCCATCTGTAGTCTTTACTGGAGTCACCCTGTCTTCTCCTGTAACAACACCTCCTCTAGTAATAACAACGACTTTGGGATTCTCACTGTAATGTTCATGACTTGGCTAGTCTATGAAATGCTTCTAATGTGTGTGTAGTATTAATCGTTTACAACATATAAATGATCATACAAATAAAAAATGTGACAAAGGACTGCAAAGTTTATATTATGATATCTCTGTGGATTACAAAATGGTCGAATGCAACTGAATAAACTGACAATACTCGACTAGATCAACATACAAAGGATATTAGTTGGAATACAAATAAGAAACTAAAAGATAATACCTGGAATATGGGGGCACTGCAGAATCAATGGATGCGCTGGGACTATGACAACTCTAACGATAACTGTTGGAAGTCTGAAAAGTTTTCCCTGGAAGCTATACTTCTCAGAATGGACTGGAAACTTTCCCAAATGATGTGCCCTGCTCTAGTCCTCAGTACTGGTAACTGTCGTACCCTTCTGCTGGTGATTTTGGATCCCAGATGGATCCCCCTGGGGGAATGCACCCCACTTTCCCTGGCAAAATGCGTCCTAGTGATTCCACCATCAAAATTGGATGAGATGTGTCTCAAAATGACCGCCTTGGTATACTGGGAATTGGGTCAGAAGGTTTTTCCTGAATATGGCCTGATGCTCACTTTAGAACCCCAAATGTATATTCCAAAAGTGTCGCACGTCCAAGTATGGAAAATTCTCCCTAGTTGATTCCTCCATCGAAATCTGATGAGGAACTAGGAAAAAGATACACCTTGCCTTCCTCTCAAATGGGTCGGAAGGAAATCTCGTAATTCTCCCTAGATGGGATAAGTCGACTAAAATCCCTCTCAGAAGTTGCGCCCTCACTCTGGATGAATGCGCCCTTGCTACTGAACACTGTGTAATTGTTGTTGAAGAATGATGGAAGACCTGAATGATCTCCTCGGTGACTAGGGTGTGTCTCTCAACACCGAAATCAACCAACTGGTGTCTTCTTCCTGGAATCCACTAAACTATCACTCCTGATATGTGCCTCTTCTCCTCAATGACAAGTCATAATCTACATAATAATGAATTAGGTCACTGAACCTTCCTTTAGATCTTTCCAAAACCCTAAATCATTAATGAAACCCTAACTCACTGTTGACTTCTATTTTTATCTCATAATGATTTAAAAGAACTTTTAACCCTTTTTATCTCAATGTCACTTTCCGAATATAACACTTGTGACTGGAGTGACCTCTAGTAACCCTGTTTACCCCTCTTTGGCCCTGGCTATAGTCTAATGGGGTGGTTTAGACCATTAATCCTCCTCTCTGAAGCTCCTATTTGGAAAGGGACATTACAGTCCTCCCTTCCCGAAATTGCTTGTCCTCAAGCAATACCAATCCAGGGTGTTGCAACACCTTCTGTCTCTCCCAAGTAGTGTCCTCTACTGGAAGCCCTCTCCATCTGATCAAACACTCTTTGATGACTCTGCTCCTCAGTTTCCGCTCTCGCAACTCCAAAAACTCCTTCAAAACTAACTCCAATTGTCCCTCTTCATCCAAAGGGGGAAGCTCCTTGAATGGGCTAATGAATTGTCCCAGTGCCTTTTTTAGGCAAGACACGTGGAATACGTTATGAATATTGCTCCCCTCTCGAAGATCTAGCTCGTAAGCAACCTCGCCTACTCGGTGCATGATCCTATAAGGCCCATAAAATATGGGCTTGAGCTTCTCAACCCCACTCTTCTTCAGATATGACTGTCTGTAGGGTTGGAGTCTCAAAAAAAACAAATCTCCAACCTCAAAGTTACACTCTATCCTATGCATGTCCACACTTATCTTCCATTGGTTTTGCGTCGTTTGCAGGTTCTCTTTTAAAAACTGGAGAATCTCCTGACTCTCTATGATCCAATCCTTGGCCTTGGGATCTATTCTCTCCCTGAATACCAAGTCTACCAAAGTGGGAGCATCATATCCATACAATGCTCAGAAGGGTGTCATACCAATGGACATGTGGAAGGTGGTGTTGTAGCAATGTTCTCCTAAATGTAACCACTTTACCCACGTTCTCTGTTGTCCTCCTACATAGTTCCGAAAATACCATTCAACCCAGTTGTTGACAATCTCGTTCTTCCCATCTGCCTGAGGGTGATAGCTGGTGCTAGGTGTCAAATCTGTCCCCACCAACTGAAACAACTCTCTCCAAAATGTCCCTATGAACCGACTGTCCTTGTCACTGACAATGTTCTTCGGCAACCCATGAAGTTTGAAGACCTCCCTAAAGAAAATCTCGACTACCTGAACTGCGTTGTACTCTATTAGTATGGCATAGAAGTGAGCAAACTTGGTCAATATATCAACCACTACATAGATACAGTCCTTACCATGGACCTTGGGTAGACCTGTGATGAAGTCCATAGATATAATCTCCCATTTCTGCTATGGAATGGGGAGTGGTTGAAGTAGACTTGCTAGAAGAGCATGCTCTGACTTGTTCTGCTGGCAAGTCACACACTCACTGACGTGTCTCATAACGTCTTGTTTGAGGCCCTTCCATGAGAACCTCTCTCTGATCTATCTATAGGTTTTGAAAAACCCCTGATGGCCTGCTAGAAGTGAATCATGAACTGTGGTGAGGATCTTCTTCTTGAGCCTTGAATTTGGCACCAAGTAGACTCTATCCTTTTAAAATATTACATCATCAATGACCCTATACTAGTCATCTTGTATCTTCCCATCCATCACCTCACAAGCGAACTTGTTCTTGGAATATTCCACTAACAAGTGGGATTTCCAATCTGCTAAAATCTCCATCAAAGAACATGCCACAAGTCTCCTCGATAGTGCATCAGCCACAATGTTCTTCTTCCCCTTGACATACTCTATGTCAAAGTCGAATGCCTGTACCTTCGTCACCCATTTATGTTGGCACTCATTGAGGTCCTTCTGCTCAAGGAAATACTTCAAACTGTTGTGATCGGTCTTGACCACGAATTTGTTGCCCACCAAATATTGTCTGAACTTGGTCAAGGCATGCATGATTGCCAACATTTCCTTGTCATAAATGGAGTACAGCCTCTCAGGTTGACTAAGCTTCTGGCTCTCGAATACAATGGGGTGTCCTCCCTGCATCAAAACAACACCGATTTCTTCGTCAGATGCATCACACTCTAGTACAAATAGCAAGGTGAAGTCTGGTAGTGCCAACACTGGACAAGTGCCCATGAATTCCTTCATGTGATCAAAGGCTTCCTGTGATTTCTCAGTCCATATGAAGGTCCCATGATTGGTAATATCTGTCAGTGGTGCTCCAAGATGAGAAAAACCCCGGATGAACCTCCTGCAATAGTTGTACAGCCAGAAGAATATCCTCAATTCTGTCACGTTCTTGTGCGTCAGCCAATCCAGAATGGCCCTGATCTTCTCTTGGTGCACTTGTACCCCCTATGCACTGATGATGTGGCATAAGTAAAGAATCTTTGTCATACTGAACTCACACTTGGACTCTTTGGCATATAATGATTGTGCCTCCATGATGCTCAATACCTCATCCAGGTGCCTCATATGCTCTTGCCCTGACTGACAATAGATCAAGATGTCGTCGAAGAAAACCAAGACCGATTTCCTTAAATGATCCCTAAATATATGGCTCATGCAAGATTGGAATGTAGTGGGTGAATTGGCTATCCCAAATGGCATAACTAAGAACTCAAAGTGTCCAAAATGACATCGAAATGTTGTATTCTCTATGTCCTTCTCTTGGATGTTGATCTGATGATATCCAGCGCATAGATCAATTTTTGAGAAGAAAACTACCCCATACAGTTCATCCATCAAATCGTTAATGCGTGGGATAGGGTACCGGTTCTTGATGGTTTTCTTGTTCAAGGCTCGGTAATGAATGGATATCCTCATGGTGCCATCCTTCTTCAGAACTAACACAACTGAAGAAGAAAATGGGTTGTTGCTTGGTCTGATGTGTCCCATCGCCAACAATTCCTTGATTGCCTTCTCTATCGCATCCTTGAACCTCCTAGGATGATGATAGGGGTGGGTGATCATAGGTTTTCCCCCCTCCTCCAACTCAATGGTGTGCTCAAACCCCCTGTCAAGTGGTCTCCCTGGTTGAATTGCCTCAAAGACCTATTGATGTCATCCCAATAAATTATTGATCTCTGTATGGTATTGTTGTCAACCTTTTGAATCCTTCTGAGTAGTGATCAATCATTCTGCGGCATATGTTACCTCCCCATGTCTAAATATCCTCTCCATCCTCTTGGCTGAAACTGTCCTAGGTGCTCCTGTCGACATACCTCTTAGAACAACCTTCTTCCCATCCTGATCTCTGAATCCCATTTCCAAGGTTTGGTAGTTAGTACTGAATTTTCCCAAGGTAATCATCCACTGAACTCCTAACACCACATTTGTGTCCAATAGGTCAACCACATAAAATGTGTCTCTCATTGTGTAGTTTCCTAACTTCATCTCTAAGTTTGGAACTCTGTCTAGAAACTCCACTGTGTGGCCATCTTCTACCGCAACATAAAACCCCTCAAACTCCTCTATCTGAAGTGCCTGTCTTGATACTAGTGAAGCGTCAATGAAATTGTGGGTGGCCCCACCATCTATCAGAGAGATTTCTTGTTTTCCTTGAATAATCCCTCTGATACGGAGGGTATCATACTTGGGAAAACCAGAAAGGGTCTCTATGACTCCTCCCTTTGTTGGTTTCCTCCTGTTAGCCTGATCTAGCAATTGTGGGACTACTGGAGGATGGGCTCTTGCCGTTGTTGGTGGTATACGAGGAGGATGCTCCTATGCTAGTGTTGACTCCTCCTTTGAACTAGTGGATCCATTGTCCTGCTCCTCCTCCTCACTGTCCACGCTATCTGTTGCTACCTCGGTATAATGAATCTCTCCCTTTCACATGCACCTGTGGCCTGGGACCCAAGGATCTCTACAGCTGAAGCAAAGCTTCTTCCTCATAAGCTCTTGCCTAGTCTCATCATCCAACTTCTCCTTTCCCTTCCATTCTCTCTGGACTGGATTCCTATCTTGATCCCTTTGGGGCACAAATGGTTTGGAGAAATTTTTAGTCTTTGGCACTGAGTCTTCCAGATCTCGAGTGTGAAGGATGGCATGCTACAAAGTGGGAGGCATGTATGCCTTAACCCATCCTATCAATGGCTCTGTGATTCCTTCTATGAATAGCATGATCAGCCTAGGCTCTGATATATCTGTCACTACCATGGCTACCCACTGAAACTATGTCATGAACACCTCTATTGTGCCAGTTTTTCTCAACTAGGATAGATCTCTGAAGTGTATCTTGGGATCCTTCCTGTCAAAACTGTCCATGAGCCTATCTGTAAACTCCCTATAGGAGGTGATGTGACTGTGACCCAATGTCACAAATCCATGATACCACCACTCGTTTGCCTCACCCTTCAAGTGTAAGGTCATGAAATTGATGGCCTCTGTCTCAGTCATCTGGTTGAGCTTGTAATATGTACCTAGCTTCTGTACCCAAGCTCTAGCGGTGTATTTGGACGATCCATCAAAAGAAGGGATGGTGAGTTTCCCAACTTTTCGGATGAAATTGAGGTTATTCCCCTGTTGTTGTTGTGGTCATCCCCTCTATGGATCTCTAGGGAGGTTCCTGAGTCTAAGTCCACAGTACTCGACTAAGGTCATGTCCTGATGGAAGTCATGACCCAATGCTACGTACTCGCTCCTATACTCTGCAATGTCATCTGCATGAGTGGGTGGCCTCTATGCTATCAGTGGCGGTGCTGCTACCAGGGGTGCCCTCTGGAAACTGGGAAACAAGGGTCTGGGAATCCTACTCGCATAGATGTATGTGCGAGAGGGTGACTGGGGTATACTGCCTGCTCCTGAGTTCCCCTGTGTTGCATGCGGGACTTGTGTGTCTGGGGTGCCCACTCTAGCCAATCTATCAACCACCTGTGCTAAGGACTGAGACATGGTCTGTTGAATAGCTAACATATCATTGATAACCTACATGAAAGTTGTCTCTGGATCTACAGGAGCATACTACCCTCTGGTCACTCATATCTATCTCCTAGCATCGTCTTTTCCTCATGCTCTGCCCTTCTCTCCGCTTCTCTATGTGCCTCTTATTCTTCCTCTGAGCTAGGAGGAAAAGGGGGTAAATCAAGCCTATGTATTCTTTCCTTATGCCTGTTGTAAGTGACATATTCATCACCTACATGTTCATGGCCCTCTGGGTCTTCTTCTACACTCATTTTCTTTAGTCAAAGGATGGCAGGACTAAAGCTCTGATACCACTGTAATGTTCCTGACTTGGCTAGTCTAGGAAACATTGCTAATGTATGTGTAGGATTAATCGTTTACAACAAATAAATGATCATACAAATAACAAATGTGACAAAGGACTACAAAGTTTATATTATGATATCTATGTGGATTACAAAATGGCCGAATGCGGCTGAATAAACTGACAATACTCGACTATATCAATAAACAAATGATCTTATCTGAAATAAAAATAAGAAACTAAAAGATAATACCTGGAATATGGAAGCACTGTAGAATCAATGGATGCGTTGGGACTATGGCATCTCTAATGGTAACTGTTGGAAGTCTAGAAAGTTCACCCTGGGAGATGTACTTCTCGGAATGGCCTGGAAACAGTCCCAAATGATGTGCCCTACTCTAGTCCTCAGTACTGGTAACTTTCGTACCCTTTTGCTGGTGAGTTTGGACTCTGAATTGATCCCCCTGGGGGAATGCACCCCTTGTTATCACTGAAATTTCGTCAGCACTTGGTTACAAGAACTCAACATCGTCAAACAGTGATGAAGTCATTCATGGACTTGAATTAATCTCACAGCATTCAAAAAGGGGAAAAAAACTATACAAAGTAGTGAAAAATTGAAGGGCGCCTTGCAGACATTGGGTGTGCACGCATGCGCGTAACAGGAATGTGAATAGCACGCATAGGCGCACGATACGTGGTTGATAGCTCAAAAAGTCGCGCACCTGCTAAATGGCGCATTTATTGAAATGGTCGGCCTCCCAACCACTTATAGATGATCTCCCAAGCCGATTTGACCCTCAAATCTGAGATGAATCCGAATGGTGGGATGGTCAAAGACCTAATAATGCCCTAAATGGCCTCTCTTCACACTACAAAGCAGTTAAACAAAATCCCAAAGCAATGCTATAAAAAGCCATGAATGCACCTCATTTTCTCAAGGAATTTCAAGTAATTCTATGTTGCCTATATTCTTTTAAAGGACTCAATCCTTGACAAGAGCACTTTGGCACCATTTCATTGAGCAATCCACCTCTCCATAGAGTGGATTTGCAAGGAGTTCTTTCATCACCATTTTCATTTTTCTTGTTGTAAGGAGAGCAAGCTTGTGAGGGTCCAAGAGCCTTCCCTTGAAGGAAGAAGGGACTCATAGTCCCCTTTCTTCTTGGTGCTTTGATTTTATCAATAGATCAGCCTAAAAACATTGGTGACATGGGTCTTTTTGTGTTTGTTATCTCTATGTCCTTATGCTTATGATTTTCTTTTGTATTAGTTTAATTCTTGCTTATAGTTTTGTTTTTCTTTCTCTAACTCTTTCCTCTACAGCTGTCATGCTCAGCAAGACCCAACTGGGCATGCAAGCACCTCTTATTTTCTCACCAAGGTGACGGAGAAGGTGCAACAGATTGGCGACTCCACTGGGGAAAGGTATCAAATTCCTACCTCATTTGGGTTTATTTTTCTCTTCTTTTAGTTTGTTTAACTTGCAGGTGCACAAACCGGCCTCAGCTGACCTGCTAACCAGTCAATTCCAAGGAGAATTGAGAGAAATCCATCCGGATTTTTCTTTCTCGGTTGTTTGTCACAGGTGCGCGGGTATTCCACCCCACAAACACGCATCGTGTGTGCATGCGCTTAAGTGACGGCTTTTCTCTGCGCGCATGCGCTTTTTGACTCATCTCTGTTCGCGTGCCTGCGCTCTGTGCGCCTCTATCTACACTAGGGGCCACACATTTGAACAAAATTTTACATTGTAAGTTGTTGGGATGTGGGGAAGGCCATTTTCCTTCTTAAAAATGATGTTAAGCATGCTCTAAACACTGCACCACACTTAGTCCCCTCATCATATAAAGGGGTTAGTCAAACACACATAGGCACTTAGGAGGATAAAAATCAATTTCCCTTATTTGCTTTTTGCCACATGGATGGCTTGTTTTGACTTACAATCTAAAGTGGAACATCAATTATAATCACATCTAACTCACATTTGGGACTAGAAATTAAAGTAAACAATCGTTTAGTATGCTCTTCTCTCGCGCCTCCAAGCGATCTTGAGAATCAGAAAAAGGATTGTGGAAACAATTCCATCTCCCTTAACAAATTTTAAAAACCTTTAGGAGAGGACAACGACCCTTCTTGGGACCCCTCTTAGTTTTCTTTTTTCAAACGTATCTTAATACTGTAACGGGCCCATACATGCCCACATGCTACAAAGATAGGATAGTGTTTGGAATTATGCTTTCTTAGATCAAAACACTAGGAAAGTTTAAAGGTTTGTAACGGGCCCATACATGCCCACATGTTCAATCTAGGATAGTTTCAAGGTTTTTCTAGATTACATCATAATAGGGAGTTAAAGGATAGTAATGGACCCACATGTCCACATGCTAGCTTCCTAGGGCTTTTGAATTCCGCAAGGTTGTACCAAAGGCATTTAGTTAATTAGGTAATCAAACTCTTGTAAGGACCAAGCAAAGTCCACATGCAGCAAGGTGACATCTAATTCACTAAAATTGGCACACTTTCACTCACACACAAAAGTCACTTATCACTCACATAGCTTCTTCTTGAAATGTGGAGGTCAAAGTAAGTTTCCTCCAAAGCGATTCCGAAAATACCCCATCTTTTCTTGACGAGACTATCCACTCCCATTTTTAAATCAAACGAGGTTGGTTTGCACCCCCAACCTCCCAAAACAACTTCATCTAAAATATTTCTAAAAACTCACTAAGTTTTCCTCCACAGGAGGTGCCAAAAAAATGTTTTTAGTCTAGGTAGGATTTTGGGGATAGGCATCCAAATAACTCCCCGCTAACTGGTTCTCACATTGTCAAAACATAGAGGTTGTCAAATAGGGAACTAAAAATCGTACAAGTCAAGTGTTCCAATCACCATAAGGTAGGGAGATACCCGTGAAGGGTTGAAGGCCGAGGTCCAGGTGTTCTGTGTGTCCCCCCTTGAGGCACCCACCTCTTGGATGGGATCCATCCCGTGACCCATTTCTTAGGCCGAAAATATAAATTCCGCACTTTGACCGAGGTACCTAGTGACCAACTTTAGGACATCTACCCAGGTGGAAATTGTGGGCTGCAATTGCACCTTGATTGGATTTTGTGTGGCTATTGGGAAATATCGCCATCTCTTTCGGGATATGCCCCCTTTACCCCTCATTATAACCAATTATTTCATCCTTCACTAGTTTCTCTTCCGGTGACTTCAGACCCCACTGTTGAGTGCTATTGGAAGGTCCAGTGCTATTTGAGAGGAAGCACGTTACGTCTTCTAGGACATGAGCATTTTCTTTCTTTTGATTCCCCCACGCGGACAAAACCCTCTTACCCACATATATATGCTTCTTTCACATTTTATGTATGATGCACATCTGATTACAATTTGATTTGGATATATATATTGTGTAAACACTCACAGCAAAGACTCTTGTTTATATATTACTCTCATCACTTTTTTGCACACATTCACCTAGTTAGTCCAACATCATAGGGGAACCACATAACCCCCATCGTTCACGACGCTTGCTCAACCTCCCTCCTATCTTAGGGGGAGTATCTGGTCGTGCCCGCTCATCGGCACCTCCTTCACACACTCCTGTGAGTGCTACTATCTTAGGATCAACTTTTCTTGGTTCTACATTACTTGGGTCAACTTCCCAAGGTCATCCATTTACTCGCTCTCCTTTACATGGAAACGGGGGACCCACTTCCTCTCAAGGAGGGAGCACCAACCCACCTAGCCCCCATGAAGGGTCAGGTTCACAACAAACTATGGCCAAAGCTACCCCTCCCCCCCCACTACAGATGCCATATTTGGCCTCTCTCAACATACCTGATCTCACCAAGCTCACCAATGATCCTATATTGCATGATCCCACATGGCCTGCAATGCCAACAAAACTACCTTCAGACATACCAAAGTTTGAAGGAAAGGCAGGCGACGACCCTGCCAACCATGTCATGACCTTTCACCTATGGTGCTCCTCCAACAACATTATGGATGATTCCATCAGACTACGATTATTTCAACGCACCCTCATTGGCCCATTGGCTAAATGGTATGTTGAAGAAAAATCGGGGTCCCACACAACCTTTGAGTCATTGGCCAAATCATTCTTGACCTTTTTCCAATTACCCATCCGCCACGACAATGGTCTAGAACTATTGTCTAACTTCAAACAAACCTCAACCACACACATCGCTGACCACATTCACGAGTGGCGTAGGCGACGTACTTTGTGTAATGTAGAAACCACCAAGCAACAGTGTCTCGACTGGTTTCTTAGATCACTTGTCTCTCTCCTTGGAAAGGATGTAGCTTCCACCTTCCCTCAATTGGAAGAAGAATCCATCAGCAAGGCCCAACAATATGACCTCATCTACGCACAGTCAGGATACCTATACACGCTACTTCCTGATCTTCCAAAACCTATGTCGTTTGGCCAAGACAAACCTGGGATGTCTCACTTAGCAAACAGACTAATAGGTGCCACCACACACCATGGTCCACAACCCCAACCACCACCGATGTATGGAACACCTCAATACCCGCCAGCATATGGGGGCACTCCTTATTACCCCCCACCTCCTTATCAACAGCCATACCCTGTTGTTATACCCCCATCCATCAGTGGCCCACCACCGACACCTCCCATACATCCACCTATTTCCACAAACAATGGTACTCCCTCAACATCAGCTTATAGTACTAGTGAAAGCACTACGCCTTCCTATGTACCTTATGGATCATTACCACCACAAAATCCATACTTCCCATTTCTTGGTCCTCCACAACCCATGGCTCCCCCACATCCTCATGCGGGGGTAAATTTTGTTCAACCTTCTGTTGCTCAACAATACCAAAATTTTGAACAGTTGAACACATCCAACCCCACTCATCCATCGAACAATGCCAAGAAGAAAGGATGGAACATGAATAACAACAAGCCAGGACAAGGTGGGAATCAACCACAGCACCAACCTACTGGGGGCAACCAGAACCAAGGGAACCAAAACCCCCAAGGGGGAAATAATAACAAACGCCAAGGGAGAAATAATGTTAAAACCATCTTCCCTTGTGCCCTTTGTGGTGATTTCGGTCATTATACTCACCATTGCCCCCAGATCACTGATTTCAAACGGTTGAAAGACTCTAGTAGTCTTCCCCATTCTCCTGCACAACCTACCCCTCAGCAGGCACCACAACAATACGTGCAACAACCCCCTCCCACCGTGCTGGGAAATCCTATTCCACATCAAGGTGTGATAAACAGCCAGCAGGACACACAACATCCCCCACCTCAAGGGGGACAATACCCCAACCCTAACAAACCAACAGAGCGTACAATTCTCCTCACTAGTGAGGAAGAAATCCTTCTGCAAACACGCAATCGTCAGTATCATACACCAGCTGAGTCTACTCCTATCTCTCCAGAGACAAACCCTACACCAATGGGACCCCCGTTGGTGATCCCTCTCCCTTCCATCGAACCACCACTACGCATCCCTTGCATCCCCTTGCGCAGGAATGTCCACAACCGACAGGCTAGGGCAGCTCATAACTATAGTTTGGTAGACGACTTAGCACAATCCCTGGCTGCCATGTCAGTCTTGGAAGTCCTCCAGACTTGTCCTACTCAGCGGAAATCACTAATTTCTGCCTTGGGGGCAGTCAACCCTGCAGATACTCGGCTCATCACCTTTGATCTTGATAGCGGCGAACCTCACCTTCCCGCCCTGATCTCTTTTCAAATACCAGTGAAAATACAGAACATCACCGGTCATCGGTGTATCATCGATGAAGGTGCATCTACGTGCATCATGTCCAAAACTGTATGGAAGAAACTTGGTTCCCCGGAACTCATTCCCTCTGCCATCACATTACGAACTTATGATGGACGACCATCATCTCCTGAAGGGCTCTTCCAAAATGTCCCCGTTGAACTCGGGGGAAAAACTATTCTCATTGACATCGAAGTTATCGACGCTCCGCTCGATTACAATATCTTGTTCGGTCGTAGCTACATGTATGCTACGAAGGCAGTGGCATCCTCCGTCTTTCGGACAATGATGTTCCCCCACAACGGGAATATCGTGACCATCGACCAAGTCTCACATGATGAGCCTAACCCATCTGCCAATGTCGATAACATTCTTCCTCTCATCCACACAAACCAAGACGCATATCCACTCGTCGAGATGGGTCCTGGAATTTTTAAAGATCCATCCTTGTTAGGGACGTACCATGGATCACCACCACTCCTTCATCCTGCTAATCAAGTATGCGTCATCTCATCTAACGGAACCCACACAAAGGATGCTCGTCCTCCTCGGGAGGCTTCAGTCATCCCTGACGTCCCAATTTCCGCAGAACCACTCCCACCAGAGCCTCCTGCGTAGTCGTCGACCCCAAATGTCCATGAATCCACATCCCCTCAGGGGCATAGTCCCGTCTGGGAGACAGCTCCCAAACCCCTCACTCAAATTCCCTTCTTTTACCCTCCACCAGGTATCGAATCTTTTCAGGTAGCCGCAACGCTCACACTACCCAATATGGTGTTAGAAATCCCAGTCTGGTATTTACACCCACCTGAGATGGTTCCTCGACCATCCCTTCCCCCACAGGAACTTTCGTACCCTTTTGCTGGTGAGTTTGGACCCTGAATTGATCCCCCTGGGGGAATGCACCCCTTATCACTGAAATTTTGTCAGCACATGGTTACAAGAACTCAACATCGTCAAACAGTGATGAAGTCATTCATGGACTTGAATTAATCTCACGACATTCAAAAAGGGGAAAAAAACTATACAAAGTAGTGAAAAATTAAAGGGCACCTTGCAGACATTGGGCACGCGCGCGCATGCGCATAACAGGAACGTGAATAACGTGCAAAGGCGCACGATGCGTGGCTGATAGCTCAAAAATCCGTGCACCTGCTAAACGGCGCATTTATTGAAATGATCGACCTCCCAACCACTTATGGATCAGCTCCCAAGCCGATTTGACCCTCAAATCTGAGCTGAATCCGAATGGCGGGCTGGTCAAAGACCTAATAATGCCCTAAATGGCCTCTCTTCACACTACAAAGCAGTTAAACAAAATCCCAAAGCAATGCTATAAAAAGCCATGAATGCACCTCATTTTCTCAAGGAATTTCAAGTAATGTTATGCTGCCTATATTGTTTTAAAGGACTCAATCCTTGACAAGAGCACTTTGGCACCATTTCATTGAGCAATCCACCTCTCCATAGAGTGGATTTGCAAGGAGTTCTTTCATCACCATTTTCATTTTTCTTGTTGTAAGGAGAGAAAGCTTGTGAGGGTCCAAGAGCCTTCCCTTGGAGGAATAAGGGACTCATAGTCCCCTTTCTTCTTGGTGCTTTGATTTCATCAATAGATCAGCCTAAAAACATTGGTGACATGGGTCTTTTTGTGTTTGTTATCTCTATTTCCTTATGCTTATGATTTTCTTTTGTATTAGTTTAATTCTTGCTTATAGTTTTGTTTTTCTTTCTCTAACTCTTTCCTCTAAAGTTGTCATGCTCAACAAGACCCAACTGGGCATGCAAGCACCTCTTATTTTCTCACCAAGGTGACGGAGAAGGTGAAACACCCCTCTTTCTATGGAAAAATGCATCCTAGTGATTCCACTATCGAAATCAGATGAGATGTGTCTCAAAATGACCGCCTTGGTCTATTGGGAAATGGGTCAAAAGGGTTTCCCTAAATATGGCCTGATGCTCTCTCTGGAACCCCAAATGTATCCACCAAAAGTGTCGCACGTCCAAGTTTGGAAAATGTGCCCCAGTTGATTCTTCCGTCGGAATATGATGAGGAACCAGGAAAAATATGTGCCTTTCCTTCCTCTCAAATGGGTCGGAGGGAAATCTCGAAATTCTCCTTGGATGGGATAAGTCGACTAAAAGCCCTCTCAGAAGTTGTGCCCTCACTCTGGATGAATGCGCCCTTGCTGTTGAACACTGTGTAACTGATGTTGAAGAATGATGGAAGACCTGAATGATCTCCTGGGTGACTAGGGTGTGTCTCTCAACACCAAAATCAGCCAACTGGTGTCTTCCTCCTGGAATCCACTAAACTATCTCTCCTGAGATGTGCCTCTTCTCCTCAATGACAAGTCATAATCTGCATAATAATGAATTAGATCGCTGACCCTTCTTTTATAGCTTTCCAAAACCCTAAATAATGTTGAAACCCTAATTCAATGTTGACTTACAAAACCCTAAATCACTATTGAAACCCTAATTCACTGTTGACTTCTATTTTTAGCTCATAATGACTTAAAAGCATTTTTAACCCTTTTTAGCTCAATGTCACTTTCCGAATATAACACTTGTGACTGGAGTGACCTCTAGTAACCCTATTTACCCCCCTTTGGCCATGGTTATAGTCTAACAGGGTGGTTTATACCATTAAGCCTCCTCTCTGGAGCTTCTATTTGGAAAGGGACATTACACTCACCATGAGGTTCAGCTGATATTAGCTGTACTTGTTGGTTTCCACCTCATCTTTCCTAAAGTTTTTCTAGCAATATTGGATAGTATTCAATGACATGATCAAATGAATTATAGTGGCTGCAAGTAGTACAAGGGTTCTGGCAATCCCTTGCCAAATGTCCTGGCTAGCTGCAGTTATAGAAAATGATCTGACCTCGACCCATTCCTCCTCCTCATCCTCTTCCTTTGAATCTACCGCGAGGGTTGAAGTTTCCTCTTCCTAGAGAATTGAACTATGCAGTATTCCCTTCTGAATGCATTTCTCCTTGAATTCTATATGTATCCCTTGACCTTTCATGCATGAGATCATAAGCCCTACATTCCTTCACATCATGCCCCACAGATTTACGGAATGTGCAATAAATATTGGCAGGTGTCTGGACATATTTCTTCATATAATAACATTCACCAGGGTGATTTTTATTTCTACATACCACACACCATGGTAGAGTAGCCTGCTTCAAGGGGTTAGGTGCTCCAGAGGCCAAGTATTCATTAAATAAAGCACATTGCTCTTTGTCATGGCCCTATGACTTACATCGGATACACCAGATGTCTTCTCTTTTCTATTTTGCTTTATCTTTCTTCATATCTTCGACCTGTAAAGATAAACTAGTTAATTGATTTAAAATATGGCTCATACATGGGCTGGATTCTCCTACATGGGTTGTGTTGGCGACGGAAGTCACTCCTGGATTGCTTGCAGGAGCAGAGCCCGACACCCATCAGTTTAATGTCACGATAGTTTTTTATGGATGATCATATGGGTAGAGACTCGAGGAAATATCACTCTAACTCAGGGACTGGGTCTATTATGTTAGGAACAAAGGAGGTCTTGATCTAACTTCAGCCAGTGAGTTGATTAAAAGGTGAGAAGGTGGAAGACTTGGTAAGGGAGGTGAACAAACAACTTTAGGAAAAAGGCGTCCAGCGATTTGTAGAGGAAAGACTCTGAATGCAAGATCCTCTTAGTTCAGGGTCTCAATAAACTAAAAGGGGACTTGACTGGATCCTCCAATTCCAAGTCACTCAGGGCTAAGAAAAACACAAGGAATGATTAGAACAATGTAACTGCTACAATGATCCTATCCAACATCATCCTACAACAGCTACAACTCGACTGGATCCTCCAGTTCCGAGCTGTTCTAACACAGTGTAAACAGAGATGTGAAAGAAGTTGACATTCATAAGGCAAGAAGTCTCAAAAGTCCATGCATAACCAGAACATCAATGCTTTGTTAAATCTTTACACCGGGAGCTCTGCTCAACCATCGATATCTACAAAAAAATGGCGAAAACACCTTCATATACTCAAGAAAACAACAACAACAAAATCGAGACGCTGCATTAAACACATTGCGTCTGCATGGCTTCTGACAATCTGTGGCTACCATCTCTGAATGATCGTGCAACTATGGAAAACACAATCGAACTCCTGACAGTTCCGTGGGCGGATCGATGTTCCTTTAATTCATTGCCAGACTTTCCCATTATGGCAGAGACGATGTCTAACCACCACCAACTACTTGAATAATTGCTTCATTGGGATTGAGGATGGCCCGACCAACTCGACACCTTTGGGACGTGGAAGACCCTCCGCGCTGCCACCTGGATTAGCTGAACGACCTGATGAATAGGTGTGGAGGCTCACGCGAAGGATGAGGGCGCATAATGGTAGTGGTGGCACCAAAACTAGGAGGGTGAGATAGGAAGTGATGAGGTGTGTGAGAGGTTACAGGGGAAAACATATGGCGGGTGGTGAGTGGATGATGACATGGGGAAGGGACCACACAGACTAGAAGAGGGGAAATGGATAGATGACAGGGGAAGAGGGTGGCAGTAGGTGGAGAACAGGTGGCAACGGGGGGAACGACTCAGACAGTGACACGACAGGAAGGGGGGCCTGCTAGAGTAAAAATCCATTCCGGACCCACCCCCTTTCCATTAAAGGCAAAACCGATGGGGGGGTCTAGAATCCAATACAGACCACATATCTAAGCATCGAGAATTGGGCCATCCAAATGTTCTCATACATTACCTCCAATTCCGGAACCCCCCCCTCTCGTTAAAGTCAGAATGGCGGAGGGGGTGCGGAATTGGACCTTGTTCGTGAATTTGAGTACCTGGATCATGACCATCCAAATCTACGCCCTCTTTAAATTAAATGTGCCTGAGCCTCGCTGATGGATGAACGGCTGAGATGACCTCGGCGCTTTCATCATGAAAATCCCAAAGGGCCCCACTCGTGGCTTAGCTATGCGTCGTGTGTCCTCCAGAGGAACGGTCGAGATGGCATTTGATGTTAGAAGAGGGTTGCCTCCATTATTAGGCTCGCTTGACGCGACCGAGTGCTAAGACTGCGAGCTCGGCTTTGAAAGGCACTTATTGACATTTCGGGGTTCATGGTTTCAATATGTGAAATGATGAGGGACTTTTACCCCTCGAACTCCCGAATGTCGATATGCCGATGTGACCAGATCTTGTGCCACACGTCAATGGATCAGACGATCCAGACTTAGCTTTAAAATATAGGCACTTTCTCTTACAATATATATCAGGTAACTTGGAAGCCCCGATATCCCGATGAATGTTGATATGCTTCGTGGATAGATCTCAGCTGCCGGCAACAAAACCTTTCCCACTCGCTTGACTCGTAACCGGAGAAGAGATCCTTCCGTTGTTGCACTTGGGTGTTTCCCATTCATCCTACAGACCTGGGTCCCTTGTGCCTAGGACAAGAAATGTCACTAACATTAGGCTCCATGGGGGATAGAGTCGTCCCTGTGATGCTCTAAGAACTCATTCCGCAGCTTCAGTGCTTTTTTGTTGGGCTATGGAGTCAGGCTCAAAACATACCACTGCTGAAAATACAGGCCGAAAAATAAAAACAAAACAAACTAAATGTTTATGCTTACAGGAGCTTATTTATGTACAGTCCTAAGCTAATAAAACACTTTACATGGGCTAGGTGAAAGAAAACTTCCACCATAGCCATTCAAGCAGCTTCCTGGATAGAATCTCCTTCCTTCTGTCGATGATCATCAGCGGATGGTGTAACTGTGACAATAGAGCAGTTACACTCTTCAACTCCTCCTTACAGGCTGGAGTTGAGATGAAATAGGGCAGCTCCAAGGCATAGGGGAAATGCCACTCCATGTATTCGCCGACAGGGTCATAGAATGAGTGGCGAATTTCGGAAAATTGGTGATAGGCAGCCTCCTCTGCTACAGAGTTGCTCACATGTGGCCGAATATCTCTGATAAGCATAGGTGGGTGGATAAATGAAGTAGGCTCGCTGATCTCAGGTGGTGGCTGCTCACTGATTGGCTCTGAATAAAGGGCAGACTGCTCCTCTAGTTCTTTTTCCTCTTCATGGCTCTCCCCCGGGTCAGATTCGTATTCATCATAAACAGCCCCCCCGGGTAAATTCTGCTCTTCCTCGTATTGCTCAGTGTCTCCTGAAGGACCGAGATGGCTGATTTCCTCGTGATAATTTTCCTTAGTGAGCAGAGGACAAGGTTCTGCGACCTTCTCTATCAGTTCACTGAAAGAATCTTCTTCCCCCAGTCTTCTATCCTTACAGCCCTCATCATCATAGCCTTCATTAGACATAATCATATCTGGGAGGATTTCTTCTTCTTGGCTCTCCCATGGGTTAGATTCATAATGACCATAAACAGGACATGTGGGAAAGCTTTTTTCATAATCGCCCTCAGTAGAGCTGCTAAGGGCCTCTGCTTCAAAGGATGGGAAATCCTCAGTGTATTGTTCAGCTTCCCACCTGTCAAATCTTGCAGTGATAGATTTTATCAGTTCCATAACTCCGCCCGAAGCGTCTTCTTCCTCCCTGGGATATTTATAATCATTCATTGTAGAGATACCAAAATCATCTTCTTCAAAGGGTGGAAAATCCTCTGCACATCACTCAGCTTCCCACCTGTCAAGTCTGGCATTGATAGATTTTACCAGCTCCATAACTTCGCTCGAAGTAGAAGAATGGGGAGGAGAAAGGACTGATTCCTGATCTAGTTCATCAGGATCATCCTCGTAGCCTTCATAAAAGACGGCTCTATCTTGTATACATTTGTTGTAGTATCCCTTACAATAGTTATGAAAAATCAACTCAGAGGAATACAAATTCTGACAGTAAGCGGTGAAAGCTGCATGGAACTCACTGAGTGAAGAAATGCTAGCAGGGGGTAAAGAATGATACCATCTACACGCATCCCCTGCTAACAAGAACATGAACATCTTCAGTAATACATCTTCATGATGTATCTCCCACTGACACATGAGTTCGTGAAACTCACTGAGGTGCTGAGCAGGGTTGTCCTCTTCACATTTTCCAAATATGGGAAAATAATCACCCCATTCATTTGGAGAGGGGACAACATTAGGAAAAATAGGAATAGCAGAAAAATTAAAAGGAGCAAACATGCGAGCAAGGATTTTCTCCATATCAAACCAGTAGAGTCGCCAATCGATCCTTGAATCATGGAGTTGCCAGGTGAAAGATGCACAGCTTTGAATGTTCCTGGTCCTTGTTCACCATCAAAGGCCAGATATTAACGTTTTCGTTACCCCAGGAAGCTTCTCAGGCTGAGAAATCAGCTACTGAAACCTTCTCGAGAAAGCTCCTTAGGGTCAACTTTCAGGTGTGCTAACAGTAGTCACAGCTGAAACAGTGATGTGGAAACAATGGAGTCGCCACAGTGGAGTCACCAGGTGCACAGTAACAATCTTTAAGGGCTTTGATGTCTGATGCACCTTTAGAATCAGAGGCTCAATGTCATTCTGCCCATGGAAAGGCTTCAACTTCGTCCCCGGCAACGGCGCCAGAAATGCTGGCGACGGAAGTCACTCCTGGATTGCTTGCAGGAGCAGAGCCCGACACCCATCAGTTTAATGTCACGATAGTTTTTTATGGATGATCATATGGGTAGAGACTCGAGGAAATATCACTCTAACTCAGGGACTGGGTCTGGTATGTTAGGAACAAAGGAGGTCTTGATCTAACTTCAGTCAGTGAGTTGATTAAAAGGTGAGAAGGTGGAAGACTTGGTAAGGGAGGTGAACAAACAACTTTAGGCAAAAGGCTTCCAGCGATTTATAGAGGAAAGAATCTGAATGCAAGATCCTCTTGGTTCAGGGTCTCAAGGAACTGAAAGGGGACTTGACTGGATCCTCCAATTCCAAGTCACTCAACGCTGAGAAAAACACAAGGATTGATTAGAACAATGTAACTGCTATAGTGATCCTATCCAACATCATCCTACAACAGCTACAACTCGACTGGATCCTCCAATTCCGAGCTGTTCTAACACATTGTAAACAGAGATGTGAAAGAAGCTGACATTCAGAAGGCAATAAGTCTCAAAAGTCCATGCATAACTAGAACAACAGTGCTTCGTTAAAGCTTTACACCGGGACCTCTGCTCAACCATCGATATCTACAAAAAAATGGCGAAAACGCCTTCATATACTCAAGAAAACAACAGCAAGAAAATCGAGACGCTGCATTAAACACATTGCGTCTGCATGGCTTCTGACAATCTGCGGCTGCTGTCTCTGAATGATCGTGCAACTACGCCAGATGCAATCGAACTCCTGACAATTCCGTGGGTGGATCGACGTGCCTTTAATTCGTCGTCAAACTTTCCCATTATGGTGGAGATGATGTTTAACCACCACCAACTACTTGAATAACTGCTTCATTGGGATTGAGGATGGCCCGGTCAACTCGGCACCTTTGGGATGTGGAAGACCCTCCGCGCTGCCACTTGGATTAGCTGAACGGCCTGATGAATAGGTGTGGAGGCCCACGCGAAGGATGAGGGTGCATAATGGTAGTGGTGGCACCAAAACTAGGAGGGTGAGATAGGAAGTGATGAGGTGTGTGAGAGGTTACAGGGGAAAACATATGGCGGGTGGTGAGTGGATGATGAGATGGGGAAGGGACCACATAGACCAGAAGAGGGGAAATGGATAGATGATAGGGGAAGAGGGTGGTGGTAGGTGGAGAACAGGTGGAAATAGGGGGAATGACTCAGACAGTGACACGACAGGAAGGGGGGCCCACTAGAGTAAAAATCCATTCTGGACGCCCCCTTTCCATTAAAGGCAGAACCGATGGGGGGGTCCAGAATCCAATACAGACCGCAGATCTAAGCACCAAGACTTGGGTCGTCCAGATGTGCTCATACATTACCTCCAATTCTGGAACCCCCCCCCTCTCATTAAATCCAGAATGGCGAAGGGAGTGTGGAATTGGACCTTGTCTGTGAATTTGAGTGCCTGGATCACGACCGTCCAGATCTACGCCCTCTTTAAATTAAATGTTCCTGAGCCTTGCTGATGGATGAACGGCTGAGATGACCTCGACGCTTTCATCATGAAAATCCTGAAGGGCCCCACTCATGGCTTAGCTATGCGTCGCGTGTCCTCCAGAGGAACGGTCGAGATGGCATTTGATGTTAGAAGAGGTATGCCTGCATTATCAGGCTCGCTTGACGCGACCGAGTGCTAAGACCGTGAGCTCGGCTTTGAAGGGTTTTTATCGGCATTTCGGGGTTCGGGGTTTCGAGATGTAAAATTACGAGGGACTTTTACCCCTCGAACTCCCAAATGTCTATATGCCGATGTGACCAGATCTTGTGCCACGCGTCAATGGATAGGACGACCCAGACTTAGCTTTAAATTATAGGTGCTTTCTCTTACACTATATAGGCACTTGCGCCACGACCGTTGATCTTCTTCATGGATAGATCTCGGCTACCGGTAGCAAAACCTTGCCCACTCTATTGACTCGTAACCGAATAAGAGATCCTTCCGCCGCTGCGCTTGGGTGTTTCCCGTTCATCCTGCAGACCTGGGTCCCTTGTGCCTAGGACAAGAAATGTCGCTAACAGGTTGCTTCTAGTTTCATGGCGATCTCTAATGCTTCAGTCTGCTAAGAGACCTTTTTTTGCATCAAAGGAACTCTGATATGTGGCAAGAGGGCAACAATGAACCATTCCTTATTTTGCTCGTCTGGGATCTAAAAACTCAAATGGATTTTCAGTGTCTTAAACCTCTGATCAAATTCCCAAACAGGTTCAGTTACCTTCTGCTTGATTTCATTCAACTCCGTAATGCACTGTGACTCTGACTTAGGCTTCTTGAACTCTGCACTCAATGCAGTCTTAATGTCATTCAATAGTTTAGGTTGTGCAGATCCTAAAGAAAATTTCATGTACCAACTCAGGGCACGGTCCCTCAAGGTAGTACTAAACTGGGCTCTCTTAACAGCTTCTTCGGTTACTTGCTTAATGATCCATACAGCTTCGCATAAGAGCCAGTGTTGGTCAGGATCTTCAGATCCATCTCCTCTAAAAATAGGTAACCTCATTTCATCTACCATGGAATTTCCTTGGTTTCTTGACTGAGTATGTACTAAACTACTTGTAATTGTACTCTGATTGCTCTGATTACTCCGGTTACTCTAGCTACTTAATGCTTCTAAAACAACAGGAGGAGTAATAATGCATACTTCAACAGTAGGCCTAGTATATGAAGTTTCTAGTTCTCCTTGGCAAAGTTCTTCATTCTCTACTTCTTCTGCCCTTGCAGACTCTAAATACTCTTCGTATATTACATCTACTTCTTCTCCACTGTAGAATCCCTCATCTCTGTAATTCTACTTAAACAGGTTCGCAAGAGGAACCTCTTTGAATAATCTCCCACTACACGTGTGTCCATCCTCCGTGTCACTGTTGTTGTCTGAATTATTGAACATTAGATTTAAAATCCGAATTATTACTGTATCTTCAAGATATTAATCTCATGTAATAGCACATTAATATTCAACTTCAAAAAGTGTAGAAACTTCCCTCTACGTCCCTTAAAGAAATACCTCTCTTCTTGGCTATATGATTCCACTCTGTCAACACCAAACTCAATAATGTACCCTCCAATAGTGCTATCAAACCAGAGATCCACTCCTCTAGACACAACGTTATCAACTCTCTTGATTTTCTTGATCAACGTCATTGTCCAAAGAACAGGTGGTCTAGATCTGATTTCAAACTGCATGTCAGCTAGTCTGGCTAACCACTCATACAAATCCTTATGAACTCCTATAAAGAAAATTTTGTGCACATCTGTAAATATGTACCTCCCCAACCAGTCTTTTGTACTAATGCGAGGGTTCTTGTTCTGAGCTACGACAAAGTCCCTTTCTTGTTCTTCTATCTAGTTCTGAATTTTTGTCTTCAATGGAAACCACCTTGACATTCCCTCAAAAAGATCTTGGTCCCGACAATGGAACCATTTGTTGGCACAGGGGTAGACCAAGGGTTCAACTCTAACACCTCACCAACAATACCTAACTATTGTCCCTTTCAGAAACACCTACGAAGCAGATGAAGTCTCACCCGAAGTAGCAATAGGGGGTTGTAGGACACGAGTGTCTACAACCAGAGGAAATGCAAAGGGATCTTAGAAGAACAACACAATGTAACCTAGAGAGTCTTTAACACTCTTACACTTCACTTCACGAAGTTATCTTATACCTTCTATGTTTCATATGGAAACAACAATGCAATAACAATATAATTAGATAGCAAATAACACAACATCAACCACTAAGAACAACAATATTTACATGGTTCACCCTCTCCCTAGGACTACGTCCACATAACTATGTTTATTGATATATTAGATGAAAACATACAATTCTATCTACACAC
>ML789664.1:48622-60649 GCA_009831015.1 Picea engelmannii
CTAG
The DNA here is from genome assembly GCA_009831015.1 of Picea engelmannii. Taxonomy (NCBI): domain Eukaryota; kingdom Viridiplantae; phylum Streptophyta; class Pinopsida; order Pinales; family Pinaceae; genus Picea; species Picea engelmannii. Next base: position 48,627 of record ML789664.1, read on the forward strand.
CTGTAGGGTTGATCTTTGCACCCAGGTGAAGATCTCGAATACATAATTCTCTTACAACAAGAACACTTCTCTCTCAATATTGCTCTCATCAACAATAATAGCAATAAAAAATACCAACCTTCTCAACTCTTCTAGACCTTTATTTATACATTACATGACTCTCGAACAACCATAGACCGAAGTCTAGGTGTCAAAACCCTAGGTCCACATGACCTGCATTTTCAGGGCTTCACCAGCCTGCCTTCCTTGTTTTCTATGAGGTTCTCCAAAGCATTCGTTGGTGTCTTCTTCCACTTGATGAGTTGTCCATGATCCATATTCTTTGATGCTTTATCTTCTTTGATCTTCTCTTTCAACGAATTTATTTTCCTTACTTCATTCCTTCTTTTTTGCTTCTTTAACCACTTCGACCCTTCCTCGATTTGTGTGTCTTCCACGCACTTCGTACTTCATATTTCTTCTTCCTTAATCTTCTCTTTCTTCCTTAATACATAACCAAGGGCCAACAAAGGGTTTTCCTTTTCCGAGTTGCAACACTATATATTTCCCTCTTCTTCCTTTAGGTAGGTGCATATCCTAGCCTTTTATTCTTCCTCTGCAGTCTTCTGATTGTAGGTTTTATCCATGTTATCTCTATTTCTCTCTCATGATTTCCTTCATATCATTGAGGATTTATAAAAAAAACTCAGGGGTTTCTTCCTCAACGAATGTAATTCAAGGAGTTGGCGAAAAATCAGTCTCTAGAGTGGCAATAACCACAACCTCTCGATTTGGAACATTGATATCTCATGGTGGATTTGGCGAAACTATAGATTATCCAAGATAGGTTACAACAATTGTTGGCACTCTCACCACTTCACTTCATTCCCTTCCCTCCTTGTGCAGTGCATGCTCAACCAAAATTTTTATGATCCCGTGGTGTGAGAGGGATTCCCTGGGGTGGACATATTTTTGTGCGACTGTGACCATGGTCCATAGCTTCCTCTAGAGGAAAAATGGCATATTAACCAACCGTCCATGTCACAGGTGGTCCAGTAAGAAAATATGTTGTAGATATACAACCTCGTAGCAACCTTAAAAAGTGATATACCATTGCACTACCATAGCAATGTCTTGCCATGGAATCGGTAGTGAGGTTTTTTCAAAACTTGTTCCCTTCTTGACCATGGCTTCTCCCAACTTCGACGAAGTTCTCTAGGATATCAATATTTGGCCTTCATCAACAATACCAACGTTCCCTTGTCTGAGCAATCCTCATTACCTCAACTATCACCTCCTATGTCACCTACACCACTGGTCCTACCAATTTGGTCTTGATTTCTCTAAAATTTATGGAAAATTCAAGTGTCACATCGTCTTCATACCCTCGTAGCATGTTTAAGTATTCCATTTAGCCTCCTTTTTGAAAAATTCCTCCAAAATTATCATATGCCTCCAACAATAGTTTCTATCTATATTCCCTACAGTTTAGTGATCCCCCCATTCTTCCTACTAAGAGATTAAGAAAATTGTGGTTGCAAAACTGAATGAATGGTCTGAAGGGTGGAGATCTCAAAAATATGGAAGGGAATGATGGTATGATGGGGTAATTATGTCATAGGTTGGGTGATTATGAGTGTGTGATGGGGCGATGAGCGATAAAATCAGGTCATGAAAACACTAAGCAATTCCTATTCATTACATAGATTCAAGAGACGTATCTTCTGACTTAACATACCTTGTCATGATGGCCCATACCTTCGTTGTGCTATTGTATCGACCCTACGAGATATATAATATCATCATTGGAATAAAGAGTTTCAACAGAAGTCTGGAGTTGCAAAAATATCACTCCTAAGTTGTAGCAGTTTTGAGAGTTGCAACAATGTTTAAAGTTGCAGCAACAGTGCTCAAAGTTACATAAATTTTCATAGTTGCAACGATGTAGAGAGTTGCAAAAATGGTGCTCGGAGTTGTAGAAAAATTACTGCTGAGTTGCAACAATATTTAGAGTTGTAGCAACGTTCCATAGTTTCAAAAATAATGCTCCAGAGTAGTAGCAACATGTTGGCCATAACTATAACTTGATATGGTGCCACAACATCAATCATCTTTATCTGAATTGGTTGTTGGTACTTCAATAGTGGAGTTGCATCGTCGACATTTAGATGGAGAACCTCTTTGTCTCCCTTATATGAGCTTGCCTTTTGTGGAGGATTGAAGTGGTGGAGGCCCAGTTGGAAGGAACTTGGTTTCTGGGTTCCAAACCATGTCGATATGGAAGTCTGTAATGTTTTCACTTTTGTTGATCATTTATTAATAGAAATACTCCTTTCCCATCCAATTGATATCTTGAAAATATATGTATTATGATCCATGGACATGTTTTTCTTTTAATATTAATGGATTATTCTATCTAATGTGCCAACCTGTTATATTATCACTATATGATTGATTTTCTTGTTTGTTGAGAACTTGTTGTAGGTATAAAGTTTTGGGTCGAAGTGCTCAACGGTGGACATCATCAAACATTTGGATGAGGTAGGCTTGATTCTTACCTCCTTTGCACATTAATTTATATAGCATATGTTGGAATTGATTCAATTTATACAGTCACTCCTGTCTGGTGTGGTTCACCCTAGCCATAGAGAGATTTTCCTCGTAAGAGAACTGGAGACTCCACTAGGGAGGAATCTTCTTTCTTAGGATTTGAAGTACTTTTCTCCTTATATTTATCTCATTTCTATTGTGGTTCTTGTCGTGTCACTTCTTGACAGCTCCTGTTCACTCTGGGTCTGAGTTTTCATCCTTTTTTCCCTTGCCTGGCCTTGTTTCAAAGCATATACACACCTTTTTGCTTGACAGACGCGTACACACACGTGTTGTCTCACTGCAAGCTACGTATATACACATTGTTTGCCAAAACAATTGCGTACACTTTTTTTCCTTGTTGTTTTTCTTGGTCTAGCATTTGTTGGGTGGGATTTTATGCTTGCTGAGCCTTCTTAGGTCTCTGTAGTGCCTGTTGAGTGTCTGTGGGATGACAGAAAACCCTCTTTTTGTTGAATTTTTGGGCAAAGTTTTTCTCTTCATCTTTTCATTTTTATTGTCCTTGTACATTGGGATGGATTCTTTGCTGCTTGATATCATGCTTGAGTTGTCTTTCTTTTATACATAGTAGGTTTATATATCAAGTTACTTTTTAGTCCATGCACTTTTAGTTTTAATATATTGAAAATACAAAAAACAATAGGCATTTTTCATTTCTTGTCATTTTTGTCTTTCGAAATTTTATCATTAGTTTAGTACATACAGTGAAAGATTGCATATTTACTTTTGAATCATAGATTTGAATTTGGAAATTGCATCATTTTTTAGGAGCATATCATTCATCAAAAGTTAAAGTTAGGACTTTGCATTATCTTCATATTTACTTTCTTGCAAAATAATCACACCATGGATTTCATTACCATATACCTTTTTGAGTAATCACGGCCATAAAATCAACGCTATAATTTAAAATTCATTAGTAACGATTTTATTTTCTAGGGTGCACAAACTAGCCTAGGATTTACTGCCTTGGAATAGGATTTTGTGAGTAAAATTATCCAAGGAAATTAAATCAACATATGTGTCTGAGTAAGGGAGTTGAGAAGAACATTGTATAATTGGTAATATCAGGAGGCTCCGCTCACACCAGAGTTAATCACGAGATCACGCAAAGTTGGTTGAAGGGATATCCCCCGGATACTTGCCTAGCGTCAGAGATATTTTTGTGGATTTATTCGTATTTGGGGATCTTTCTAGTGCCCATACCTCTGTGAGAGGTGGTAGTTTCAAGGTTTCATGCTTTGCTACCCTACCCATACAGTGATCCATACTTACGACTGCTTTCCTGTGCATCGGTTATGAAGTGGTTTATTAGTTGCTTGACTTAGGTATCTCATAGGTTACTTGCAGGGATTATTCTGCTAGTACCCTGGGTCAGATAGGGGTCAAACAACACACAACCTTTATGGAGGATTACCTCTCTAGGGGGATCTGACCGACTGGTTCTTAAGCCCATGAGGGCCCCTATAACTAATTTTTTTACCTCCGATATTTAGTAGAGAGTATCAAGTCCCTCTTGGACGAGACATACCTTCCTTAGGGAGGGAGGCCACTCAACCACTTTACCCATTTGCATGCTTATTGGCCATTTGATTTTAGGTGTTCTCTTTGACTATTAGTTGACCATAGGATTTTGTGTTGAGTCTTTGTTATCATGGATAGTGGAGTTCCTTTTTCTCCCTTGTTTACTGCTACCCAACGCCCCCATGATGTCCACTCATTTCATGGGGGAAAATCCATCCACTTTTTATAATGGTGGGCAGAATTATCATACTCAGTCAATGCCTTGGGTCTCTAATAATTTTTCTCATGGGATGCCTGATATGTCTTCACACTTGCCATCCTCTGTCTCGCCTCCTTATGAGAATACAAGTTTTGGGTATGGGGGAATGATGCCTCCTTATTATCCCTCTTCATTTGGTGGGATTCAGATCCCTCAAACACCTCTTACGGTAGGGGGTTGGAATATTCCTTCCTATGAATCCACTATGCGAGAAGTAAGTGTTTAATTAAGCAATAATTCTACTTATTACACTCTATCCACTTATCCTTCTTCTGCTATGTCGATTCCTACAAACACTTTTCCCATGGCGTACCTCCATCTATCCTCTGGTGTTTCATCTGGGGGGAGTTATTTTTATAGTATGGGAAAACCCCCTCATGAAGTTCCTTCGACTGGGGGCAACATATATCCTCACATGAGTAACCTTTGTCATGTCGCTTTCTCTTCACAAGCGGCTTCCTTAGTGTCAATTCCCTTACAACCCTTTATGAATCTGTATGGAGGAGGATACTATCCTGCAAGAGAGCAACAGTGTGTAAACCAGGATCCTTCCTAGCCTACAATTTCTCAAAACCAATCTTTCCCTGGACTTTGGTCTCAAATGCCACAATTCATTATCGTCGCGAATCCGGTCACTGCTAGTCATACTGGAGCTCCATCAGCAACCTCTACTAGTAATGTTGGACATTGGTCGACAAACTCTACAAGTCATGTTGAAGACCTGCAACTAACCACTACAAGTCATGTTGGTGGCACAAGTCCAGTCACTGCATGGCATACTAGCATTACATCACCAACCTTTGTTAGTCATGTTGGATATTGGTTGACGACCATTGCAAGTCATGGTCACTACTAATCACATTCATGCTGGGGGCACATGTATGGTCACTGCTAATCACATTGCACATACATCACCAACCTATGCTAGTCATGTTGGGGATCCATCTCCAACCTCTGTGAATCATGTTAGATATTTGCTACTAGCCTCTGCAAGTCATGTTGGGAGCATGTCACCAGCCACTGCAAGTCATGCTAGAGGCAATCATATGATTGAGAATCCTAGACATCTCAGACGTAAGCCTAGATTCCTTTGCATGACTTGTGAAGGAAGTCACCTTACTCATTTGTGTCATGTTACTGTTGGGATACCAAAAGCATGGGGCTCACCTAAGGGCCCTTTGGGTTCTGAGGCATCTATGGTTTCATAACACTTCGTTCCTTCTTTGGCTGATACAATAGTCATGCCGATGCAATCTTCGGCTGACACCCCTTTTCGTTTAGTGGTTGATGCGTCCTTTGGCCTTGTTGTCTCACATTCCATTCAACTTGCAGTCATGTCGATGCAATATTTGACTAACACCTCTCCTATGTTCAGGGGTGACGCGTCTCTTGAACTTGTTGTCTCGCATATTGTTCAACCAACAGTTGTGTTGATGCAATCTTCAACTGGCAACACTCCTATTTTTGGGAGTGATGCACATCTTGACCTTGTTGTCTCACATCCTATTCAACCAATGGTTGAGGAAGTGGTCGTATCAATGCAATCTTTGATCAACCCCACTCTTTTCTTAGAGAGTGACAAGTCTAAGGGAGTGGTCGCACCGATGCAATTTTTGGTCGATCCTTCTCTTCTAGTTCTAGTTCTAGTCATATACCTCCTATATCATGTTGTCAACATTCCTGATAATGCTCCTTCTGAACACGAGAGAGTTTTTCTCTCCCTGAGTACTCTCCTTCCAAGTCTTGAGGAGATCCCTTTTGATGGGGATGGTCTTGTGGGGTATCCAATGCATCCACCTATGTCTTTTCCAGAAAGAGATATTATCTTGTATATCATGGAGACGATAACCTTCGTTAGCACTTTTTCCTCCTCGACTTGGAGATCTTTAGGTCTTCCCAATATTGTGTCGGTTCTTCATAAGATACTGACATTCCACAGAAGGTCTGCACGGGAGCCTTGGCCTCCCCATGACTTCCCGCCTAGAATCTCTCTAACAAGTCTGAGTTAACCACTTTTCCAACTCGTTCAAAAAATGAAAAAGATTGCCAAGTGATTTGTCCCTTTCACACTCATTAAATTGGACTTGAAAGGTCATGAGTCTTAGTTAAGCTCTTTTCAGACTCCTTTTCAAAAAGTGAAAAGATCCTCGGGTGCTTTGTCCCTTTCACACTCATTAAATTGGATTTGAAAGGTCGTGAGTCTTAGTTAAGATCTTTTCCGACTCGTTACCAAAAATAGAAAATATCGTCAATTGAACTTGCCTTTTTCACACTCGTAAATTAGATTTGAAAAGACATCTATTGGGCACAAGTTTACCCTTTTTTACACCAAGTAGACTAAAAGACATAAAAAAGGACATTTTTTGGCGTTAATTTGTGATTGCATCTCATGGCCCTGCTTGCAATATTGAACCTATAGTTGGTTCTCGCTTTGCGTTATAAACCGTTTGCCTCAGTAGTTTTGCATCCTCAACCAAGAAAAGCCTTGTTTATATCCTTCACAATTTGACACCCTATACCTAGGAGGGAGAATCCCCTGAGTGCCCATCTCCTGCATGCACTTCCCTACATTGAGCATAGGTACATTCCACTGCTGGAACTAGTTTTTCTTACTTGCGACACTCGTTTCCTCCTCTGTATCATAGAATTCATTTGTTATGAAAAAACAAAAAAATACGGGCATGAAGGGAGTACTATATTATATTTGGAAGTAGTTGTGTCGCTTTTGAAGAGAGCCCAAATTTTGAGTTCATTCCTCACAATTTTGGGATTAGCATGACCTTAGGAAGATGAAATCATTACAGAGCCTTCTCTATCGACTGGTTACTCTTCCAGTCCCTACAAAGAACTTCATTGATGCCTCCTACATCTCATGGTTTTATCTTTGGGTCTATGCTATGAGATTTCACCATATATCTCATGTTATTGTTCAAAGGAATTCTATCAACCTGTGTTCGCCACTCCTCAAAAATCTTGACTTTGCATGTTGTCCATACCCTCAGTTTGTCTCATAATGACATGATACTTTAGTCCCATCATGCACCCTGGTCCTACTTTCATCATTGGTAGGTAACCTTGAACCCAACAATAGACATTTCATCATTGGTCATTGACTGGGTGGTTTCCCTTGTGTTCAACGTCAAGACATATATTCACACATTTGGATTCATGCAGTGTCTTGGATGCCATTATCCTTATTGGTGGTCTCCTCACCTTTGTCGACAGTTTTCATCATTGGCTTCTATTTAGAGGGTCTTTTTCATGTACTACATGCACTTGTCACACACGAAAGACACACAGGGTCATTGGTTCATGAAATTGTTCTTTGTTTGATTCCCACCAAATCATGAAGCTCCTACTTTGTACCTCATGCTGAGTGATTAGAGATGCCTTAATACTCTCCTTTCAGTGGGCCTCTTTCCATTGACATCAGCTCATTATCTGGAAATGAGATCTAGAGTCTTATGAGTACCTTGAGGTTTGCAGTCATTAGTGGGAGGCTCTCTCGCCATCGATAGTTGGGAATACATCAATGTCTCATGATCGATTGATTCTTCAGGTGTTTGACACTGACAACTCTATTCACACTTGTAAGAATGTACTTGGTGCCTTGATACCTACTTTCATTATCGATAGGTTGTCTTGCATTTGTTAACAATATACATCAATGACCAGTAATCAAACGATGTCTCATTATGTTCGACCTCAACTTATTTATTCACGTGATGTAGACTTGCACCTTTGGTGGATTGTATAGAAGACTTGAAGACATTATTATTTGGCCGCAGCTTTTCTGAGCTATTGATTCCTTTTCATTGGACCAATACCTATATGACTTTAGTGATCATGGGATATCAAATTGTACTCCATGGTATACATATATCTTCAGATTGGTTTTGAGACTAGTTTTACTGGGCCTTGTCCATGACTCTAACAGTTATTGGCATATAACCGAATTTATATTTGCCTATTTTATGGCCATGGACACTTGTTTGGTATATTTTTCACATGGATCTGCAGCGTATTGTTGGCATCCATGTATGCAAAGTTAGTACAGAATGTAATGAGAAATTGAGTTCGTTCAACTGGTTCTCTACCACTCCACTTCTGGGTTACTTATAATGTATTTTGGTCATCGAAGATACTCCTCTGACCTCACACATTAGGGTGAATCTGTTATAACAAGATTGCCTCACCCTATGCAATATTGAAGAGAGGGCCTTATTCCATTTCCCTATTGTCACATACCCACTACCTAGATCAGATTTTTTTGGTCTTCTGCCGGACCAGAACCCCTAATGATCCATGGAGGCCCAGCATAAAATAGCTCTTTCTCTCTCCTTCTCCATTCCCATGTGATCGCGGGTCATGTTCATGGTTCAATTTGAACGCAGTGCCTATTTGTATTTTACGCCTCGGTGCTACAGTAATGTCTAATCGTTCGACTCTGCAATCTTCGAACCCCAATAGGGATAGCGACCGACCAATGGGGACAAATCCCAATAGGGTTAGAAAATGGCCAATAGGAACAAATCTCAAATGGGGTAGAGAACTGCCAGTGAGAACAGGCCCCGTCACACGGTTAAGTGGAATACAGGTGGCGAAAAGGGAAAATCGACACGGTAGTCGACATGACAGGAGGGGGGGCCCACTTCACACACCACACTATTCTAGACCCCCCCCTCTGCCACCTGTATTCCACTTAAATGTGCGATGGGGCCTGTTCCTATTGGCCAATTGCTAACCCTGTAGGGATTCGTCCCTATTGGTCGGTCGCTAGCCCTGTTGGGGTTCAGCGGTTGCAGAGTCGAATGGTTTAACATTACCGTAGCGTCGAGATGTGAAACACAAAAGACACTGTGTTTATTTGGACTGTGATCGTGACCCGTGATTACATGGGAACAGAGAGAGAAAGAGCCATCTTACGCTGGGCCTCCATGGATATTTAGGTTTCCTGATTCGGCAGAAAACCAGAAAAGTCCGATTTAGGTAGTGGGTATGTGACAAAGTGGTATCAGATCATGGTTACAACACTCGGCCTGATTGGGCTCATGCACGAGTCGCACATTATGATGCAGGAGCATCTACAACGTCATGAAGCGAGCAGCATAGGGATAAAGAGATACAGCTGGACAGTGCCAGCACATACATTTTTGAATTACTTTGAAGATTGTTGCGCCGCCATTTAACTGAAGGCATTCAAAGATGAGCGCACTTGTATTGTGTTATAGATAGGAAGGAATTTAATAGTTTGAATGTTGTTAGATAGGAATTAGCTGTAGATTAGACAGTTTTACTTTCGGGAGGGAAAACGAATATAGGCACCCTCCTTTGTATAATTGAGATTATTATTCAGCATTAGCATTCAGGAAGCAGGAAGAGAGCAACTCAGAGAACTGGTGAAGAATCCCCATGTACAGATATTGAATTAATAGTGAAGCTTTGATTCAATTCCATGGCTGTGATTATTCTTTGTGTGTTGTTGATATTATGTTGTTGCATATTTGCTTCTTGTTTTGCCTATTGTCTATATGTTGCATCTGTGATTGCATGGCAGGTTCGAAATCTGAAGGAATGAGAGAATGAGTTTCAATCGTTTCTCTGTCTAAGCCAAGAGATTCTTGCATAGAGTGCAGTGGAATTCCTCCACTTAAGAGTGCGTTGAGGAGGTTGGACAGTTAAACCCTCATCTTTGTTTGCTCAGAAGTCGTGTTGAGTTATTCGAACCGGGTAGGTGAAGTGCCGAATTGAGTGGAAGTCTCACAGGCAAGCCTGGGAAGAAAGGAACCGGAAAGCCGTGGTTAAATTCCATGGACATGTTTATTCTTTGTGTGATGTTGGATTTATGCCTTTGCATATTTGCTTCCTGTTACTTACTTCTTTCATATGCTGCTTATGTGATCTTATGGAAGAATTGATTTCAGAGTGGTTCCGAGTGAAAAGTTGGTGAAAGCTCAGGAGGGAGAGTTCCTTGCTAGTATTGTGGAACAGACCCAGGTGAAGCCCGAACGGGAGAATTTTCGGAGCGAAGGACTCTTCAAGAGGAAGAGAATCGATGACTTGAACTCCTGGGAAGGAGATAACCTTCAAGCGCAAGTAGAACCCAGTTGCCATCGCATATCGGCATATCGGGTTTGGTGAGTGCAAGAGTTGCATGCACGTCGATATCGCGGTTAGCGATTTCCAGTTTCCGTGGGAGCGTCGACTTTCGGAGGAACAGGTGGCACGTAATCTCGGGACGTCGGGTCTCGGGAGTTGAAGGGTCAAGCAATTGGTCTCATAAGTCGCGAACTCGCGAGGGGACGAGATAGCAATACTCGGTTATCGGCGACTTGGGACTCGGAAGTCGAAGTGGAGTTACTCTGGACTCGCGGGAAGCGAAGCTGCGAGATCAGGAGACCGTGAGTCTCGGCATCTCAGTGCGTCGGATATCGAGAGCTGAAATCCTGAGTGGTTGGTAGCGCGAGAGGCGAAGTCCCGATCCTCCGAAGTAGAGAAAAAGAGAATAGAGAGGAATGAACTGTGGGTGCTGAGAATTCGATTGGAAGAGAGAAGAACCGTTGGGTTCTTCGGGCCCGTGGAAAGTGAAGGTCCTGGTGAAAGCGATTGTGCCATCGGGGGCACGAGGTTGCGTCAGAGTGGTATCAGAGTGGGGAAATAAGTTCTCTTTGTTCCGGTAGTAGAGAGAAGAGGATTCCGCCATGCCGCCTAGAAGAGAAAGGCAATCACCTGATTGTGAGGACAGGGATGCCCGAAGAAGGGGTAGGCCAACAGGTAATGCTGAGATGGAACGAGAGATGAGAAATCTCCAAGCCAGGCTTGAAGAAATGGAGACCACCCAGAGACGTGGTGCTGGTGCAGCAGATTTCAGTGATTCCGAGATTGAAGAGGAAGCTGGACACGATGCCAAAGAGGTCTCAGCAGAAGATGCCTCGATAGAGAGGTTGATTAGAGCCATTGCCAGAATGAGCTGAAAGACTAAAATGGACATTCCCGTTTATGAGGGGAGTCTAAACGCAGAAGAGTTGTTGGATTGGATCCGAGCACTCGACACCTACTTCGATTACGAAGATATCGAAGAGGACAAGACGGTGAGGCATGCTGTCACTAAATTGAAAGGACATGCGGCCTTATGGTTGGATGAGTTGCAGGCGGATAGGCGCTGCAAAGGAAAATAGAAAATTAAAAGTTAGGACAGGATGATCGCTAAGATGAAAGCGAAGTTCATCCCCAGGGATTATCAGATCACTCTATTCAGGCGCATGTAGAACCTGAGACAGAGGCTGATGACGGTGAAGGAATACACCGAGGAGTTTTACAGACTCAACATCAAAGCTGGTCACTGAGAGAGTGATGACGAGAAGGTGGAAAGATACCTAAACGGGTTGAGGTATGACATTCAGGACGAGCTGAGCATGCTGACCATCTGGACAGTTGAGGATGCGTACCATATGGCTTTGAAAGCTGAAGAGAAGTTGAGCCGCAAGCAGGGACAGCGAGGGCGAGGCAGAAGCCAGCCTAGAGTCAAAGTAGTTTCCCAAGAATGAACTCTGAAGCCTCAGGGTAGAGTTGAGAGAGGGGGAACCTCACAGCAGAGGCAACACAATGCCGAGCCGATGAGGCAGCATACTGAGCAGGGTGGCGGATATGT
>ML789664.1:72269-85947 GCA_009831015.1 Picea engelmannii
TTCTGATAATTATGCTCATAAGCTGTGAAACTGTGAATGATTTCATTATAAGAATGATTGTATGGTGTTTTGATCAGTACTAGTAGTTGTATATTTATATGGAAAGACTACGTATGATTTATGTCTTCATGAATTCGTTATTTTTGTGCGTACTGATCAAATTCAGACTTCACGTCTGGTTCTCGGGAGGACGACATCCTTACATACCTCAGGTAGTACCCTGAGTAAATATCCCCATATAAATACCTTCCTTGAAAATCCCATCAAGAATCGGGAAGGCGATTGTGAAGGCGTAAGGCCTTAGCAACCCTGCATAAGGAGGAACAATCCTCTTGAAAACCGAGATGAAAGCATAAGGATGAAGTAACGAATCGACGGATGAGACCCCGTCAGGAGATCTGTGGTCACTCATGACTGTCATATCGGAGGAAGGAGCTAGAAGTTTAAGTACCTTAACCTTATAGGTATTAATCGACGGAGGATATGTCGTTGGGGAATCTGCGGTCACCCACGACCGTTAGATTAGTAGGAGAGAGTAGGGCGTTAAAATGCCTTATCCCTTTGTTTTCTGTGTCTTCGCAGGCAGCGAGGAATTTGGGATCGTAGATCTCCAAGGTCCATGAGATTATATAGACCGTGGATATTTTTCACGTCCAAGGAGTCGTGGAAGAATGCATGGGTAAGAACCGATCTGAGTCGTCAGATCTCGGCTAGAAAAACCCGACAGCCGTTGGATCTGTTAGGAGTTACCTGAGGGTCAAGACTCCAGTGTATAAGGGCGAAAAACCTCGGGATAGATCGAATCCGTCCGATTGACGGAGGTCACGTGTCATAAGATCTCCCATTACTGGAAATCAGGGATCGCGGGATCGGGAGTCCTGGTGACAAGGGATCGAGACTCTCCAAGGTGGAAAACCCTGGAGCAGTTGTGGGTCGTCCGATTTAAGGAGTTAACGTGTCGAGAGATTACCCATTTCGGGAAATTGGGAATCAGGGATTCGGGAGTCCTGTTGACAATAGGTCGAGCTCTCGCCTTGATAAATCCCAACGGAAGAGAGGTTGTGGTCAGATGGGAAGAGGTCATATTGACCAATGCTTAACCCAAGGGGCTAATCTCCGATTGAGGTTCGTTCAACACTTCGGTGTTTCGGCATTCGGGATACCGAAGGGACATGTTTCCCCGTGCTCTCAAACCCCGAAGTCCAGACTTATAAACCTTGAGATGTTAGCATGTGGCCAGGCTCTGATAAATGGTCAGGACCCTCTCGGAGGATCCTGGGTCTGGGATGACTATCCTATGTGAGGTAAGTAGCGATCAGATCTGGATGGCCAGAGTCCACCCGCTCAGATCTACAGCTGAGGATTCATTCCGGAGCCCCCTTGCCATTTTGCCTTTAATGGGGGGGGGGGTCCAGAATTGGACACGCAACTCTCGAACGGTCTAGATTAACTCATCATGATCAACGGTGCTCAAGTGGATTCCAGACCCCCCTTGCCATTCTTCCTTTAATGGGGGGGGGGGTCCGGAATAGTGTGGCGTGTGAAGTGGGGCCCCCTCCTGTCCTGTCAACTACCGTGTCTCACCTCCCCCTCTGCCACCTGTATTCCACTTAAATTTGCGACGGGGCCTGTTCCTATTGTCCAATTGCTAACCCTGTAGGGATTCGTCTCTATTGGCCGATTGCTAGCCCTGTCGGGGTTCGACGGTTGTAGAGCCGAATGGTTTAACATTACCGTAGCGTTGAGACGTGAAACACAAAAGACACTGCATTTGTTTGGACTATGATCGTGACCTTCGATTACATGGGAACAAAGAGAGAAAGAGCCAATTTATGCTGGGCCTCCATGGATATTTAGGTTTCCTGATTCGGCAAAAAACCAAAAAAGTATGATTTAGGTAGTGGGTATGTGACACCTATGCAGACTTACTTTTTGTGATTAATGAATCCAGAGACAAAAATAAATATTTTTCCACTTGTATGCACCTGGTAAGTTATACAACATGCATATATGCTGGTTTCTCCACTACAAACCCTCGTACATCGATATTTGTGCCAAAAAATCAAAAATAAATGTCGAGTTTCCATGTCATGAAAGAATATCTCTGATCCTTGGCCTTCCATATATAGGAAACGTTTCGACTCGGCCCTTCAGTTGCATCTTGAAGTTTATAAAGAAGCCAATTTCGAGCTATGGAAAAGAAGGGAGAATTCAACTTTGAGAGAAAAGTTACTCTAGAGAAATTATTACTTCATTATTGAGTTTGCATCCCTTTGTCCTTTAAGTCTGAACACAGTGTTCAACTCCCAATCTCTTCCCTTATTGATGGAGAACCTCTTTGTCTCCCTTATATGGGCTTGACTTTTGTGGAGGATTGAAGTGGTGGAGGCCCAGTTGGAAGGAACTCAGTTTCTGGGTTCCAAACTATGTCGATACAGAAGTCTGTAATGTTTTCACTTCTGTTGATCATTTATTAATAGAAATACTCCTTTCCCATCCAATTAATATCTTGAAAATATGTATTATGATCCATGGGCATGTTTTTTTTTAATATTAATGGATTATGCTATCTAATGTGCCAACATGTTATATTATCACTATATGCTTGTTTTGCTTGTTTGTTGAGAACTTGTTGCGGGTATAAAGTTTTGGGTCGAATTTCTCAACGGTGGACATCATCAAACGTTTGGACAAGGTAGGCCTCTTTCTTACCTCCTTTGCACATTAATTTATATAGCATATGTTGGAATTGAGTCGATTTCTACAGTCACTCCTATATTTTTTGGTTCACCCTAGCCATAGAGAGATTTTCCTTGTAACACTTGTTATCTAGTGATTTCCTTACTGCAAATCAAATTAGTTGCACACAAAAAACAATACACTGCTGAAATATTAAACTTAATAAATCTAGCGGAAGAAAAAACTAGAAACCAAATGATGCACACATGAACACCAATATTTCTTGATATATTCCCCTATAAAAACCCTATAGGGAAAACTAGTACTGAGAATGATTTTATTATGCTAAAATCATGGTTCCCATAACAGGGATAGTGGCCCACTGATAAAAATACATCTACAAACAAACATGGAAAAGTTGTATATATTGTACGACCAAGAACTACATGTTTTTCGATATGTACATGATTGTTCCTACTACACACCCGCGTACACACGTATGTCTCCACTGGCATCCATGTACATGTATGGAAATCCTTTATAGAAAAATATGTACAATGCAACTCTTCTTTGTGGCTTTGCTTGACTGAAACTGACTTGCAACAACCTCTATTCTCTCTTCTCCTTGACCTAATCTCTCGATGGAATTCCTTCTCCACCTATATAAGATCTTGAATCACATTCCTTCGTGATCCAACTCTCTTTTTCCACTGTCAATCTCTCTCAATCAACATGGCCAAGATGTCTCAAGTGTATTGAAAATTCTTTCTCTGCTTCCACACTCTCGAATGACTCCACACTAGCAAAAGTCCTTCTTTTTTATCTCTATGTGAAAGTGTCTTCCTCCTTCACCCTATACTTTCTTTTATAATCATGATTTATAATCTATTTCTAATATCCAAGTGATTGACAGTTGAGATATTTTTTTTTGTAAATTAAAAACTTGTATTACCTCAGATAACGATAAAACATACATGAGCTTAGGACCATGGCAGTTGGCCTGCCAAAAATAGAAAATAGGACCAGCTCCATGCCCCTATTTTCCAAAATACCCAGAGTGTTTTCAAATGTCTCAATAAATAGAGGCATAAATGCTAGGCCATACTAAACAATTATTTGAGCATGAAAGTTTTGCAAAACTAGTCCTAACATATCTAAAAAAAAATGGATGAGGAAAATAACAGAAAGAGAAAGTCATACGCTAGATGCTCCACCACTTCCATCATTCTGGGGATTATGGTTCCAGGTTGGAGAAAATTTGTATGGTTGGCCTCATTTTGGGAAATAATTTTGAACATTATCACCTACTAGAATGACAAATAAAGAATCCAATTTGTGCTTGATGTTCTCCTAACAGAACAATTGATCTACAACATCCCTGCAGATGTATAGGAGTAAGCGCAATTGTTCCTCTTAAATACTTTGTTGTTGGATTTCTTATTTTTGAGGAGGGACCGCTAAGATCTCTATGCTTTCCTAGTGAGAATGCAGAGGAGGATCTTACTCCAAAATGGGGCATCCCCAGTTTTCCTCTCGTCAATTGTGAGAAGAGGTTTGTCTCACGACTTCAGTAGAAACTAAGGATTAAGTAAGTTGATCAAGGGCAGTTTGGGGATGAGAATTGGGCATGGAAGACCTTTCTTGTTGGAAAATTATCCCAAGGATAATCACCGAACAGTCCATAGGGTGTTGGGGTGGATTAGAAAATGAAGACTCCTCCACAATGGAGCAAGCCCATTTTTCCTCTCCTCTGTCATATTCTATTTCCGGCATGTTTTTTGAAGGAAAGGGCAGAGATGGGGGTGGGATGGGTATTCTTGTAGGAGAATTGTGATTGTGTTGACGGGATTCCAGGTAGCGATTATATTCTAAACCATGGGGAGCAACCCTTCTCTCAAGGAATGTCTATAGTATTAAATTCAAAGTGCCAATGAGGATGGAAACAAACCATAAACAAGGAAATATAAAATAAAATTTGTATAGAAACCATACGTGCAAGGAAAACGAAGAAGAAATACTTCTCAAAATCCTTGGGAGTGGATGGGGAAATATTACCATTTGGGCACTTTGAAGGTGCCATAAACCCAGAGTGGATGTTGTCCTAAACCAAAGTACCAGATTTAATTACATTCACCATCATTCCAATCCAGAGAAATAACAATCCTCTTGTGCAAGATCCCTCGACCATTTCCCCCGCATTAATTCCCATTGTCAAGAATCACACCATCAAGCAAGAGGCAACAGGATATGTACGAGTGTTCATGTACATGCATGGAAAAGTGTCACCCCATCCAGGGGATTGACAGTTGATATTAATTCTCAATTCACTTGATATTTAGATTACATGCTAATTAATTTTATCATTTTCCTTAAATACCTCAATTAATTCAATAATTAATTAATAAAAGAAATTTACTTTAAAATTTAAGAGGAAGGCTTTGGATGACTTCCACATGCTAGACACCAAGACTATGCGTAAATACATGTCTGATGCTACATGCATCAACAACCCCTATTAGCAAGGAAAGTATTTCCCAAAGATCCACCTAGAATTGGTTCTCCCTTCGATCCTGGCACAATTTCGAACAAAACATCCTACCCACTGAAATCCATCCAACTCTATTGCTCATATGCTTCTTGAATATTGGAAGT
This sequence comes from Picea engelmannii, assembly GCA_009831015.1. Lineage (NCBI taxonomy): Eukaryota > Viridiplantae > Streptophyta > Pinopsida > Pinales > Pinaceae > Picea > Picea engelmannii. Next base: position 77,601 of record ML789664.1, read on the forward strand.
CTCCGAATCGATGACGCTACATATCAATTCCACGAAGTTTGGAAACTTTTTTGAAGGTTTGTTCTCCCTTAATGTACTCCTATAAGCCTCCTTCTCCTGAGAATCCATCAATGTCATCTCGTACCAACTCGGTCTCCTGGCAAGATTGGAAGGGGATAAATCCCTCTTCCCATCTGAAGGTTGACTCCCCACATTGGAATTTTGTGAACTCTTCTCATTGTTTGAATGTTCACACTTCAAACCCTCCTGCTCGTCATCCTTTGCCACTGACATCAATTCATGATCAAAGATCCCCTTGGATCCTCTTATAGGTTGAACCTGCAACCTATATAACCTTCCCTCTCTGACACTAATGATGACTGTTGTGTCAGGGCAAGCTCCCTATAAACATATGAGTGCTTTCCTTTTTTGAAAAGTAATGACAAAACCCTAATCCTCCAAAACTAAAACTGATATAAAGTTATCCTTCAGTTCTGGTACATACAACACATCTTCCACCTCCATAAATCCTCCTAAATCCAACTAGAACCTCATTGTCCCAACTTCCTCTACACCATACTTGGACAAAGTGCCAAGCTCCACATGCAAATCTGAGTTTATCTCTGACCAACTAGTGAACAACTCACGTGTCCCCGTCATATGAAAAGAAGCATCGTTGTCCAAGTACCAAGCACTCCTTGAGTTGGTGTTGGTAAAGAGGCATGAGAACATTGAAAATTCCTTCTCAAACTGTGTTGCGAACTCATCTAGTTGTGTCTATATTGATGTTGTTTTCTTCATATTCCCTTGCCCCTTCTTCTCCGGACACTATGATGGATAGTTACCATACTTGTGGCACGCGAAGCACTTGATTTTACTCAAGTCCTTCTTACCTAGCTGTGAGGTGACTCCTCATTGTTACCCTGGTTGTTGGAACCCTTTCATTTTCCCTTCCTTGTCTTACTTACAAGGGAAATTTTATCCTCCTCTTCATATTCCAACGTTCCTATTTTATACTCCTCTTGAGTCTCTTCTTGGATGAAATCATCCCAAATTCTCTACCAATCTAGGAGATTTTCCCGAGAAAAACTCCTTTTACAAATAGTTCCCACGACTTGGGAAGAACATTCATTGCCACATTCGTGAGATCTACGTCCTCTATTTTCTCCCGTATGGATGCAAGTTGATCACACACTTGTGTGATCCTCATGAGAGAAGTGGTAACATTATTAGATCTAGACATTTGCACCGATCTGAGTTTATTGCTTAAGACCATCTTCATATTCATGTTCTTTCTCTGGAATAAAGTTACCAAGGCATCAAACATCTCTTTGGAAATATTATTCTTAGATAGGTGAGGAATTATATGATCCTTCATCTAATCCAGGAGGACCCTCTTCTCTTTGATATCCTTCTTTTTGTGAGCTTCCAAATTTGTTAGATTTGTTGGTGGAGTAACTACTTTTTCCACTAACTCCCAAAGGTCATACTCCTTCAATGCCAAAATTTCTCTTTCTTTACAGGACAAGAAGTTGGATGCTTCATTTGATCTGTATTAAACTCTAAATGGTGTTGTTTCCATCCCTAAGACCTGATAAAATTCCCTAGAAATAACCTTCTATTGGAAACTTCCCCTATATTGTCCTAGAAAAACGTGTACACGCCTATCATAATTGAACCCCCACATATTTGTGTACCTATGTTTACTACTACATGCATACACGAAAATGTGTCCAAAGAGACCCGCGTATGTATGATCTTGTCCCTTTTGTAACCCCGCATACAGCTTCGTAAACCTACAAAACTAGTTCTTCCTCAATACGACTATTCCTCTAAAATTTGTCCTTTGATTTCTTCCTATTGGTTATGGATATACTAATATCTCTTGCATATATGATAGGTCTTATATCAACTTCTATGGATATAATTTATTTCTTCCTTTGATAGCATGCACTCTGATACCATGTTCAAAACATCTTACTCCATCACCTAGGTATCTTTTTATCTAGCGATTTCCTTACTGCAAATCAAATTAACATCTTACAAAAAGAAAATACACTGTAAAATATTAAACTCAATAAATCTAGTGGAAGCAAAAATTGGAAACTAAATTATGCACACTTGAAAACCAATATTTTTGAGTAGATACCCATGGAAAAACCACAGAGGGAAAACCAGTGTTGAGCATGATTTTATTATGCTAAAATTAGGGCTTTGTAGCAGGGATAATGGCCCACTAAGAGAAATACAACTGTAGAAAATTTTGGAAAAGTCTACTCTGTTGTATGACCTAGAACTGCATGCTTTTCGATATGTACATGATTGTCCCTACTGCACACCCATGTATACTCTCTTGTATCCATTTTTTCCCATATACATGCATGAAAAACTCTATATGAAGCAAATCTTCCATGTGCCTTCACTTAACTAAAACCCACTTACGAAAACCTATGTTCTCTCTTCTCCTTGATATAATCTCTAGATGGAATTCCTTCTCCACCTATCCAATATATTTAATCACAGTCCTTCGTGATCCAAATATCTCTATCCTCTATCAATCTCTCTCGATCAACCTGACAAAGATGTCTCAAGTGTAATCAAAAGTCCTTCTCTACTTATACACTCTTGAATGACTCCACACTAGAAAAATTCCTTCTTTGCTATCTCTGTGTGAAAGTTTCTTCCTCCTTCACCCTAGCCTTGATTTTATAATCATGATTTCTAATCTATTTTTAATCTCCAAAGTGATTGACAGTTGAGATTACTTCTCACTTCACTTGATATTTATATTACATGCTAATTAGTTTTAACATTTTCCTTAAATAACTCAATTAATTCAATAATTAATTAATAAAATAAATTTACTTTAATAATTTGTTTAATCAAAGTAAATTCTAGAGTAGAAGGCTTTGGATGACTTATGCATGCTAGACACCAAGCCTATGTATAAATACATGTATGATGCTACATGCATCAACAATGGCCCCCACATGGGCCATCATGCCAAGATTTCAAAATCTCATAGATCTTGTCTTCTTGCATGCATCTTCTGATTATGAGATCTAATCCTGTGTAGAAGAGACAATCATAGATCCAACAAAATCTCCAACTTTTTATGATGATCTTATGCCACTCGTTTGGAGAAAAATGATGTGGAAGTCTACTTGAATCCAAGTAATCAGTGATATCTATGAACCAAAGAGAGTTAGTAGAAACCACAAATAGGTTCTCATCAAGGAAAGAATCTTCTATAGGTTGGTCATTCTCATTAGATGTGAGTCTTGAAAGAAAATCAACCACTACATTATCCTCCCCTATTTTATTCAAGATGGTTATATCATATTCTTGTAATAACAATAACCACCTAGTTACCTTTCCATTAGTGATAGGTTTGTTCATTAAGTATTTTATGGCAACATGGTTCATCTGCAATACTACTGGATATCCCGTGATGTAATGTCGAAACTTATTAATTGCATATATTACTACAAGGAATTCTCTCTGTTACCATGTAATTTAGTTATGCAGGAAATATATTTGTGTTGACGTAGTAGACTATGTATGGATGATTTCCATCTAGTTTCCCAAGAACATGTCCAATAGCGGTTTTTGTTGCATCTGTAGAGATATGAAATGGGAGGGACCAGTTGGGCCCTCTTAAAATAGAAGCCTCAAACAACTTGGATTTCAGACTCTTAAATGCATGCTGGCAACTTTATGTCTACAAAAAATCATAATTAAGGATGTGTTAGTGACCTAACCTCCCTAACCCTTCACGTAGGTAGAATAATATATTTCCATGTAATAAAGGCCAATATTAATAAGGCCTAGCAATAAGGAATAATAAGTCAAATGTAAGAAGACCTAATAGAATCTTCCACTTCTAGAAGGATCTTCCTCTAGATTGTTCTTTTGGATAGACAGACTTAGTATAAATAGGAGTAGAGGGTATGAGAATTTTTGTCTTGGATTTTATTGTAATAGATATTTTCTCTACTAGAGATTTCCCCCCCGAAGAGGAAAGTGAACATTTCTATCATTAATCAAGGTGATCTTTTTGGTGTTATTTTGGTATTATTCTGGTATTGTTCTAGTTATATCATTGTTGTTCTGCGATTTCTAGCTAAAATATTTATGTTCTGCATACTATTTTATATACAAAATACTACACTAAAATGATAGCATGGTCTCCAAATCATCTGTCAAGTTGGATTATATGATCAAGTCTTGAGTCAAAGTGAGGTTGATAGGGGACTCTAGTGGGGGTTTGGATTATGAAAAAGTGCTAAGTGGAAAGGTAAGAAGAGAATCATATCTTTCCAAGGCCCAAATGAAAGCAAAAAAGGAGGTACAAGATGGTAGGAAGTCATAGATTTATAGGGATCTTAGAGAGGGGTTGGCCCATCACAAGGTTACCCAATGATTATTCTCTCTCTGAATATCATAGGGGTTAGCGGCACCCAAATAATTTTAGTCCTCAAATGGCTTGTGCTATTGAAAAATCCGGATTTAATCCTCCTCGAGGAAAATTTGTGTGTTGGGGACAAAGTAGAGGGGTTTCTCAAATCATGGATAATATATTGGTCTTTTTTCTCTTCAAATTTGGAAGGCTTATTTGTGGGTCTCCTTACAATGTGTAATTTGAGCTTTCAATGCACTTTCCAACGCAAATTTCTTCTTCTCTAGTTGAAGAATTGAGGGATCATGTTCTAAAGTCCTCTTTTAAAGTAAAAATTATATGGGTCATATGTTGAGCGTATCCAATTCTGGGAAGGGCTAGCTTCTTCAGGATTTTTGCAAGCAGGAAGTACAATTTTGGGAGGAACCTAAAATTTACAGCCTCCTCCCAGGAAATTTTGGGGGATAGGGAAAGAAAGAATTACCAAGAGGGTTTATTTTCAAATCGGATAACCAAGAATTCTTGGTGAATGTATCTCCACAAAAGATCTCTCAAACCTAGAGGAATGAGCGGAAAGGGAAGGACTTAATTTCTAAAGACTAGATTGTTTCCTCATCTCTGAAAATTTGGTACTTAATTCATGGGGCATTTTGTCCAGGGACTCTGAGGGTGGTTTCTTGGACCACATGCCAAACTTCTTGAAAATTGTGAAACTAGATAAAGAAAAATATTTCCCTTTAAAATATAATGATTCATGGCTACAGAAAGAGGAGTTTCGCTCACTAGTTTTTAATGCTTGGGTCTCTTTACCAAGAGTCCCTTGTTGGACAACTGAGAGGGGGCGGGGGGGGTGTGAATCAGTTGTTACCGTGCTTAAACAATTATGCTTCTTTTAAAACTCTTTGCTGAAACACTAAATGATGATCACAATAATGCATGGAAATAAACAATGGCACATTCAACATCAGTCACATATATGAGAAACACAGAGACATATATTTCCTGAGGAAACCCATACAGGGTAAAAACCTCCTTTTCTTTATATGATAAGTAATAGTTACATTCTTTACATTATCATACATATGAGAACCAACCCATAATGAGGCTACAACCTCTGTTTTGCAAGTTGCAACTTGCGGAGAGCACCAACTCTCTGTTTTCTCTAGCACCCACTAGAAGGAAGCACCAACTCCCTGGTTTCTCTAGCACCAACTCCCTAGTTTCTCTAGAACCAACTAGAAGGAAGCACCAACTCCCTGAGTGTTTCCAGCACCAACTGGATGGAAGCACCAACTTCCAATCATACAGGCACCAACCTGTACAACAAAGAACAAGAGTTCTCCCTTGCACCATCCTGCCACCCTGGTTTCTCTGGCTGCAACCAGATGGAAGCTACAACTCCCTGTGTTCAAGAACCCACTTGAACCTCTGAGGACAATAGTCCTCCCAAGCACCTCCCAACCTCCCTAAGATACAAATATTTTCTACTGAAACTTATTACAATGATAAGATGTTCAACAATGGCTTACCAGACTCATCACTGTTTTGCTGCATTTTGTTGCTCTGTCTGATTCACTGCCTTCCTGCACACATGACTTGCGGTGTCTGTTATTCTACCATTTATACTCTCTGCACCATGTCTCTTCAATGCAACCTTCCTCTGCTGTGTATTTCTACTCCTGCACTCTGCCTCCTTGCTCACACTTAAATCCTTCTACACAGCGACCACAACAACTCCAACAACAACGGCAACAACTACCCCATCTCTTCTCAGTACCGTGTACTTATAGCTTCTGTGCACCTTGTGCATGCAATGTGTGCAATACATCTGCATACTCACACTGCGCTTATATTCTCCACCTCTCGAGTGCTCTGTCTGATCATCATCGTGACTCTTCAGCTTCTCTGGTGGTTCGCCGCGCGTGTCCAGCATCACTGTATGTTATAATGAGATTCCTCAGCCTCTCTGGCAGTTCGAGACTCTTCATCTTCTCTGAGACAGTCGAAATCACCTTCTCTATTTCAGTTACAGGCCTCAATGCTCATCAACTGTCAATCGCCTCCACGAACATCTTCATCCCTCTCAGAGACTCTTCACCTCCTCTGTCAGTCATCCCGTAGTGTCTTCGAGTCCTCTGGCAGAACCCATCAGTGGTTTCTGGCAGTTACACTGTATCGTGCTACAGTTGCCCTCCGATCTTGTTCAAATTCATCTACACCATTGGATTGAATCCATGGGATCTTGCATTCATTTCGGCATTTCGGCACTCGACAATTCTATGCTGAGTGTCTTGACACTTTATTTCGCGATTTCTCATTTCATGATTTTCGACACTATGCTCTGTTGACCCCAAGTCAGCAAAATTTTGATCACTTTCCACATGTCCTATGATTCCATGGTCTAGATCTAGTCTTGATTCAATGGCTACGATTGAATCGTGATTTCACATATCGCAAAATCGGCATTGGGTCTTTGCCTCCCCAAGTTGCGATCCGCGAAACTCCAATATGGAGTATGATCAACGGTCCAGATCTGATCTCTATTTAACGGCTGCGATTGAATCGCGATTTCGCATATCGCGAAATCGGCATTGGGTTCTTTGCCTCCCCAAGTCGTGATCCGTGAAACTCTGATATGGAGTATGATCAATGGTCCAGATCTGATCTCTATTTAACGGCTGCGATTGAATCGCAATTTCACATATCGCGAAATCGACATTGGGTTCTTTGCCTCCCCAAGTCGCGATCCGCGAAACTCCGATATGGAGTCGGATCAACGGTCCACATAACTTCTTATCTTAACGGCTGCGATTAAATCGCGAAATCGCATATCGCGATTTCAGGGTTCTTATTGTCAAGTGTTTTTGTCATTTCAAAGTCCCGATCCCCGATACTCCATGAAGAGAATCAACGGTCCAGATCTCATTCTCAATTCATTGGCTGCGATTGAATCGCTATATCGCATATCGCGAAATCGGGGTTCTTGATGTCAAGTGTTCTTGTCACTTCAAAGTCCCGATCCCCGATACTGACTGGAATTAACGGTCCAGATCAAAGCTTGATCCGACGGCTCAGATTTCATCGCGATTTTGTGTATTGTGATTATGCCCACTTCTCCTTGCACTTTAAAGACCATGCAGGTTCTCTTCGATCCAACGGTGGTCAGACCCTGCACTCGGATCTAACGGCTGAGATCTGTCTCCCTCTTTAGCGCGCTCTTCTTGTATATATTCAGATCTGATGGCCCTCGTCCTGTCGGGATTTCACCTTGGCTTTTCCCGATGGTAAACCTCGTGCAGCTCATGTCTGATCTAATGGCTGACGGGATTTCTGAATGAGATCCAACGGCTGTGGATCTCTGTCCTCCTTCTCTTCTGCGAACTCCTATATCTTGAGCTTTGCTACGCGCGTGCTCCTTGACGTTGTTCCTCCCGAGCATTCACTTCTGAATCCCCAAGGGATTCTTGGAATTCTGTGCCTCTGCAGAATCTTCACATGCACACTCTGATCCTGCCATCTTCACTGTTGTACTTAATCCATCATCACTACTATACTTTCCATCAATGACAAGTCTACGCTGCCTGTAAAACATGCCAACAATCCTTTGTACATTCTTCCTGTACCCATGCCATCTTCATTGTTGTTCTTGCCATCAATGACAAGCATATGTTACCTGTTAAACATTTTCCAACAATCTCCCCCTTTGGCATTGATGGCAACAAAGGAACCCAGATTATTTTCTCCCCCTTTGACATCAATGTCAAAGAGAACATGCTCCCCCTGAGTTGTTGCAGTATTTTAGGAGGTATCAGATATTAAACCAATACAAACTCCCCCTGATGGGATGGACTCTCTCATTTGAGGCCTGCAGAATATTTGTATCTAATCCAGAGTCTTCTCTTTCTGATTCTTGGACCTGTTCATCTTCAGCTTCCGCTGTATCCTCTGTGGAAAATTCAAAATTGCTCA
>ML789664.1:88700-109717 GCA_009831015.1 Picea engelmannii
TACTCTCAGAAAGTATTTTCCAACAGTTTCATCTTCTTTCATCTGTAGCTTTTCAAACTGTACTCTGTAGGTTTGAAGCTTGGCATCTTTCACCTTCTCATTACCTTCATAACTGTTAATGAGTTTGTCCCACATTTCTTTAGAAGTATGAAGATGCATCACCTTCACAAACTCGGCTTCTTCAAGTCCATTCAAGATAGCATTCATTCCCTTAGCATTAAAGCTAAATTCTAACTTATCATCCTTGGAAGCTAGCACAACAGGCTTTATGTATCCAGTCTCTACTACATCCCATACATTAGCTCCTAAGTCCATTAGGTATGTTCTCATTCTAACCTTCCAGAAGGAAAAAATCATTCCATCAAATAGAGGAGGCCTAGTGACTGAAGTCCCTTCATGGCTTGTCATGTTTAAGCTCTAGGATCTACCCTTAGAAAAAAGGGGGCCGGCTCTGATACCAATTGTTGGACAACTGAGACAAGGGGGGCTGAATCAATTGTTACCGTGCTTAAACAATTATGCTTCTTTTAAACTCTTTGTTGAAACACTAAATGATGATCACAATAATGCAGGGAAATAAACAATGGCACATTTAGCATCAGTCACATATATGAGAAACACAGAGACATATATTTCCTGAGGAAACCCATACAGGGTAAAAACCTCCTTTTGTTTATATGATAAGTAATAGTTACATTCTTTACATTATCATACATATGATCACAAACTCATAATGAGGCTACAACCTCTGTTTTTCAAGCTGCAACTTGCAGAGAGCACCAACTCTCTGTTTTCTCTAGCACCCACTAAAAGGAAGCACCAACTCCCTAGTTTCTCTAGCACCAACTCCCTAGTTTCTCTAGCACCAACTCCTTGAGTGTTTCCAGCACCAACTGGATGGAAGCACCAACTTCCAATCATACAGGCACCAAGCTGTACAACAGAGAACAAGAGTTCTCCCGTGCACCACCCTGCCACCTTGGTTTCTCTGGCTGCAACCAGATGGAAGCTACAACTCCCTATGTTCAAGCACCCACTTGAACCTTTGAGGACAACAGTCCTCCCAAGCACCTCCCAACCTCCCTAAGATACAAATCTTTGCTACTGAAACTTATTACAGTGATAATATGTTCAACAATGGCTTACCAGACTCATCACTGTTTTGCTGCATTTTGTTGCTCTGTCTGCTTCACTGCCTTCCTGCACACATGACTTGCGGTGTCTGTTCTTCTGCCATTTATACTCTCTGCACCATGTCCCTTCAATGCAACCTTCCTCTGCTGTGTATTTATACTTCTGCGCTCTGCCTCCTTGCTCACACTTCAATCCTTCTACACAGCGACCATAACAACTCCAACAGCAATGGCAAGAGGTACCCCATCTCTTCTCTGTACCATGTACTTATAGCTTTTGTGCACCTTGTGCATGCAATGTGCGCAATACCTCTGCATACTCACACTGTGTCGATATTCTCCACCTCTCGAGTTCTATGACTGATCATCATCGTGACTCTTAAGCTTCTCTGGTGGTTCACCCCACGTGTCCAACATCACTGTATGTTATACTGAGATTCCTCGGCCTCTCTGGAAGTTCGAGACTCTTCATCTTCTCTGTGATAGTCGAACTCACCTTCTCTGTTTCAGTTACAGGCCTCAATGTTCATCAGCTGTCAATTGCCTCCACGAACATCTTCATCCCTCTCAGAGACTCTTCACCTCCTCTGTCAGTCATCCCGTAGTGTCTTCGAGTCCTCTGGCAGAACCCATCAGTGGTTTCTGGCAGTTACACTGTATCGTGCTACAGTTTCCCTCCGATCTTGTTCAAATTCATCTGCACCGTTGGATTGAATCCATGGGATCTTGCATTCATTTCAGCATTTCAGCACTCGACAATTCTGTGTTGAGTGTCTTGACACTTTATTTCACTATTTCTCATTTCATGATTTTCGACACTATGCTCTGTTGACCCCAAGTCAGCGAAATTTTGATCACTTGCCACATGTCCTATGATTCCATGGTCTAGATCTAGTCTTGATTCAACGACTACGATTAATTCGTGATTTCGCATATCGCGAAATCGACATTGGGTTCTTTGCCTCCCCAAGTCGTGATCCGCAAAACTCTGATATGGAGTATGATCAATGGTCCATATCTGATCTCTATTAAACGGTTGCGATTGAATCGCGATTTCGCATATCGCGAAATCAACATTGGGTTCTTTGCCTTCCCAAGTCGTGATCCGCGAAACTCCGATATGGAGTATGATCAACGGTCCAGATCTGATCTTTGTTTAATAGCTGTGATTGAATCGCGATTTCGCATATCGCGAAATCGGCATTGGGTTCTTTGCCTCCCCAAGTCGCGATCCGCGAAACTCCGATATGGAGTCGAATCAACGGTCCACATAACTTCTTATCTTAACGGCTGCAATTAAATCGCGAAATCACATATCGCGATTTCGGGGTTCTTGTTGTCAAGTGTTTTTGTCATTTCAAAGTCCCGATCCCCGATACTCCATGAAGAGAATCAACGGTCCATACCTCATTCTCAATTCATTGGCTGCAATTGAATCGCGATATCGCATATCGCGAAATCGAGGTTCTTGATGTCAAGTGTTCTTGTCACTTCAAAGTCTCGATCCCCGATACTGACTGGAATTAATGGTCCAGATCAAAGCTTGATCTAACGGCTCAGATTTCATCGCGATTTTGCATATTGTGATTACGCCCACTTCTCCTTGCACTTTAAAGACCATGCAGGTTCTCTTCGATCCAACAGTGGTCGGACCCTGCGCTCAGATCTGACAACTGAGATCTGTCTCCCTCTTTAGCGCGCTCTTCTTGTCTATATTCAGATCTGACAGCCCTCGTCCTGTCGGGATTTCACCTTGGCTTTTCCCAATGGTAAACCTCGTGCATCTCCTGTCCGATCTGACGACTGACGAGATTTCTGAATGAGATCCAACGGCTGTGGATCTCTGTCTTCCTTCTCTTCTGCGAACTCCTATATCTTGAGCTTTGTTGCGCGCGTGCTCCTTGACGTTGTTCCTCCTGAGCTTTCACTTCCGAATCCCCAAGGGATTCTTGGACTTCTGTGCCTCTGCAGAGTCTTCACATCCACACTTTGATCCTGCCATCTTCATTGTTGTACTTAAGCCATCATCACTACTATACTTGCCATCAATGACAAGTCTACGATGCCTGTAAAACATGCCAACAATCCTTTGTACATTCTTCTTGTACCCATGCCATCTTCATTGATGTTCTTGCCATCAATGACAAGCATATGTTACCTATTAAACATTTTCCAACATCCCTTTACCAAGAGTTTAAGGCTCCTCCTATATGATCCAGTTCTCAAACAATTTAGTAAATATTGGAAAGTTATCCAAAATATGGGCCAAATATTTTCAAAATTTCTCCCTATCAAGTCTTAAGGAAACTGAGAAGGCCCTTAATTTTGTCTTGAAAAAAAAAACAATGGGTTCCCTTAGTTAGGATGAAGAGTCGAAACTGGGATTTCTCTTAAAATGGAAACAAGATCTTTTATTGTTGGGAGAAAAGAGATGAAGACTTAAAAGTGGGGAAGTGTGGTTAAAAGAGGGGGACAATAATACAAAATTATTCCATAGATATGCTCAGTACATGAAGTATAGGAACAATATCTATGATATAGAAGATATTAACGAAGTTTTGGTTTCCTCTCAAAAGGAAATGAAAAATGCAAGAGTTGAATTTTTCAGCTCCATGTTTAAAGAAAAGTCAGGTTGTCCCATTGAAGAAATTATTAAAGTGGTTGACCTCTTTCCCAATAAAATATCAAAGGATATGAACAAGGTTCTTCTGGGAAAGGTTTTTGAGTCAAAAATATTTGACACTCTCTACTTTCCAAAAATCTAAAAGTCCTGGTTAGGATGATATGTCCATGGAATTTGTTTTGGGATTTTATGACCTCCTAAAAGAAAGTTTATTGTAAGTGGTTCTAGAATCTTAGGATACTAGAAGGATATATGATCCTCTCAGCAAGACCTTCTTATTCTTTATTCCAAAGACATATGAGCCTTCTTCTTTCACTGATTTCCGCCCAATCTCTTGTTGCAATCTGGTCTACATGTCAATCTCCAAGATTATCGCAAATAGAATCAAACCTATTCAAGTGATACCAACTTTGAGAATCCATTTGTTTTTTATTCAAACGTCAAATCCATGATGCTATGTCTTAATATCCCAAGAAGCTTTATATTCTATAAAAGTTCAAAAAATCTCCTCTTTTATTCTAAAACTACACCTCTCTAAAGCCTATGAAAAGGTCAATTGGACCTTCCTAAGACTTGCTTTGATCAATATGGGCATGAATTTGGTCACAGTGAAATGGATTATGGGTTGTATCTAATAGACATCTTTCACAATGCTCATTAATGGTACCCCTCTAAGTTTTTTCTCTCCTTAAGAGGGATCAGTCAAGGATTCCCTCTGTCACCCTTTGTTTTTCTTATTGTGGCTGAAGGTCTGACCCATATCATTCAAGAGGACTAGAACAAAGGATTACTCTCAGGCCTGAAGATCACAGTTTCGGATTTTATTTCTCACTTTCTTTTTGTAGATGATGTAATTCTCTTTGGTGTAGGTATAATTAGAGAAATTCATTCATTAAAAGCGATTTTGGACCTTTCATGTTCAACAACTAGGATGGAATTAAATAGTAGGAAATCATCCATCGGAGTTAATGATATGGAAGCATAGGCAAAGGAGCAACTTGAAATCATATTTCCATTCGAGACCTTGGATATAGATGTTGAAATCAAGTACTTGGGATTTGTTTTAAAACCTAACTCCTATGGTTTTGTAGATTGGTCTTGACTAGGCTTAAAAGTTCAAGCAATAATTGATACGTGGGTGAACCGTTTTCTCTCATAAGGTGGAAGAATAGTGTTAATCAAATATGTTCTCTATAGTATTCCAGTTTATTAGGACACCATTGCAAATATTCCAAGAGGAATCTTAACACAAATTCACAAAGTGTATTTTAAGCTCTTATGGTCTAGTAAGAATAAGAATGAAGGAATCCCTTTGGTCAAATGGTCAAGGCTCGCAAGACCAAAAGACTTAGGAGGATGGAGAATTCATAACCTGTTTTGGTTTAGTAAATCCTTGGCAGCCAAAATCCTTGGAGGATCATATCCAACAAGATGCTAGGGGGAAGAGTTCTCACATCCAAGTATATGGCAAGGAAATCCATTGAATATTGGTTTAGGAGTCCAAGGAATCCAGTGTCAGTAAGTTCAACTAGATGGAAAGCGATGGTAGATTATTTCCCTTTGATTGGGGCCTGGTCTGAATGGCCAATAGGAAATGGAAGAAGTGCATGGATTGGGGAAGACCCATGGGAAGGATCGTCAGATAACTTCACATTCTTGGAAGGATTCATAAGAATATTGCACGCTCAAAGTGTTTTCACCATGAAGGATGCAGGGAATCAAGGAGTGGACATCATGGGTAGAAAAAATTAGAAAACAACGATGGAAGTTGAATGGTCATATTTTTTGTTCTCTCTAAAACATTGTTTTATAGCCCTAGAGGAGGATGAATTGGATACCATTTGTTGGGCTAAGAACAAAAAATATGGGTGTTTCACAGTGAAATTGGGATATCATACATTGGTAGAAGAGTCATCTGAAGAAGTTAATAAATGGTGGTGGAGAGCCACCTGGAAATGGAAAGTGATAGAAATGATGAAAATAATGTTTTGGTTAGCAATGGAGAAGAAAATATTAACATGGGATGTTTTGTGCAAAAGGGGTTGGAACGGTCTGAATCGTTGCTCCTTATGCTACCTTTGGGGTGAATCTGCCATCCATCTTTTCTTCCAGTGTTCTTATTCGAGTCAGGTATGGAATCAAGTCTCCATGAAGCTGAAAATCCCACAAGTTCCTTTCAATGAGAGTATAGAGGAATGGTTGGACGCTTGGTGCAAAGAATCGATGATCCAAGATTCGAGAATTTGTTTCTCTCTCGTGTTTTGTAATGTACTTTATTTGGTGGGTGAGAGACCTTATCATTTTCTAAAGCAAGTTTATCCCTCGATGCCAGAGCTATTGGAAGAAACCCCCAGGGTTTTTTCGATGGGGCCAACCAAGTCCATCCTCATTTTTGTGGAGTTGGGGCGATTCTATATATAACAACAGAACACCATTTTGAAATGTGTTACACTCCAGGAAGGGGGTCCAATATGAAGGCGGAATTAACAACGATATGGGCATTATTGTTTCTTGTCATTTCTTTAAATTTGAGAAAGTTACAGATATTGGGCGTTTGACAAGTGGTGGTGGATTGGGTCAACGACAAAGTTCAAATTCAGGTAGCAAGTTTAAAAGAATTAATGAAAAGGATCTCGGAATTGCTAGGTGAGTTGGAATGGTACTATTGTGCTCATGTTTTTAGAGAGTTAAACCAAAAGGAAGATTAGTTGTCAAAGGAGGCTTTGGAACTTGAAGCTGGGGATTTTTTCTAACAGGAATCTTTGAATGATCAGTTGGTCCATGACATGTCCTTTGACCTTTAATTTTCAGTGAGATAGCTATGAAGTCTGTTTCTTTTTTCCCAAAGCTTTTTTTATTAAAAAGATGAAAATGTAAGAAAGAAAAAGTGTATGTAATGTTTTGATATTGTAAGTAAGTAATGGATGAAAAGATAGAAAGTGAGAAGTCCCATTTTTTGGGATAAAGACTTTATATATATATATATATATATATATATATATAGATATATATAATTAATTAAATATATAGTTTTTTTCTTCTAAATATGTTAATTTTTTATTTTTATTTTAATAAAAAATATATAGAAAAATAAATTTTAATAATTAATATTATAAAAACCTCTAATAAAAATAAAATGTTAAACTAACCTAGCTTTTCTTAATTCATATCTTTTAAGTATTTACATGTCAACTTCTACTTTCTTAGAGTTAATAAACAAATTGAAGTTAAAATTAATCTTCAATTGTTACTTAACTTTCCACTTGCTGTAATCCGAAACATTTTCTTTTTAACTTAAATTTATCAAGTAATATTCTTTGTTAGTGTTCTTAAACATTTTTTTTTCACTGAAGATTATTTTATTTGAAAGACAAATTTAAAGATTTATGATATCCTTCAAATCTAGAAGGTTTAGGGCATCTGTATCTTGGTAGATTTTAGTAAGAATTCCTTATTCCACAAACAAGAAATTCTCGTACACCAATTTAATGTTTAACTAATTTGATATTCATTTAACTATGATCTTAAAATGAAATTATTATTATTAGATTATTAACACAAATATTAATAAAAAATTAAATAAGCTAAAATTTTAACTTAGTTACTAATTTACAGTAGACGACTCCTTTCCACACGGTAGAACAGTTAGCTACATTTATGGGAATCTTGGATATGTCAGCTTTGTAACCAAAATACAAATCCACAAAAATGACATCGCGTTAATACGCCAACTGAAAAAGAATCCCGTTCACGTAGATTGTCGTTTTGAGTATCCAATATGTTGCCATGGCCATGTACAACAAAGGCTCTCGCTGTCGGATTTTGTCGAAGTGATGCAACCTTACAAATACCCGACCCACCCAGTGCACGTGCATTTCGACGCAACAGAACAGATAAAGCGACTCTTTAACTAACATTAATAAATTCCCATCTACCATTTCATGGGAAAATGAGATTTTTCTAATTCTAATTGATATGGAATGATGTCTCATATTCACATAGGATCCCCGTCCACATCATTATATCTATCTTTATTTACCGCGATGCAGTGCCACCGGTCTTTGTTTTCAACATCTCTCAACAACTCTGGTTTATTTCATCCGCACGCTGGCAGCAACTTATGTTATAAACTGGACTAGTTAGTTGACATATTTTGTTAATGGCAGCAACATATGTAAAACCTCTCCAAACACTATATGTTGCTATACAAAACCTTACTCCAATCAATTTTCTTAACACCGTCTTTCTTTTTTGTCCTCTCCTTTGGAGAAGAGGGTAGCCCCCTCCTCTCCTCTTCTTCTTCTTGGCCCTCTTCCGGGGGAATTTTAGATGCTTGATATTATCCATAAGTTCCTTCTTCATCCATCCAAATTCCTTCCATTTTTATCCCTTGCTTGAAGGGAGGGCATGAGGGGTTTCCCCCAAAGAGTTTTTCTCGTGAAATCTTGTTGTTAATAGTTTGTTTTTTATTTTATTTATTTCCAACTTTTATATTTTAATCTTTTTTTGCACCTCTTCTTCCTTTCATTTGGTATCAGAGCCAATCACCTTGGATAAGGTGTTATGGATAAGGTTTTTTAATTTAAGTTTTGTTTGAGTGTTAATGCTTGTACAAAATGAAAACTTGTTGCAAGGAAATGACAAGCATGACAAGACTTGAAATCGAGAGTGAGCTTAAAACATGTGTCTTTGGCTTGGAACATGCATGGAGAAGCATGGATTTGTGGGTAGATGAATAGATCTACCACTTGGATGGACTTGGTGAGTGCTTGATTGGGCTCACTATATTTTGAACATAGAGGGATGTGTGTAAAGAAGCAAGTAGATGCTTCTTGCATCATTTTCTGAGGAATATAGTGGTAAAATAAGTACTTTGTCTATGTAGTTGTATTTGGAGCAATGAAACATGTCGATGTTTCATAGTATCACATGCTTGAGCATACAATTGTAAGTATATTTATGGAGTTGTATTTTATCACGTATGCAAATGGCTATATGACTCTAGGACCTATTTAGGCATGCATACCCCTACTTTGATGGTCCAGCCATGTAAAGTTTAGATGTAGACTTAGATGATAGGGGGTTGTAGAGAAACTTGGTTAATAAACTTTGAGGGAGGTAGGTGTTTATCCTAATTCAAGTTTATCTCTCGGAAGGGTTTTCCTTGGGTGTGTTGTTAATGATTTGTTGTAAGGATTCTTTCCTTTTTCTACAACACCACCCACTCTTCTTCTTTGATACCATTGAGTTTGGTTCAAGATATTACAATCCATAGATCTCGATCTATGAGAATATCCTCCATCATGATCTTCCACAAGTCAAAGTTAGTGCTATTAAACTTCTCCATTTCTAATCTAGATGTTTCAGGGGACCCACACTTAGTGGATATACAAGGTTGTGTGGATTTTGATCGGATAGGGTATGTAGATAGGAGATCTACAAGGAAATATGTGTTTCGATTGTTTGGTGGAGTAGAAAGTTGGATGAGCAAGCAACAAGTTGTGGTCACTTTGTCCACTACTCATCCCTACTCATCCCTAGAAGGAGGCCATGTGGAGGAAAAGTATATGTGCACTACTCATCCCTAGAAGGAGGCCATGTGGCTTATGAAACCGTGTTAAGAAGTAGAGCTAAGTCATAGAGTTATTACAGTTCAATGTAATAGTTACAATGTCAATTGTCAGGCTAATAACCCAACCTTTCGTGCAAAAACAAAGAGTATAGATATCTAGTACCATTTCATTAGGGACATGGTAGACGATGGAAATGTGATACTCGAAAAAGTTAACACCTTGCGTAATGTTGCAGAGGCATTGACGAAACCAGTGACCATAGGCAAATTCAAGTGGTGTTGTGACTCTATGGGCCTTATCGACCCTATCAATTACTTTGTAGTTTGACGCATTCTCCCTTGCACCCTTGCAAGGTATATAAGAAGTGAAAAAATGTTGAAATAGATGTGTCATACACTCTGTAGTGTTGTAGTGGAACAAGGAATAAATGCACAACTATTACAGGGAATAAATATAAACTAATAGCAATAAATAACTATTAAGTAATGCTAGTGAATGCACAATAATGATACAAAATAACTTGTTGATAGTTTCCAACATATAGAAACAAAAACCATAAATACTTTATGATATTATTATGCATATTTATCAATAGGAAAATAATATGAAAGTTTTATCTTACTATTATTCTCTCATTATCCATCATTTCTCTCATTATTCATAATACGTATTATGGTTGTAATTCTCCACTTTTAATACTATCGTTCTTTAATTTCTTTGTGAGCCTAATACACTCTCCACGTAGGCATACTCATCTTCATTAATGCCATCGTTGTTAGGATGATAGTGACGTGTTGCAACTATTATCATGCACAGTGCCAAGATTAGGTTTTATCTAGGCCTGTTTTTAAATGATTTGATAGATTTCTAAGCTTCTCAATATTTCTTTTAGTTTTTTAAATGATGGGATAGATTTTTAAGCTTTGCCATATTTTAGGTTTTTTAAATTACCAGATAGATGTGAGAAAAGTTTGATGTTTTTAATTTTTTTTTATAAAATTTCAATAATTAAATGAAGACTAAATCCATACTCACTAACTAACTTACTCTTTTATAAATAATACAAAATTCATCTAAATTGTAATTTATAATTTATCTATTTTTTATTTAAATATAAATTATATTTATAATTAATACAAAATTCATTTCATTTTTGATAATAAGTTTGACAAAGTAAAAATATTAATTCTATCTTAGTTAAAGTTTTATGAAAAATTAAAATTTTATAATTAATAATAAAATATTAAAAAATATGTTAATCAATATTTTTTAAATATTTACATTTCAATTTTTTTTTATGAAAAAATTAAATTTAATCAATTTTATTTTTTTATTAAATTTTTATGAAAAAATTAAAATTAAAATTTAATAATTAATATTATAAAAAGTTAAAATATACTATAGATTTGAGATTTGAATTTGAAAATCTACATATTTATATACATAAAATAAAAAAATATAAATAAAATATTTTAAAATTTAAACTAAAATAAAATAGCTTTTCTTAATCTATATATATTTTTTAAAGTATTTACATGACAATTTTTATTTTCATCTTCTTGAGTATTAATAAACAAATTGGACAAAGGAAAAGAAAAAGGAAAAATACTAAATTTGAGACAAAGAAAAACATCTTAGTATCGATGACCTTGAGGAAAATAAGCCCAAAGGTTTTTTTTTGAAAATCTAGAAAACCCAACTTTTTGAAAATCTGCCTTTTTGTTATCATGTTTTTTAGTATATTTTAAAATCTCTCATATAGTTTTATTTAGAAGAATTTTTTTATTATTATGACTAAATGTGAAAATCTGCATACTCAAAAACAAATTAAAGTTAAAATTAATCTTCAATTATTACCCAACTTTTGACTGAAATAACATTTTATGTTAATTTTTAGCTATCCCAAACATTTTTTTTTAAATATAAATAATCATATTTTAAAAATAAACTTAAAAGGATAAAGAAAACCCTCAATCCATGGGCAATTCAAAATTGAAAGTCCAAAAAAATTAATATGTGGAAAATTAAATATTATGAATTTTTTTTACAAAATCAGGAAATTAGGTTATGTAATTGTAGGTGAAACTCCAATTTTCTACTACTAAAATTGGATTTTTGAATACATAAATAGATTCAGAATCCTGAATTTCAACAACTAATATCTGTAATTACAACCATTCTTCTAAATTTCTGTTAAACAAAATGTAAGTGAAAAGAATTCAAATAATAGATTTTTTAGTTTACACTTTTTCAAACTCCAATTATTGTTCAAACTATTTCCAATTGTTGAAGGATGTAGAATCAATGGGTTTGAATATTGATCAGATCTGCTTTGAGTGATAATTTTAAGTTTAGACTTACTACCATCCTAATTAAAACAATATGCAATCCCCAACAAAATAATAAATACCTTATACACTGAGATATATAAAACGCCTTCGGCGTAATTACTGGATTTAAATTTGGATATACAGTGTTAGATCTAAATTCTTTTAAATACAAATGTATATCCCAATCTATAAAGTTTACCAGCAATCCAAGACATTTCACAAATGCCAGATTCAAAAACCAGGGACTAACAATTTACCTGTCAAAAACAGAAAAAAAAACTAGTATAGATTGCTTAGGCACCACGATAAGCAAGCTATCATTCTGCAATGACTAAATTACTGGTGGATATTAACATATTTTCTATCATTCAAAAGAGAGCGGAATGGATCTTTTGGAGCAAATTTGCCATTTTACATTAAACTTTCCGGGAGTTTTACAATGGAAAGTAGTGGATTTAAACACTCTTTTGCATATGCTGGAATACTTTCGTTAATACTTGCCTTTCTTTAAATAACCATTGGTGATATATTTCCTAGATTTGCAGACTGCACCCCACCTCCACTGCATGAAATGCCCTGCACCCAGACGGCCAGCGTGGACCTGGACCTGGACCCCTTTAGACATTTTGACATACTTATATGTGTATGCACCTGTGCTTTCCTTCACAGAGGTCTGCAAATTCTGGATTACAGATAACTATAAGACGTAAGGAGGAACGTGCCATAATATGAAATCAAATCAAGGAAAGTGCAAACTGACATATTCCCTACAATACAGAATCTTCCTCTTTGAGGAAACGATTTTTCCATTGCAAACGGTAACTTGGAGAAGACTAAAACTTTTCAAATGCAATTGGCCTGCTTCCTATATTGTTCTCCACAATCCTTAACTCAGAGGACAATAAAAATCTATTGTTATCAGAAGCCAAACTTCTATGACAAACAATCGCATGCTATACGAGCAACCACCTGTAAATTTCATAATGTAACAATAGTCTTAAGGACCAATACTCATTGTTAATGCAACACACTATACAGAGAATTGGTCTCAACATTGTATTCTTCATAAGATCCTATCCTTACCTAACATTGTATTGTTAATGCAACACACTATACAGAGAATTGGTCTCAACATTGTATTCTTCATAAGATCCTATCCATACCTTCTATGTTAGACATTCTGGGAGGACTTTTCTCTTCATATGCTGGTGACTGATCTTTGCAAGATCTGAACCGAACAGCCAGTGTAGATCAGAATCAGAGAGAATGTAAAAYTCTTCGAGAGGACTTGCAGGTAACTTTCTCTTTATCAGATTCGATTTGGGTTTGAGTGGTGCAGGAGGGCAGCAGAGAACCGGAGGGATCTTGTGCTCCTCTGACTTAGGAGTATGGCATTCTATTTCTTCTCCATTATCTACGGACGAATCCARGCATTTTTTTGAAAAATCAACGTTAATGGTCAACTTCAAAGTACTTTGAGCAGCTGCCAGGGATGCCAAAGCAGTCGTGCTTCCTGCTACATAGAATGAATCTACCTCTGGATTGACAGAATCCCTCGTCTTTACTTTTGACAGTGTAGATGGACTATTAGCTGAAGCCATAATATCAATAACTTCGACTTCCTTCTCGTTACATGAATTTGACCAGAGATCTAAATATTCTCAGGACAGCAACCCAGTATTCATTATCAGAGAGCAAAACGACATCTCTTACTGCAATTCATGTCGAATAAAAACTGTGGACAGTATAAGCAGACGAAGAAACGTAATTATAACTGGTTTTGAGAAGCCTCGGAGCTATGTATGAATGAATTAAGGGCGGGGAGAGGTTTTGAGAAGCACTGCTGAGGAACTTGTTCCTCATCTCTAAAACAACTAAACCAAAACAATGTCTGCGTGGCGTATACAGGATCGTAATATAGTAGCTGAACCCTAAAAAACATTCTAACTGGACTGCAGATCATTGAGCTACATTTATGGAAATCACTGAGCTACATTTATGGATAAGTGAGGCATGTAACCTAAAAACAAATCCATAAAAATGACCTCGCGTTAATACGCCAACCGAAAAAGAATCCCATTTACATAGATTGTCGTTTTGGGTATCCAATATGTTGCCATGGCCATGTACAACAAACGCTCTCTCTGTTGGATTTTGTCGAACTGATGCACCTTACAAATATCCAACCCACCCAGTGCACGTGCATTACGGCGCAACCAAACAGATAAACAACTCTTCAACTAACATGAATTACTTACCATGTACCATTTCATGTGAAAACTGAGATTTTTCTAATTGATGTGGACAGATGTCTAGTTTTCACATAGGATCCCCGTCCACATCATTATATTTAACTTTATTTACCCTGTGAGCTGCGGTGCAGTGCCACTAGTGTTTGTTTTCAAGATCTCTCAATTGCTCTTATTTACTTCATCAGCACGCACTCACATGGGAGACATATCAACTTAAGAGTGTTGTAGTGGCAGCAACCTATGTTATATACTGGGCTGGTTAGTTGTGTTGAGATAATGTCGAAATGAAGACATCTACAACATTGTCAAAATAAGAAGTTAAGAAGTTGTTGCATGGTTGTTGTATGAGTGTTCAATTTTAGCTTATGAGTCGTTTGAGATATTTAATTTTAGGATTCTATTCCAAGGTTGTTGGTAAGTATTCCAACTATATATGTAATGGTGTTTTACTCTGTGAATGAAGAAGTGTGATGAGCATCTTTCCTCACTGTTTCTGTTGCGTAATCTTTGTTTTTAATATGGTATCAGAGTTGGCTTGGGCCTACTCCCTCACGAGAGAGCCCAGGAACGAGTATGATGTTTGAGAGAATTTTCAAAGGCCGCTGCTTGGTGTTAGATATGCATTGTCTACGTGTACGAGAAAACTGTGAAGGAGCCAGTGTGGAGGAGTCGTTCTGTGCGTAGTAGCAGTAAAGGAAGCATGATTGGCAGTTGTTGTGTGCAGTGTGACATATGTTCGAAGTTGAGAACATGAGGACTGTAGAGAAGAATCTGCACATGCGTGGACTGAAGTGTGGCTACTACTGCCAAGAAAAGGAGATTGGTGAGAGACATTGCCACGGTTGAAAGAAGAGGGCCGCCATTATTGTTGGAAGAGCCATAGACTCGTGAGACTGTGAAGTGGTCTTGCGTTAGTGAGGGTGTCGAGTGAGGTTGAAGACAACATTGCCTAGGATGCTCTGTTGGAGATCAGAGCCACATTCTGGTTAGAGGACGTTGCCATCAAATGTGAAGTCATGACTTTGTGAAGGATGTGCCATATAAAAGAGAGCACTCTGTGTGGAAGAGAGAAATCATTGTGTTTTGAATTATTGATTGTTTGCACATGTTGAAAAGGGAGCCACCACCTATGAAAAAAAGTTATCCGAAAAGGAGTCACTACCAAAACTTCCATCACATAGAGAATTCGCCCGCACGTAGATTGATCTGTTGCCACCAATTTGTAGCAAAGAAGAAACTGCGACCTGTGTATTGAAGTCGTTGTTGTGTGCTATCTGTATTGTGCATGTAAAGAACAAATCACCAAAGAGAGAGCTTTCAGGATCAACGTAGAGGATTTATGTCTGTGAGGGTGAGTCCTCGATTGTTTGAAGACTCGCTAGAGAGGAGAAGTGCGCAGGAAGTTGTTAGGAACGTGACTGTGTTTCAGTCCTATGTGAGGAAATAGTGAATACTCTACATGAGAGCTAATCGCTGCATAACTAAAGGAAATCGTTGCAAATTAAAGGAATCGTTGTTGTTGGATTATTGAGAGGGGGGTGAACCACTGATAGAGCAATTTAATCCTTTTTAACCATAAAATGCAAGTGTTATATCAATGTAGCATTATCATCCAATAGTTTTAGAGTAAATAAACAATTCAAACAAATGAGCAATCATACACATACACGATACACCAATGTTTTTATGTGGAAACCCAAAGCGAGAGAAAACCACATAATGTTTTTTCTTATATGTCTTTAAGAATTACATTCATTGGAAGCACCAACTTCCTTTATTTTCCAGCTGCAACTGGAAGGAGGCTCCAACCCCCTGGTTTCTCAGGCTACAACCCCCTATATTCTCCGACTACAACCAGAAGGTAGATACAACCACCTATCCTTGCCTCGTCCAACCGCCCTGTCGTAGAAGTAGAATGATGAAACCACTATCACACTATCACTGTGAGATATACTACTGTAAACATGTACCAATCAACCTGCACCAAACAACCTGTAACAATATGTACCAAACAACCTATAATCAACCTGTACCATAAACAAGTGCATCAACCATGCACCAATCTTTACCTCAACCTGTACCATCAACAAGTGCATCAACCATGCACCAAATATGTACCAATCATGCATCAAATACACATAAACTATGACTCATCAATATGTACCAACATCATCAACTATACACCTCATGTATGTGCCAACTCATCAACTACTTGTCTCAACCATGTACCCAACATGTACCTCAACCAAAATCCCTCATCAATTTCATCATCCAAATCTAATTTGTAACTTTGTAATAGACCTGGTGTATATCATCACATACCCGCAAACCTTCCTTAACTTTAACAACAAGAGACTAGCATTTTCAACAAACTTTACTTTAGTCTCACATGACAATTTTTGGATTAGTCAACAACCCTAACTTGAAATAATCATAACTATGTACCTGTAATGAATAAATATATGAAAATGTTACACAATATTCTTCAGTGTATTTTATGAAATACTTGGAACCTCTCAGAAAAGGAGTTATAGAAAAAATGGCATACCTTGTTGAATTCTGGATTATTCTAGAGAGCGAACTTGTAGAGCGTGTTCCACATGGAATATTTGTTGTATGGATCTGAAAATGGTACATAGAATACTGCAGATTGTAATCTAACCAATACATTTGGTCTTATTTAATTTGGATATGTTATGAATAAGTTATGATGTTTTTACTCGAAACAGATGTTTTAGACTAGTTTCCGGACTAACCACAAACCCTATTTTCCAATGAGTGTAAATCCAAAAATAAAATGACCCATAAGATGAAATTTTTATCACAAGTACTTGGATATGTTTCCTCAACGACCTCAATTTTTTGTGGTCTGAATCATTCTAGAAAAAAAATAATTGTGAAAATGGTGAGATGACCTGTAAATAACATACCTTAGAAAACATCATCAAAAGAATTTATCCTCCCTTGAATTTCGGCCTTCTTTACTTCACATTCCCTTTGAAATTTGCCTTAGATATTCTTTGGTTACCTCAGTGACTTATAGATATTCAATATGCTCAAATGTAATTAAAATGAGAGACCCTTGCCTCTTATTTATACTTTTATGTAGCTTCCTCAAGGGGTTACCTTCTAACCATCTTAAACCACTTTCCTTATTTTAGGGCTAACCCACTTCTAACCACTTGTCTACTTAGTAATTTCTCCATTAATTTTATTATTTAAATAATTTCTTTTGTATCCACTTTGACTTATAGTACACTCATCACTTCAGTTTATCATTTAAATAATTTCTTTTTTGCAACCACTTTGACTACTTTGACCTTTTGGGGCTTCTAGATGACTCATGAGGGTTCTCCAACTTCACATGGCCATAAATCTCTAACCGTGAGGAGTTATGTGACGTTCCACATACCACCAGAAATGGCATGACATGTACTATCCATCTAGAATAGTCTTACCTTCAAATATATTTAAACCCATACCATTATACATCAAACAAACTTGGGTCAATTACCCAAGACTTTGTGCTACCGGAATTCTCTATCGGACTTTCTTCAAGGGTTGACATCAATGACAACCAACCCAAATAATCAACAGTTTCCCATTCTTTTGTGAAGGAATTATCACCCATTCTTTTGTGAAGGAATTGTTGCCCAAGTGATAGAAGTCACAGGCGTAAATTGTTATGTTTTATTTTCTTTGGGAGTATGTAAGCTGTTGGTTGTCTGATAGCAGAGAGGGATTGTTGCTTACATTAATTTATGCTTGTGTGGATTATCATAAAGAACCATTGTCTACAACGGGAGCGTGGCCTGTTATAAGGAGGTAATTTATTAAATTAATTCTTCATCTACAAAAGTTATTTGTTGGATTAGTGTGGATTATAATCTCCATAGCCGAATTGTTGTCAAACCTATGATGACGTGGAGCCATCCTCCTAAAGGGAAAACCCATAGAAGGAGAATGCGTAATTTATTTCTATTCTCATGGGTAAGCAAAGGAAAATTAAACAACTCAGGAGAGAGCCAAAACAGATCAGGAGAAAAAATCAAAGGACAGAGTTAGTATATTTTCCACAAGAATATGAAGTGTTTCCAATTATAGCTGAAGAACCTATACTTGAAGATCATAATGTAGATTTGGACCAGATCAATGAAGAACATGAAGAAGTCAATGAAATATTGAGAAGCTTAATGTTGGTCTTGCCATCTTTCTCAGGTAAAATTTTTAAGCTTTGGCCAATTAAAATGGAAGGATTACTTGGTTGAGTAGATTTATGGAAATTTGTTCAAGATGGTTTGGTTAATTCCCATGATAAGAGAAAAGATAAAATAACCTTATATCTTATCAGTTCAACACTCGATACAAGTATTTTGTCTCCTATTTTATATTAATTTGGTCATATAAACAATGCAAAAATGTTATGAGATATTCTAGAAATGAAGTATAGTGGAAAGAGTGCATCTGCTTATGAGGAAACTTCAGAAGTTGATGGTGAATATGTTGAATTCCATTGTGCTCAATGACATGTGGATAATGGTGATTGTAATGAAGAAACTGCCATTGAGACAATACATGATGAGGAGAACATGTTTTTTGATGAAAAAAATTGTTCACAAGAAGAATGGCTATAGATTATGAAAGAGAAAAGTGTAATTGATGATTTGTTGAATGGAAAGGAAACCCTACTTGGAACAATAATCAAAGTGGAAGTTAAACAAGAAGATCCAACATGCTTTATTGCTAAAGAATACGATGAAGAAGAAGGCCTCACTGAGGAGGTTGAATTTGTAGATAAAGAACATGTAGTCTTGCATTCAGTCAAAGTGTTAGATAATGTTGATGAAGAATAAAAATTTATTGAAAAGTCATATTGTGATGAATGCACACAAACAATAGATTACGATGCAGAGATTAAATTCATTGAAAAATGGATAAACAAACCAAATTATGATGAAGACTGCATGGTCATTGAAGAAGAAGAAAATTGTATTACAGATATAGAAATTGAGTCAAATTATGATGAAAACCCAGTGGATATTGGAAAAGAAGATGTTGAAATTGAAGAAATTTTTATGAAGTGGAGCCTAGAAGAAATCAAGTTCTTTTATGAACTTATGTTGTAGAAAATTGATGATCAAAAGCTCAATAGTGAAGAGAAAACAACAGAGAATGGTATGTGGAAGCAATTCACATTAAAACAATCTTTCGAAGAAAAAGTTGAAGAGGACAAGCATGAACAATTCGAAATATTTTTCAAATTGATGACAGACACCAACAAGAATATGAAGGATAACAAGTTGAAACATGGAATTTTCAGCAAAAGAGGAAGACTTAAATTGAAAATACATAGAGGTTTCAGAATCTGGAAAATGAGGAAGAGAAAAACTCACTCATACAAGGAGTTGAAACAAATTTTAAGGTTATGTTTGAAATGTCCTCTGCATGTAAGCCTAGATGAGACATACACCAACAGATATGTCACTTGTGTTATTTATGTTATGCTTTAGAAAATCCATTTCTCCATTAAGGGGGAATGTTGAGATAATGTCGAAATGAAGACATCTAGAACATTGTCAAAATATGAAGTTGTTGCATGGTTGTTGTACGAGTGTTCAATTTTAGCTTATGAGTCATTTGAGATCCATAATTTTTGTATTTTGTTCCATTTTTATTGGTGAGTATTTCAACTATATATGTAATGGTGTTTTCCTCTGTGAATGAAGAAGTGTGATGAGCATCTTTGCTCACTGTTTCTGCTGAGTAATCTCTATTTTTAATAAGTTGACATATTTTGTTAATAGCAGCAACATATGCAAAACCTCTATGTGAATTTAATATGTTATTGTGTGCTATTATACCTATCGTAGGCAAGGTATATAGAGATGAGTTCACCTCGTTGACTGCCTATTTGTATGGAGTTGATCATAAATTTCACGTTTTCACCAAATTTTTATATTAGGTGAGTTTTTTTTATAATTATTTTGAAATATTAAATTGCATTTATCTATCATATGATTGGTTGAACAATTTCATCTCTTATTCTAGCATCGACGATGATGTAATCATTACACTGCGGCGTCCTGTATGCAATGTTTAACACCACATTGAAAATTCAGGCTTGTGAGGTGGAAATCCTTTTAGTAATTAGTGGCAGCGGTGTAATCATTACTCTACAACTTCTTGTATGCAATTTTTAACACGACATTAAAAATTCAGGCTTGTCAGGTGGGAACTTACTAGCATTTGATTTGATAACAAGATTGATCTCTTATTGCAGCCAAGAAGGCATTGGTGTTGGAAAATGCAACCAATTTATGCAGTCGATGCACTGTACATCACATAAGAGATGCATATTACTGCAGTCGATGCAGTAATATCTAGAGGGTTGATTCTACACCTTTCATATCTTTAAGATGAGCTCGCCAAGCATTAATTTTCCCACCCTATCCTAACTTTTTTTCGTCAATAGATTTTTATATTATTATACCTGCCGATAGGCATGTTATATAGCTTTGAGTTAGGCTTGACTTTCTATTAGTTCATGGTTGACCAAAAAATATACACCATTTTATCTAAAGTTTTAAAAAATAATGATTTATTTTAAATTTCAAATATCATTTATCTGAGATCTTATTGGCCAAAGACTTTGAAGTCTTATTGCTGCCTTCACTCTCCCCAATGTTATTGTATTAAATATTTCTTCCATCTAGTCATTTCATGCATGCTCCTTCTCTCTCTATCTCCTTAAATAATACTTTCATTATTATATTCGACAGGTATATGCTACCTAATAGCCTTGTTAGTTAGAGGGGCAATTTACTTCAAGATAATAAATGAATTAATTAATCGATAGGAAGGGTCTCTCTCATATCGCAATGGAATGTGGAGCAGTGTATGGTAGAAAGGAATGGAAATATTTTGTAATATGGATAAAATTGAGAAAGGTATAAATGTACATGAAGAGGGGTTCATGCGATAATAATTTATTGTCCCTTTTTGCACTTAAGCAAAGCAATATTTTGTAATGTGGAGAGATATGAGAAATGTATAAATGCAAGTGGAACTAGGTTCATGTAATAATAATTTATTGCAAGACTATACCA
>ML789664.1:116397-130783 GCA_009831015.1 Picea engelmannii
CTAACTTGTTGGCTTCATTGAGGTAGGTCTCTGCCAACGGATCACCATCCCTACAATTTAGTCTCTGCAAGAAAATCACCAAGGATATGCAAATTTCTGTCGCTTTGCCTTCGGATACCACCGATCCAAATATATTTCTATTGTCAACTTAAATCATGCATGCATCCACCTTAATATCCAAAATCTCCACTTTTAAAAAAAAAAAACTTATAACTCCCTCTTCACCTCTTTATAAAATATATTCACTATGAATAAAAATTTCTCTTTAAAATAATAACCTCCAAAATAAACTTCACCTTTCTTATTTTTAAAAACCAATATCCACTTTAATAAACTTCAATCCTCCACATATGATTTTTAAAAACTTTGATCTTTAAAAACTTTATACCTCATGCTTTCCAAATGTGAGAATGGATAGTTCTTCCAGCGCATGCAAACTTTATGCAAAATTGGAACGATTATGATAGCATGCATGCAACGATTATGCATGCAATGATTCCCAACGATCACTGCTCAAAGGCGTAGACCAGATACTCCACGCCTGCTCCACGTTCAACAGGCAGTGCTCAACAGTCATCTTCACCAGCGAGCGACCCACACTCCGGCAAGCGATCCGCCTCCACAACGAGCTTGTTGCTCCACAGTAGCACAAGATAAGCGCGCGCCTCTCTTATTTGGAAATCACCCTTCTAGAATGCGTAGAAGCAAACAACGATCTCTTCCACGCACAGTTCGATCCCTCTCCAGCGATCTGCGGCCTCAGTGCGGCTCTTCTCAGAATCTGGATGGAGCAGCGATCGGCTGGGCTCCCGCAGAACAAGCGATCTGCCTCCAATTGATTTTAGACAACGATCCATGTATAGACAGTAACGAATTCCACTGGGGACGCTTCGACTTTGCAGCGGTCTGGCGTGGGCTCCTCACTTAAGATTTGTCCGCCTCTCACAATCTCCCAACGGCTCTGTCACGCGCCTCTCCACGCGGCATGCAAAGGAACGAATCGCAATCACGTAGTCGCGCGCCTCTCCACGCGGCATGCAAAGGAACGAATCGCAATCACGTAGTCGCGCGCCTCTCTCCTCCCTCAGGCTCTGATACCAAGATAAAATATACGAGAGCAAGACAACACGGTGAGTCTACGCTCACTTCTTATTCATTAATGAAGACAGATTACATCTTTATATAGGAAAAGACTCTCCTGAATCAGTTACATGCAAACCAAAGACAACTTGACTCTTAACTAAGAACTGACTCTTAACATGCCTATAACTGACTCTCACAACTGACTCTCACAACTGATGCTTATAATTGGCGCTTACAACTGACGCTTACAATTGTTGCTTAGCGCTTTCTCCATTATTTCCAAGTGATACTGAAAACTAACTGTAGTGTCGACGACAATAGCAAAGGTTTCCCTTCAAATTCCCCCCCTTGGGAGTTTTCATGCTCCAGTTTTTTAGGTAGGCTATGTGATAAGATTAATCATTTTTCCCTGTGGTGTGGTGAGCTAGAAGAAAACAACTACCTCTAGTGCCGACGACAGTGGCAAAGGTTTCCCTTTGAATTCCCTCCCTTGGGAGATTTTATGCCCCAATTTTTGAGGCGGACTATCTACTGGGATTAATCTCATAGTGATTGACCCATGGTTATTGCTTGCAGTTAAATTGCACTTGTTACAATGGCAATGTTTAACTGGAAATTATTCCTTACACAAAAGCCTAGCCAAGCGTGGATTTCACCAACAAACATTTCCAAGTGGATATTCTGATCCAACTTCACTTACTCATCTTCCTGATTTCCAAACCGGTGATTTCCTCTTCTCATCTTATGGAAACCACTTGCAAACGACTATTTCATATTTGAACACCAATGGAGTTAGGCATTGTGAGCAGAATTAACTTGCTCAAAATGGTGGCAGTTCTTTGGTGCTTGATAATGTGAGAGGGGAGCTTGTGAATGATTCAAAGATGACTTTGAAAGATATTTTTGAAGCGAAATCCCTTGGAGATTCGAAAAACCATAGTCAGGATGAAAGAAGGCGCCGTCAAAGGATCAATTCTCATCTAGCAATGTTGAGGGGCCTTCTACCCAGTGGAACCAAGGCAAGGCAAACTTACAATAATACTCTTTAATAGTTTTCAGCTATGGAAACTGGTTCAAAAGTATCATATTTATTTTCCATCAATTCGTTCTCAGTTATTGAAGCCCCTTTCTTTTCTCGTAAATCCCTGCATGTACTTTTCTTTTGTTCTTTATTTCTCTCCTTTTGGTTAAGAAAATATATCCACAGATAAAAAAAAATTAGTTTCATTCCCCCATCTGTTTCCTAGGATTACTGTAATAAAATACTAATGTTGTTGTTAACTTCCTGGAGACCCTGTTCTGGTATTTCGTTAGTGAAAACATGCCCTGATGTGTTCAAACTTGCATAGTTCAAAACAAAAACTAGCTTGCATGATCCAAGAGGACTGACTAGACATTCCCCATGAAGATTGATGAGTTTTCCCATTGAGATGAATTATAACCACTTTGGAGCCCCTCTGTAAAACATTTCTTCAAACCTTGTTTTAAAGCTTCATTGATGCCAATTACAAGGGCTTCCGTTTCTACTTGGTTATTGGTTCTTCTTCCTAGGTATACTGCAATGATGTTTCTTGTCAAACTCTACAGAGCACTTCTTGCCCAACTAATCCTAGATTGGCCTTAGAGAATTGTCAAAGTGGAATTTTATTTATCCTTCACGGAGATGTATCTAAACCTCTTGGAAAGTGATCTTCTGACTTGAATTGTGTCCTTTAACAGTATAGTTGATCTGAGAAAGGTTCATTATCCCATAGAGTTAAGAAGATCAATTTCATCTTGTGATTTATCACCATTCAAGTTTTTTTATTCTACAATTGTTTTCTACTATTTCTAGATTTTTCCTTTTGATCCTTCCTTGGTTATGTTGGTTTGCAACTATTGTTTATCAAATATTCTTATTTTATTGCTTTTGATAGAAACCGGAGGACAAAACCAGGTCATAATATAATTTTTTTTTAATCGTTCAGATATCCATGGTCTGACTTTTCTGTCACGGGAATTATTTCATTCTCATATGGGCTGAGTACTAGTAGTACACGTAGATTTCCTTAGTTTGAAATAAACGGTGATAGTGTTTTGGTTCCTAGGATTTGTTGTGGAAATTATTGGAGTGAACCAGTGAGATGCACCCATGAAGCTGTTGCCACCTATATTCTCCGCTACTCAATGCAGCCACCCCAGAGTCTCTGGTATAACCTTTGGTTTCCACAAGCGTGCTTTTGTAGGCCTGCCTCAGCANTAGCCATCCTTTAAACCTTTCATAAAATAATGAACCGTGCACTTAAACAAAACGTATACCACTCATGCCATCCAAACTCCACGCATGCATCCAAAGTCTACTTTTCAAACTCACGCATGCATTCAAACTTGCATCAAACTCACACATGCATTCAAATTTTGCAAATTAGGATCGACCTTACGCCACGCTCCAAGCTCACGCAACCTCTTCTGCCTCGATTTGCTCACGGATCTTCCTCCACGCTCAAAGCCTCGCCCTGCTCTCACGCAGGTATTCTCCAACTCGAATCGCGACTGCTCTCACGCAGGTATTCTCCAACTCGAATCCACGCAGTTCTTTATGGATCAAGAACTTACTCAACTCTCATAGAACTCACGCTATCCACACCCTCTCCCCGTGGCTCTGATACCAAGATAAAATATGAGAAACAAACACACGGTGAGGCTATGCTCACTTCTGTATTATTCAATGAAGACGGATTACATCTTTATATAGGAAAAGATTCTCTCGAGTCGGTTACATGCAAACCAAAGACAACTAGACTCTTAACTAAGAACTGACTCTTAACACACCTACAACTGACTCTCACAACTGACTCTCACAACTGATGCTTATAACTGGCGCTTACAACTGGTGCTTATAACTGGCGCTTACAACTAGCGCTTTCTCCATTATTTCCAAGTCAAACTTCCAAAACCAGGTGTCAGCATGATAGTTTTCACAATGTTCAAGGATGATCAACCTCACCACATAACTCTGCCCAACTAGAGAAAATATGACTAATTATTTGTTATATTGAATTAGGGTTTTATTAATAATAAATTAATTAGATTTACAATTTAAACATAATTTTGTGTTCATTAAATTTTCAAACTTATTAAAAACTATTTCAAATTAAAACTTCAAAAACTAATGTTTTCATTCCGTTTTCAGAATTTATTAAAAAAGTGGTTCACTTTGAAGATTTAGAGAAGTGAGTTCCTTTAACTCATAGTTGATAACAATGTGTTTATTATATTCATATATTATGAAGTCTGTGTATAATGAAAGTGTCTGGCATTTCCATTCCGTCGTGCATCAAGCGCACACTGGATAGTTTCCTTCTCCATAATATCAACAATGGTTTAAAAAACCTGGAAATTGTCATCACCTGCCGTACAAATTTTTATTTCCTTGACTATCTTTCACTTACACCAATTTATCTGATTTTTCTTTCGATTCCTCCATATTTTTAACATATATTATGCTATGATATATAAGATATATTATGCTATGATATATAAGCAATGATCAAGGAAGACAACGTCGTTCGATTCCTTCATATTTTTAACAGATATTATGCTATGATATATAAGCAATGATCAAGGCAGACAAGGGTGGTTCGATTCCTCCATATTTTTAACATAAATTATGCTATGATATATAAGCAATTATCAAGGTAGACAAGGGAGGTCTGCTACATTATTGAGGCAAAGGAGGTCTACATTTAGTGTGATGGTGTATTGCAGATTGTGTTATCATATACGAAGATTAATGTCTTTGTTTTACAAAGTTTATGCAAACTTGTTGGGTTGGAATTTGGAAATGGTAGTTAAATATGATTGTTACCTGTAAATTTTGTGTGAAAATGAAACATAGATGATCAGTGC
This sequence comes from Picea engelmannii, assembly GCA_009831015.1. Classification (NCBI taxonomy): domain Eukaryota; kingdom Viridiplantae; phylum Streptophyta; class Pinopsida; order Pinales; family Pinaceae; genus Picea; species Picea engelmannii. Next base: position 121,369 of record ML789664.1, read on the forward strand.
ATGCTCGCACATTTTTTGTTTGTATTACAAGTGTGAATGCATGCATACACATGTTGTGTTTGTATTAAAATTTTGAGATTGAAAGCATGGATGATTCTATAATCTACCTTTCAAATCTCTTTACACTCACTCCCATGGATAACCTAGCAATTGACACCCATGTAGGACCTATTTAGGCATGCATACCCTTATTTTGATGGTTCACCCATATAAAGTTTAGATGTAGACTTAGATGATAAGCGATAGTAGAGAAACTTGGTTAATAAACTTTGAGAGAGGCAGGTGTTTATCCTAATTCATGTTTATAAAGGGGAGTGTTGGGTTAATCTTGATTTGGTCATAAAATAGTTAGGTCAACCTTGATACAATCAATGATGGATTTACAGTTCATAGTTTATGGAAAATGGTTTTGAGTAACCCATGGTATTTTCACATGGTATTACATATGATGAATCATATTTAATGGCTTGAGATACTCCATTATAAGATGCCTCATGATATAGGCCTAAGGAATTAGAATGTTGGCCCGTATAGGCTTGGTTGGTTCATGGAGTGCATAGTGTAGGCTTGAAGCTAAATGTGAACACTTTTGTTGAGAGCACAAAGACCCCGTATTGTATTGTAACCATTTAGTTGTTGAATAATACATTGAACATGCTTTAGAGTGTGGGGTTTTTCTCTCGGAAGGATTTTCCTTGGGATATCATGTTGCTAATGGTTTGTTGTTTATTTCATTTGTTTGTGAATGGACCAAACATAACCTAATAAGGCTTCTTTCCTTTTTCTCCAACACCACCCACTCTTCTTCTTTTATACCATTGAGTTTGGTTCGATTTATTACAATTCATAGATATCGATCTACGAGAATATCATCCATCATTAGCTTCCACAAGTCAAATTTAGTGTTATTAAACTTCTCGATTTCTAATCTAGATGTTTCAGGGGACCCAAACTTAGTGGATATACAAGGTTGTGTGGATTTTGATCGCATAGGGAATGTAGACAGGAGGAGATCTACAAGGAAATATGTGTTTTGATTGTTTGGTCGAGCAGTAAGTTGGATGAGCAAATGACAAGTTATTGTCATTTTTTCCACTACGGAGGAAAAGTATATGGTCGGTACTCCTTCCTGGAAGGAGGCCATGTGTCTTATGAAATTGTTTTCAGAAGTAAAGCTAAATCATAGAGCTATTACATTTAAATGTGATAGTTACAGTGTCATTTGTCAGGCTAATAACCCAACCTTTCATGCAAAAACTATATATATATATATATATATATCCAGTACCATTTGGTTAGGGACATGGTAGATGATGGAAATGGGATACTAGAACAATTTGACACCTTGCATAATGTTGCAAATACATTGACGAAACCAATAAACATAGGTAAATTCAAGTGGTGTTGTGACTCTATGGGCCTTATCAACCCTATCAATTACTTTGTAGTGTGATGCATTCTCCATTGCACCCTTACAAGGTATATGACAAATGAAAAAATGTTGGAATAGATGTGTCATACACTAGTATTGTAGTGGAGCAATGAATAAATGCACAACTATTACAAGGAATAAATGCAAACTAATAACAATGAATAACTAAACTAAATTAAGCAATGTCAAAGAGTAATTACAAAGTAGTAGTACAAAATAACTTGTTGGTGCTTTCCAACCTGTAGAAATCGTAAAGCATAAATACTTTATGGTATTATTATACATGTTTATTAACTATTATAATTGAAGGAAAAATAATGTGTAAGTTTTATCTTACTATTATGCTCGCATTATCCATAATTATATTACTGTTATAATTCTCATCTTTTAATTATAATATGGTTCTTTAATTTGTTTGTGAGCCTAATGCACTCTCCACTTGCATCTTCATTAATGCTATCGTTGTTAGGATGATAGTGAAGTATTGCAACTATTATCATGCACAGAAAGTGCCAAGATTAGGAAGGTAAGGAATGCAGTGATTATTATTACTTGTGAGTGCCAAGATTAGTAAGGTAAGGAATGCAGTGATTATTATTACTTGTGAGTTCTTTTTATTTGCACAGGAGTAGGGAGAAGTTGTTAGAGATAGTATCAAATGAATTTTATGGAGAAGTTGTTAGAGATAGTACAAAATGAACTCTTTTTATATGAGAAGATTCAACTTCTTGAAAATTTGCTTCATTTTTATCATGTATTTTTTAACAAGTTTTAAAACTTATGACAGAGTTTATTCATAAGATTTTTTTTTAGCAAGTTTTAAAACTTATGACAGAATTTATTCATAAGAATTTTCTTTTACTATTATGACTAAATGTGAAAACTTACATACTCAAAAACAAATTAAAGTTAAAATTAACCTTAATTATTACCTAACTTCTCATTAACTTAAAATAACATTCTATGTTACTTTTTAGTGATCTAAACATTTTCTTTTTAAATGTAAATTTTCCTATTTTAAAAATAAATTTAAAGAATAAAAAAAACCCTTAATGCATGAGCAAGTGTGAAAAGATTAAGCACATTGAGTATTAGCCACAAGTATTAATAAAATGATAAGCTATAAATATTAGTAAAAGGATTAACCACAAGTATTAAACTAAGATTTTATTTTATTTTTCCAACTTTTAAATATTTTATATATTATGGATTTTTTTTTGACAATATCACGGAATTAGGCTATGTAATTGTAGGTGAAATAGCAATTTTCTATTACTTAAATTGTATTTCTGAATACATAAATGAATTCAACATTTTGAATTTCAACAACTAATATTTGTAATTGAATCAATTCAACATTTTGAATTTCAACAACTAATATCTGTAATTGAATCAATTCTTCTAAATTTCTGTTAAATTTTTAAGTAAAGTAAAACTAAATGTAACTAAAAAATTTTCAAATAATAGAATTTTTAAACTACACTTTTTCAATTTATTTCCAGTTGTTAAAACCATTTCCAATTGTTGAAGACTGTGGAATCAATGAGGTTGAATATTGATCAGATCTGCTTTTAGTGATAATTTTAAGTTTAGACTTACTCCCATTCAAACAATATGCAATCCCCAACAAAATGATAAATATTTTATACACTTAAATATATATTATTGGATTTAAATTGGGATATTTTAGATCCAACCGTGTATATCCCAACCTATAAAATATTTTTACGAGCAATCCAAAACATGTTTTGACAAATACCAGATTTAAAAACCAAGAACTAACAACTTAACTGTCAAAATAGAAGAAAATCTAGTACAGATTGCTTAGGCACCAGGATCGTAATATAGTAACTGAACCCTCAAAAAAATTCTACCTGGACTGCAGATCACTGAGCTACATTTATGGAAATCTTGGATGCATGTAACCAAAATACAAATCCATAAAAATAACCTAGAGTTAATACGCCAACCGAAAAAGAATCCCATTCACATAGATTGTCGTTTTGGGTATCCAATATGTTGCCATGGCCATGTACAACAAAGGCTCTCGCTCTTGGATTTTGTCCGACTGATGAACCTTACAAATACCCGACCCACCCAGTGCACGTCCATTACGGCACAACCAAACAAATAAGCAACTCTTCAACTAACATGAATTACTTACCATCCACCATTTCATGTGAAAACTGAGATTTTTCTAATTGATGTGGACAGATGTCTAGTTTTCACATAGGATCCCCGTCCACATCATTATATTTATCTTTATTTACCGTGTGAGCCGGGGTGCAGTGCCACTAGTCTTTGTTTTCAACATCTCTCAACTGCTCTTATTTACTTCATCAGCACGCAGTCAGATGGGAACCATATCAACTTAGTGGCAGCAACCTATGTTATAAACTGGGCTGGTTAGTTGACATATTTTGTTAATAGCAGCAACATATAGAAATAAATACAGAGATATAGGAAGATTAAAAGCAGAACAATTGCAGAGAATAAATTGTTGAGTAGTTGCACAAAATAAATGTAAGAAGTGGGAGGGAATAACTCGTGGTGGTTTCCAATATATAGAAATGGAAACCCATAAATGTTTTATGATTTTATTATGTTTATTTATTAAGTGTTAGGTTTGGAGGAAAACTGAAACTGTCTTTGTGTGTGTGTGTGTTTTATCTTATTGATATGCTGTCAAAATTTCTCTAGAATTATGCTACCGTTGAACACTCTTGCACAGAGAACATAGAATCTGTATTGTAACCATTTAGTTGTTGAAAAATGCATTGAGTGTGTTTTAGAGTGTAGGGATTTTCTTGTGGAAGGGTTCTCCCCATGAAATCATAAACACGTTGTTAATGATTTGTTGTTTATTTCAGTTTGCAACTTTTTTGTTCGAATCTTTTTATGTGCAATCTTCTCTCACAACTTACTGTAGAGTACATATTATGCACCTCTGCTTCCTTTCATTTCGTATCAAAGTTTATCACCTTAGATCTAAGATGTTAGAGATGCATTTTTTTTTATCTAATCTTTGTTTGAGTGTTAATGCTTGTGCACATGAAAATTTGCTACAAGTGTTATACTGTTATTTACCACCCGATAAAACTTGATCAACTGATGGTCATCATCTAGAGGTTAGCAATCTGAGACACTAAATTATGCCATTTTTCCTTTGAGTATACACCACCTTTCTACCCGCTTGCATGTTGTCCCTTTACATCCCGTAATCAAAATTGATAGTTGTTTTCTGTCCTTTTGCAAGGGGCAAACGGTCGCACCTTGCAAGAATGCAGAACATGACTGGGTCTGTTACTCCTCAATTAGCATTCATTACCAAGGGATGAGATGAAAACTCAGATTTTTTGGAATTCGACCTCGAGAAGCCTTCTTTCTTGAGTGCCTAAGACTTATCCTTCATCTTATCTCCATTATCCTATCTATTGAGGGTCTCTCATGGAAAAAGGGAGGAGGAAAAGAGAAAGTAGGTCTATATTGTCGGATTAATCATGGAGCTTGGGTAAGGAGTTTGGATAGAGTTTCATCGGGCTATCATATTGTAAGTTGTAAATTGTTTCATTTTATCAATAGAAGATGCACATGACTTTCCTCCTTATTTGATTGTGTATGATTATCATGATCTTTGAAGAGAATTAGGATTTTCATATTATATCATTAAATCTATAATAAATCCATACATGATATGTTTGATCTTGTGAAAGGATTTTGTTTTTGTCTTCATTTGTGAAGATCCACATTGACAAGAGTGAAGGACATCTTCGAGAAATAAAACAACAAAGGAGCGTGCAGGGACAACCATCAGATGATTGGGTGAGCCCTTTTATTCCATTCACTTATATGTCATTTCCATGTATGATTTAGATCTAGGAAGGTCCACTATTTGTATCTCTATTATATCTTAGGTCTAGGGAGAACCTAAGGGAGGTAACTCCTGTAGGGTGTAATTATCCTACAATAGATTGGAAACCATACTACGGAGAGAGTAAAAAACCCATACTGGTGGAGATGATTGATCATACTCCACATCAGGATGGAGTTGTCGACCAATATCAACGAATGTTCATGGGATAGATGCTCCATGTAAGTTCCCTTCAGAAGAGGCCATCCAGGAAGGCATGGCTTTTGTTAATAAGCCCAGAGAGGATGAGAATCATCACACCTTCCTTCTCCCTGATTTGGAACTAATGAGAGAAAACATAATGAGTCTTGATTCAAAACTAGTAGCATTAGCTGGGACATCTAATAGACCTCCTAGTCTTGACCTTTTTCCACCTCGGTTTTCTTTTTCAGAACTTGCCAACAAATTCTTTGCTACCCCTTCCATCGAAGATTCACGTTTTGTACTTCCTTCATGTCTTGATGGATCCCATCAAGGAGCTTCCATAGCTCATGAGACCACTCACGATGAGTATCTTCGTATGCATAAATTCATTCCTATTTGGCATGGCCCCAACATGGTGTGTCATATGATGCCAATAATGGCTCACGAGTTCATCGATTATGAAAAAGATCCTTGTCTTGAGCCTCACATTGGGATCTAATTTACATAAATTATCAAGATATGTAGTGCCTTGTACATAGGTGTGTGGTGTGAGTGCCTTTTGTTTTGTGTACATTATATCTAAAAAAATCCAAAAATATTTTCTTTTTGGATTTCACTATGCCTTTTGACCTTGGAATCTAGTTTACATGTGTTGACAGGATTCTAGGGATGATTTTTTATATGGGGACATATTTTGAATTTGAGGTATGTGTCTCTAACCTAGCATATAGGGATAGGTTTTTCCCTGCATTCCCCTCTTTGCATTATTAACCATCCATACTGTCAACACTATACCTTCGATTCAAGCCTTCCTGGAGGGCATTTCCATTATTTTTGTTGTTTAAATGGTCACACTTTATTAGTTTTGTTGTCTCGCTACTTATTTTTTGTACATCGCCATTTGGTTCCATTTCTTATCGCATCGCAACCATGCTTGACCGCTAGCCATCTATATGCAACCATTTTAGAAACACCCCTAGACAATAATTGCTGTTACGAATGGGTATCATTTGTCGTGTTTCTTTTTGAAGTCCATTTCATAAGTCATGTTCCATGCACCTGGAACTTCATTGCAACCCACTCATTCTCTCCAACCAAGCTTACTATTACCCCTTTGCCGTGCTCAGTAACCAACCATGAAAAAGGCACACCTTGGAGTCTCCTTTAATCTTTTTTCAGACTCCCTAAACATGAAAAGATTGTTGAGTGATCTTGTTTCCTTTCACACTTGTTAAATGGATTTGAAAGGACGTCTATTCGGTGTAAGTTTAACCATTTTCGGACTGGATGGACTAATTACAAAAAATGAATACTTCAGTCAAACTCGACTAGAAGAGTTCTCCCTTGTGTTGTTTTACACTTTTCCAGACTTGGGGGGCTAAAATTACAAAAAAAAATACCCTTGGAGTCTTCTTTGTCTTTTCAGACTCTCTAAACATGAAAGGAAAAATGAGCATTTACTTTCTTGGGCTCGTTAAATCCACGAGATTTTATATGGAGTTTTCTTTCAGATATTTCTAGACTCCTTAAATATCGAAAAGACCGTTGAGCACCATTCTACGTCCTGGGCTCAAGAATAAATCCACAGGTGAGAATATTGAGTGCACTTTTATTTTCTTTCGCGCTCGTTTCAAACATCAAAGAAAGTAAAAGAGTGGGGAGTTTTCCGTCTAGTCATCTTCACAAATGGAAGTTATCCATTAAGTCTCCCTTGAACAATGCACCTATTTTTCATCCATGTCCAATAGTTGGGTCATCCATTGTCTCTGAGCCATTACCATATCCATGAGTTCTCGAACTTCGCCGACTAGTTTCTTTTCCAGTCCTAAATGGAAATTGTTTTGGTCATTAACGAGTCAATGTTTCCAAGTCAAGTCATTTTTCATTGTGTTTTGTTCAAGGGAAGTTATCCCATGTCGGTCAGTTTCAGTGCTTTAGCCCATTCTTCCCAGCCATCCCTAAGTCAGCTATGATCTACTTTATACACCATCTACCTTTGTATGTGTCGTGTTGATTGATGGGGGATACATGAAGGCCCTCCTTCGAAGGATTTTGTCATGTTGACACCAAATCATTATCCAGGATCAAAATATAGAAACTAGTTAGTACCTTGCGTCTTGCAGACATTAGTGGCAAGTTCCCTCGCATATCCAGTAGTGGGATTACATCATTGGCTCCTATTGAATGAATCTACTAGTGTTCGAATTCAACTCATTTATTCACAGCCGTTAGATTGTACTAGGTATATTGGGGTCCATCATCATTATCGGTGGATTACCTTGCATGTGTTAATGGTATACATCAATGACTAGTAATCAGATGATTTCTACCATGCTCAACCTCAACTCATTTATTCACATCTTGTAGATTCATACCATTAGAATTTGGGAAAAATACCTTGGGTTGGGACCACCACATTCCTTGATAACATTCCCTCCCAAGTTGCGATGGATTTATTCATGAATACTTCAGAGATCACTTGAGCATCGATTCATCTCACTAATTCATAGATCCACCAAGTCATCTTTACTTAATCTCTTAGCCAAGTCGCGGTGTAGGGCTAGTAGTCTTTGTTTTTTCACATGGGAACCACAATAACTTGAGACTGCTTCCGTGACAACCACAACCCAACAACCTCGTGATCATCCATTTTCAAAGGGTTTAAACTCATCGTCCTAAAAGGTAATTGAAAAAAAATATTTTAAAAGAAATTTAAATTTTTTAAATCACTTATAATTTATGTTTTATGTTTCACAACAAATATTATAAAATGAAAAAAAGGATAGATTTCTTGAATCCACAACACGTAGGGAAACTAGGCACAACGCAGTGAAAAAATAATGTGCGCCAAAAACTTCGTTGTTGAACTCTCAGGACTTATCGCGTCATGGGAAACCTACTGGATTTACTACGTGCTTTGATAAAAACACTTAACGAATGATTTATAGATGCAGAAATAAAAAAGTGCTATGCTTATCACATAAACTAATAAACAAAGTAAAAACTCATGAAATTATCAACAGACAAAATACTTGATATATATTGATAGATTTGGCATTGTGCGCTAATAAAAAATACGATCCTCCGCAAGTATTTAATTCAACATGTATTTACCAATTTGTTGTAGATGAAGGAGCCTCCGCAAGTATTTTATCTTCCTCGTCTTGGAAATCTTTGGGTTCTCCCAAGTTTGTGTTAGCTACCAGTGAGTTGTTGGATTTTGATAAAAGACCTAGTGAATATTTGGGGATTCTTACACAGTTTCCTATCACGTTAGGTGGGAATATTTTCCTAGTCGACTTCTTAGTGGTGTCAGGCCCTTTAGATTTCAATATGCTTCTTGGGCATGATTATGTATATGTTATAAACGTTGTGGTGTCTATGATCTTTCGTGTGATGCATTTCCATCATAATGGAAGCATTGTCACTATTGATCAACTTTCATCTAATAATCACCATCCTTGTTCGAATTTAGTTCAGGTTTCTCCTTTTTGTGTTCCTAGTGTTCAAGTAGACTCTTCCCTTCCACAGGTAAATTATGTGGCATCTTAATATCAATGTTCAATTGCTTCTAAAAATGAATCTTTATAATCATGTTTACCTTCTCGAGATAAGGTCTCCACAATTGATCAGGTGTTGTATTCAATGGGGTCATGTGAGCCTTTTCTTTCCCTTATTGTCCTGAGTAATTTGGTGTTTCCTCTTGAGTTTGATCTTACTGTTTGTGAGACCTTGAGCCCTAGTGTTGGTGATTCTTCGAGTCCCAATTTCATGGATGTTGAATTTCCTTCAGATGAGGCTATCCTTGAAGATATGATTGTGGATTTTAGACCTCTTCCTGAACTTGAAACTTTATAGGTTGTTTACCGAAGAAACCCTTATCCTGATCCTAGCAATGGGCTCTACCTAGAGAAGTATTATGCATAAGT
>ML789664.1:157901-192241 GCA_009831015.1 Picea engelmannii
TCAACATCTCTCAACTGCTTCTATTTACTTCATCAGCACGCAGTCACATGGGAACCATATCAACTAATATATTAGGTCTCGAGTGATAATCACTTGCTGTATATTTTTTTTTCTCAATTTTAGAGGGGTAGTTAGAAATTCTAGCGTAGCCTTCTATGTGAAATTCTAGTGCAATGATGTTTGCATGTGTGTCATACACTTTGCAGAGTGTTACACTGGAGTAGAGAATAAAGGTAAAGCTATAGCAAGGATTAAATGCATAGTAATGACAAAGAATACATGAAGCTGAGTTGTTGTATGAAATAAATGTAAGAAGTGACAAGGAATAACTTACAAGTGGTTTCTAATATGTAGAAATGAAAAACCATAATCATTTTATGGTTTTATTATGCTTATTTATTAAGTGCTAGGTCTAGAGGAAAACAATGTGTATGTGTGTGTTTTATCTTATTGTTATGTTACTGGAATTTCTCTAGAATTATGCTAATGTTGAACATTCTTACACATAGAACATAGAATCTATATTGCAACCATTTAATTGTTGAAAGATGCATTGCCTGTATTTTAGAGTGTAGAGGGTTCTCCCCATGAAATCATAAACATGTTGTTAATGGTTTGTTGTTTATTTCATTTGTTTGCAATTTTTTCGTTTTAATCTTTAAATGTGCAATAGATTACATATTCCACACCTCTGCTTCCTTTCATTTGGTTTCAAAGTTGATCATCTCACATCTAAGATGTTAAGGACACTTTTTTTTTTTTCTAGTATTTTTCTGAGTGCTAATGCTTATGCAAAATGAAAACTTGCTACAAGGAAATGGCAAGCACGACAATACTTGAAATGGAGAGTGAGCTTGAAGCATGTGGCTTTGGCTTGGAACATCAATGGAAAATCATGGATTTGGGGGTAGATGGACAGATCTACCACTTGGAAAGACCTATTGAGTGTTTGATTTAGCACACTGTACTTGGTGTGTAGAGGGATGTAGGTAAAGAAGCAAGTAGATGCTTCTTGCATCATTTGCTCAGGCATACCATGGTAAAATAAGTACTTGGTTGAGAAGTATTTGTTCTATGTAGTTGTATTTGGAGCAAGATGGACATTGGCAATGAAACACGCTAATGTTTCATTGCATCACATGCTTAATCATACAATCATACGTATTTTTATGGAGTTGGATTTTATCACATATATAAATGGTCAAATGGCTATAGGACCTATTTAGACTTGCATGCCCCTAGGTTGATGGTTCACTGATCTAGGTGGATATCGATGGCCACCCATGTATTCCACTGGCTCAAAGAACAATTTCCATTTTGGCATTTTTTTTTTACATTTTTTCACGTCCCAAACTTACAAGGCCGTTTTGAGGCCCTAAACAATGTTTTTTTTGGATCGACAATGCCTAACATGTACAAAAAGGTAGATTATAGGCTGAATGGAATACGTACTCATCATCTATACCTTTCCAATGGTGTGTCAAGTGCCCCCCAAAAATATCATATGCAAAAGTTACTCCCTCGAGAAGTTGACATATCAACTACCCCCATTGAGGCCCACAAAGCTTTTGGTATTTCATCTCCCAAGGTTAGGGTTTTGTATATTTAGGGTTTTCTCATTTATTTTTTATGTTAAAAAGGCCTTTGGAGCCTCATTGTACTCATATTCTTGTGAATGAGCGTAGTCGTCACATCTCTTCTTAGAGATAAGTTGCCACCATTCGAGCAAGTTTGTTTCATTCTGCATTTTTACAGTTTCAACAAGTTCTCTTTATTAATAGAAGTTAATTTTTACTGTATCTCTATGTGTTTCTTTTCTATACATATGTATTTCATTTCGTTCCATTTATAAATCCGGATCAGTGGTATTAGAGCGGTTTTCTCTTTAATTGTTTCTCTGTGCATGTCCCCAACAAGGTCAGGGTACAAGGAGATTGGAATTGAAGTAGTTGATCTCTTGCAAGACCATCCCCATCGATCACGACAACCTCCCATGGAAGAAGAAAAGAGAGACAATGGAGCACGAGAACCTTTTAAATTGTTTCTTGAGGAAGCCCTCGCGTGACAAAGGAACGAGATGATGGATAACTTTGCACAGGTCCTTCGACGACTGCCAATTAGAGACGCATCTTCATCAAGTGGCCACTTTGGAGGCATCGCCCCCTTCAAGGTACAAGTCAATTTTTATATCCCCTTATTTGAAGGCCATATAGATGCAGATGTTGTAGATAAATGGTTCAATTTACTAGAAGGGTATTTTTTGGTTCATAATTTTTCGAATACAGAAAATATTACCTTTGCGCTCCTTAAGGATGTCCCCCATGTCAAGGATTGGTGGGAGAGTTACTGTGAGCAAAAGGACACTGAGGAATCTTTAATATTTTCAGTTGCACCCACTTGAGATTCTTTCAAGGATGTTATTAAGGAACAATACTACCCTATTAGAAGCTACGATGAAGAGTATATGAAATGGACTACACTGCGACAGGAAATGGACCAAACAATACCAGAGTTCACAAATATCTTCAATACCTTGCGCACCAAGATGGGTATCAAAGACTCCGAATGAAATCTAGTGCTCAAGTACCGGGGTTATTTGCATAGATACATCTAAAAAAAATGGAGTTTCTAGACTTCTCATCACTAGGCGTGGCCTGTCGATATGTTGTCAAAATCGAGCATAAATTTAAACAGAAGAAGAGGGAGTTTGGATATGCAAATTCCTCATAGCAGAAGCAGGGCAAAGGCGACCCCAAACCACAAAACAAAAGACAGAGAAAGGATGGACCCCTCAAGATAACTAGTGCAAGCCATAAATAAAGAAGGGTAATGATAAGATGAAGAAACACATCGGGAAGTGGTGTGAATTACATAAAATCCTATGGCATAACACCGATGAATGTCAATTGAAGTAGTTGTTGGTGGTCGAGTTGAAAGCCTCAGAGCCAAAGACAAGTTATGACTCTGAATCAGATCCAGACAAGGGGAAGAAGATCATTGATAAATAACCCAGTTCCATTGTTGCTACCACCAAGGTCCAACAAAGTAAACCAAAAGAACTGGAGGAAGGTGAACCCCTTTTTCACTTGTAGATGTGGGTAAAGGCTGATCCAGTGAATTTCATTGGCGATAGAAGAATCCAAAAGAACCTGATCTCAGCATAGGTCGTCAAGTGGATGGACCTGTCGATGACACCACACCTGTATCCATACTCCATCGGGTGGCTCTGCCAAGGAAGCGATATCCATGTCAGTGGACAATGTTTGCTTCCCTAGGACATCAAACACTTCAAGGATGAGGTATTGTGTGATATTTCCCCCCTTGAAGTTTGTGATGTTCTTTTAGGAAAACCATACTTGTGAAAACGACATGTTGTATATGAGTCTAGGCCTTGCAGTGTTATTATTACTTTGGGTATACAATTATATAGGATACCAGAGGTAGATCTTCCAACCGCCATTTCTTTTATCTCTGCTAGGAAATGTAGGAAGGTCATTTCCCATACTGAGAAAATTTTCTTTTTCATGATTCTCTCTCAAAGTGATCAACATAAGGTTGCAACCACATCCATAGCCTCTGCACAGGGTCTCTCCACGTAGTAGAAACATGTGGAAAATATTGTGGAATAATACAAAGTCCCCTTCTTCTCATCCACCAGGGTATCGCTGCACTGTCAGGTCAAGAATTCAATTGATCTAACCCCTGGTGCACCTCTACCCAATGGGCTAGTCTAGCACCACTCTCTGATGAAAAATGAGGAAATAAAGTGATAGATCCAAGATTTTCTTCCAAAGGGGCACATCTGACCCAACTCCTCACTCTATGGGAGCCCAATTGTACTCGTGTAGAAGAAAGATGACACTTGGTGACTCTGCATTGATTATAGGTCCCTAAACAAAATCACAGTCAGGAACTGATACCCAATTCCATGAATTGACGACCTTCTTGACCAGCTCAAGGGAGCCAAGTTTTTCAATAAGATTGACCTGAAGTTTGGATACCACCAAGTCCCAATAGAATAGATTGATGTATGTAAGACTGCTTTCAAGTCCAAAGAAGGTCTTTTTGAATAGCTAGTCATGCCCTTTGGTTTGACAAATGCTCCAACAACTTTCATGATATTGATGGATGATATATTGCAGCCTTTCACCAATTCATTTTTGGTGGTATATCTGGATGATATCCTCATTTTTAGCAAGAATTGGGATGAACACTTGCAACATATTCAACACGTCCTCCACACTCTTCAATAACACAAACTATATGCTAACTTGGAAAAATGATCCTTCAGCATGAACATGGTATAATACCTAGGATACATTGTTGATGAGCATGGTGTGCATGTGGATTTAACCAAGATCCAAGTCATTCATGAATGGCTAGCCCCTACCACACTAATCGAGCTTCAAAGTTTATGAGGACTTTCCAACTTCTATCACAGGTTCATGTTGGGATTCTCCCATATTGCATGGGCCCTCAACCAAGTGACCAAGGGTGGTGGCAAGGACACGTTTGTGTGGGGGAAGTCAAAAAAAAAATCGTTCGATGATATGAAAAATCACTTGTGCTCATATCCAGTACACTCCTTACCCAATCTGCAACAAACTTTTGATTTTGAGACCGATGTTGATATTTTATGTAATTTCGGAAGTTATTCCTAAATGTGATTGTATTAGTTATTCCTAAGTGTAATTGTGAAAGGGTTAATTGATAAGTAATGTATTTTAGGTCTTTTAGAGTATAAATAGAGGTTATATCGAGTCATTTTGATCACTCATTGAATATAAGTACAAGAGAGTAGTAAACACTTATCTAGGAGGCTATTTTTGGTTCATATTTGGGTCTCTTTGGTCTTGATTTCATGAAAGAGCATTGTATGACATTGTAAATGTTGGAGGAATCTATATTGAGGAAAGATTGCAAGGTTTTCTCCCCATTATGGGTTTCCTCGAGGATATATCTTATTGTTATGTGGATATATATCTTTCAGTTGTGATCCTTTTGCATAATAAATAATATTAAAAGAATATAATACTTTAACTGTTGGAAAAATAAATAAATCAACATGGTATCAGAGAACGCCTGAAAAAGAATATTTTTTCCGCATATTTTTGTAAGTGTTTTGGAAAACTAACTTCATCTTCCCAGGCAGGATGACTACCAGCACCAAAATTGACGAGAAGATGGAAGGAGAAGAAAACTTCAGAGCATGGAAGTACAGAGTAGGTCTCCTTCTGGAAGAACATGATTTAGAAAGATTTGTTGAGGAGGAAGTTCCATAACCAGAGGAAGATGAGGCCAAGGAAAAGCATAAAAAGAACTAGGCCATGTCTAAGAGGATTATTGCAGACTCAATAAAGGATCATCTGATCCATCATGTTTCTCCGTTAAAATATCCGAAGAATATTATGGACGCATTGACTCGTCTATTTGAAGGAAAAAACATCAACAAAAAGATGACATTGAAGACCAAGATGAAGAATGTGAAGCTCCAAGATTCAAAGTCCATTCACTCTTACTTCTCGAGAGTGAATACGATAAAGGAACAGATTGAAGCTATTGGAGACACTGTCGATAAGAAAAAATGTTGATGACCACCTTGAATGGTCTCCCAAGTTCATGGGACTCATTCATTCAAGGAATATGCTCAAGGAGGAAGCTAATCAAGTTTAGCATATTATGGGAATATTGCACTCAAGAGGAAGCATGGATGGTAGCCATATAAGAGAAATTGAGGGATGATGATCAAGCTTTAGCTGCTCATAAAAGGAAAGGAAAGAGTAAGAAATAACCCTCATCCCCAAAGAAACCTCAAAATTCGAAGAAGAATCCAAGAGACTATTTAAATGTGATGTGTTTTTGTTGCGAAAAATTGGGACATGTTGTAAAATTTTGTCCTCTTATTCTTAAACTAAAAGAAAAGGAAAAGGGAAAGAGGCAACATGCTCATGCCGCTGAAGATGATGAACCACCGAAGAAAATTTCCAGAGAAGATGATTCAAGTGATGATGACTATGTCCTAATATCATCTCTCATAGGAACAATCACCCCTGTAAATGATACTTGGTTGGTGGATAATGGTGATTCTAAGGACATGACAGGGTATAAAGGCTCTCTGTCAAACTTAATTCATAAATACCCACCTCATAATGTGAAGTTGGGTGATTATTATCAGTATCCAATCAAAGGAGTAGGAGAGGCCTCCTACAAACTAGATTTCAAGAAGGCAATGAGGATGAAGGGTGTGTTTTATGTACCAAGTTTGAAGAAGAACCTTCTCTCAATTTCATCTTTGGATGAGAAGGGTTTCAAGGTTGCATTTGTAGATACAAAATTTATCATGTGTCCAAAAGGAAAGGTGTTTGATGATGCAGTTGTTATCGGTGTACAAGAAGGAGGATTGTATAAATTAAAGGGACGCTCAGATTCGACATTGATTCAAGACACTGTGAATTCAAGTGAGATATGGCATATGAGATTTTACCACCTACACTACAGATCTTTACCAATCATGAGAAAGATGGTAATAGGAATACCATAGATTCAGGTGAATATAGATGGTGTGTGCAAAGGTTGTGCACAAGGAAAGAATGTGAAAAACCCCTTTCCAAGCAGTGATAGTAGAGCCAAAGGAGTCTTGGATATTGTACACTCAGATGTAGGCAGACCAATGTCAACACCATCACTCAGTGGGTACATATATGATGTATATTTTGTTGATGATTACTCACACAAAACTTGGATTTACTTCTTGAAGTCAAAAGGTGAAGTATTTGGTAAGTTCAAGGAATTCAAGGCATTAGTAGAAAACCTAACAGAAAGGAAGATAAATACATTGAGATCTGACAATGGAAGAGAATTCACCTAAGATGAATTCTTGAATTTATGAAAATAAGTTGGGATTAAGAGGGAGATATCTACTCCCTATAATCTGCGGAAAAATGGAGTGGTAGAGAGAAACAATTGGGCGATTATGGAAGTAGTGAAGGCCATGATCCATGATCAATATTTACCTATGTATATATGGGAATAAGTTGCGATGACAACTGTGTACATACAAAATAGGAGTCCCCATCGAGTTCCTGAAAGCAAGACATCGAAGGAAATATTTTCAGGAGATAAGCCAGAGGTCAACCACCTAAGGGTATTTGGCTTTCATGTATATGTGCATGTCCCCAAGGACAAGAGAATAAAGTTGGACCCATCTGGAAATAAAGGTATATTTGTTGGGTAAAGTGACACATAGAAGGCCTACATAGTATACATTCCTGGTCACCAGAAGATCGGTATTAGAAGGGATGTAACCTTCGATGAGGATGTAGCTTTTCACAAATCAAAGTAGGTTCATGCAGAGGAATCTCATGACGAAGAGTATGGAGTTCCTAGAGCCATAGAGACAAGAGAAGTGGAAGCAGAGGAATCCAATCCTGAGGATTAGTATATGGCAAAACCATAGAGGCCTCTGAAGAATCCTACACAAAAGAGAAGACCATCTTGGGCACAAGAGGTCATCAAAGATGCAGAGATATATGGTGCCTAGGATGGATCATCTAGGAAAGTCAAGAAACCAAAACCATATCTCAGATATGTGGAATTATTGTGTGATATGATTGATGTAGAGCCTACCAGCTATGAAGAAGTTGCAGGAAAGAAATAATGGAAGGATGCCATGGTTGAGGAATACCAGTCAATAATGAAGAATGATGTTTGGGATGTGGTTCCCAGACCCAAGGAAAAATTAGTTGTGAGCTCCAAGTGGATATTCAAGATGAAGCATGATGCAGATGGAAGCATTAAGAAATACAAGGCTATATTTGTAGCATGAGGATTTTCTCAGAAGGAAGGAATTGACTACGAGGAGACTTTTCCTCCTGTGGTAAGATATACTTCAATAAGGGTTGTTCTTTCAATAGTTACTGTGATGAAATGGAAGGTTAATTAAATGGACACGAAGATGACATTTTTGAATTGGGTAATAGAGGAAGAGGTTTACTTGGAACAACCACAACAATTTGAGACACATGACAGGGAGACGCATGTGTACAGGTTAAAGAAGGAATTATATGGATTGAAGCAGGCACTGAGAGCACGGTATGGTCGGATTGCTGATTTTATGATGAGCTTGGGATTTACCAAGAGCAGTGAAGATCCTAACCTTTACTTCAAGGTTGAGGATGATGGACCAGTGATATTACTACTATATGTGGATGAACTATTCTTGATAGGAGTGGAGAATATCATCATTGAGTGTAATAGAAAACTCGTTGCAGAGTTCGAAATGAAATACCTAAGTTTGATGCACTACTTTTTGGGTCTATAGGTGTGACAGAGGAAGAATGAGATCTTCCTAAATTAGGGAAAATATGATGTGGAGATCCTGAAGAGGTTCAAGATGTTGGACTGTAAACCGATGGATACACCAATGGTATCAAATATGAAGTTGTTGGATGATATGACTTTAGAGGTTGTGGATGCTACATTATACAGGTAGATTATTGGATCATTAATGTATTTGAAAAATACACGACCAAATATGTGTTTTGATGTGAACACCCTGAGTTAGTACATGGCTGACGCCAAATGTTCACCTGATAGCAGTAAAACATGTGATGAGGTACCTTAAAGGTACAATAGATTATGCGCTCAAGTATGTTGCAGACTGTGATATTAGTCTACTTGGATTTTCAGATTCAGATTGGGCGTGTAGTGTTGCAAATTGGAAAAGTACATTAGGATGTTGCTTCACTTTGGGATCTGGTATGATTTCATGGATCAATAAGAATCAGTCACATGTATCCCTCAATATGGCCGAGGAAGAGTATGTGGAAGCAAGTCTCGAAGCAGTGTGGCTTCAGAAATTACTAACTGGATTATTCGATATTTTAATAGAGGTGACCTATATCTTGTGTGACAACTAGATTTTCATAAAGTTGTCAGAGAACCCAGTCTTTCATGATAGGTTGAAGCATATCAAAATAAGGTATCACTATATTAGCGATATGGTGCAAAAGGGATTAGTGAGGCTCCAACATGTGGCTATTGATGAGCAGGTTGTGGATGTGATGAAAAAGCCATTGTCAAGGATGAAGTTCGATTACTTCAGGGACAAGCTTGTCGTAGTCCCTCTTCATAGGGAGTGATGGATTTAGATGTTATCGCAGGGTAGTGGATGCCATGATGACATGTTGTAGCTATTGGAGAGATACCCATTGGCCCTATATGCATGCTGAAGAGACGAGGTACAAATGTTATCGTAGGGTACTGGATGTCATGGATAAGATATTCGAGCTTTCTGCAGGAAACTGGATAGTCTCATGATGGCATGTTGTAGCTATTCGAGAGCTACCCACTGACCCTGGATGCATGATGTGAAACCACTATGGATTTCATGTGCTGTATAGATTCATGCGTCAGACAGTTAATGGTAATAAGCTTGTGTTGATGGTGAGAGTGTTAGATACTGTGCCAAATAAAATACCTTCCTCATTAAGAGGGAGTGTTGAGATTTTATGTAATTTCGGAAGTTAATTCCTAAATGTAATTGTATTGGTTATTCCTAAAACATAGTTACCAACTTAACGAGAACTCTGCAGAGTTCTCGTTTTTTGGGGGGTCTAATTGTTTACCCCATTTTTAAAAATGGTGCTACCAGTAGTGATGCAGACCCCCTATCCCTCCTCAGGGTTGCGCGACCTCCTGGTCAGGATCTTCTAGTTCAGGAGTCGAAATGGCTCTTTCGGTTCCAACGGGAACCCTTCGAAACGAACACACAGGTTTGCAAGACCAAGGGCTGTGACCGCGCCCTTATCCTTCTTTCCTTTCTCTATTTCGCGATCTCGCAACTCGAAGGTTTGCAGCACAAGAAATCCACCCTCCCAACTCGCGATACCTGAGTTCGCGAAATGGCCCGACCTCGCTATTTCGCAATTCGGGGTTCTGGGAGTCAAGCCCTTTGTCCATCCAACTTGCGAGACCCGAGATCATGATGTGGATCAATGGTCCAGATTCGCCTGTAGTCGACGGTCCAGGTCAAATCACGATTTCACGATTCAGAGGTTTGAAAACCAAGACCTCCGTCCTTCCAGCCCGTGACTCCTGAGATCGCGATGTGGACCAACGGTCCAGATCTGCCTGTGCTCGACAGTTTAGATCAAATCACCATCTCGCGACTCGGAGGTTTGAAAAATAAGGGACTCTGCTTTCCGATTCGCGATATCCGAGTTCACGAAACAAACAACCCTCGTTATCTCGCGATCTCATGACTCGGGGTCTTGAAAGACAAGGCCTCTATCCCTCTGGTTGGCGATACTCGACTTCGCAAACTAAACCAACGGTCCAGATCTATCCGAGATAGATGGTCGTTGTTCCTCCTGAGATTTTGGATGTCAAGTAGCCCTCGCCTCTAACCTCCTTGTAGCTCCACTTTATACGACGGTTTGCGGGGTTTCGGTGTTCCTCTTCGAGGACTCTCTACCGTCTGTTCAAATCTTTGATCTCCCCTCACTTGGATCTATGCAGTGTTAAAGTCTGCGCTCCTCCTTCCAATCAGATGATCCGTGGGGATCCCCACAACGATCCAATACTCAAGGGCGTTCTCCCTCCTGAGATTTTACTCAACTCCGACTTAGAAGATTTTCTAAGTCTACGAAGAATCAATCTTCTCTCCTTCTAGGGAATGAATTCCTGGTCTCGACAACACCTTCCGAAGTGTTATCCCTCCTGAGCTTTTTCTGGTTTATATTTCAATCTCCCGCGCACTCCTTGCGTCTGAGGAATTTCGATAACTCAGGTTCACAGTGTTTTCTCCTTGGCTCGATGCACACCTTGTAGAGCTCCAAATGAAGAGAAATAATTAAAACTATCAAAATCTCACAGTTCCATTCACTTGTTTATAAAACAGAAAATAACAGGAAATTACACACAGTCCAAGAACAATACATTTGGATCAATTTTCCATTCTGTTCTATTCATAAGTGCCCAATGGCTACATACATACAAACTACAGTAGCTCCAAAAATTAAGATTTTCTGCTCACTCGCAGTTCTCTTGCAGATCAATTTCTCTTCTTCCACTACTTGCCGCTAACTGGCTTACAAATTTCTTACATAACCCAAAGTATTCCTAGGGTTCCTTTCTGCTACTTTCCCACTCTAAACCTTATCCTGCGCCATCTTAGATTGGTCACTTTCTAGAGCCGAAGTGGAAACTTCTGCTCTGTTTACAATTTCAAAAACTTGCTTCACAGGGTAAATTTCGGCACCGATTCAAGCGTGCCTCAAAAAGTGAATTCTGGCATTGAGTGAAGGCGGATATCGAAATCCATTGTAGCCACCCACGTCGAGGTTCTGGAATAACTCACATGTGTTGAATGTTCTTTCCTCTATGTGTCTGACACGATGCTCCTGCATCATACTCCCCTTGACAAAAATTCATGGACTCCTATCCATGAGCTCCTCTACTTATTTTCCCTGCTTCTGGATAAAAAATTCGTTTTCCCAACTGGAATATTCGATTGGGTGCCCCTTCCATTTGACCAGATACTCAAAATAATTCTTCCTCCTGGTCTTCTTGCCAATCCTTTGATCAACAATTTTCTCCATCTGCGGCTTTTCTGCTACATGCATCTGTTTCTCCCACTGAATCTTCCCTTGATCTTCTTACCCTTCTGTGTCATCTTTCCTGTAAGGATACAGGTCTGAAACATTGAATATGGGTGAAATTCCCACACCATCTGGTAGCTCGATCTCATAGGCATTTGCATCAAACTTCCTCAAGATCTTACAGGGTCCTATCTTTTTCATCTTCAACTTGTTGTATGTTCCCCTAGGGAACCTTTCCTTCCTGAGATGTGATAAAACCTTATCTCCCACTTCAAATTGAAGTTCCCTGCGATGTTGATTAGCTTTGTGTTTGTATTTCTAATTAGAACTCTGTAATTGTTCTTTGATCCAACCATGGAGTTTTTGCATCTCAACAACAAAATCTTCTGCTCCAGTGCTTCTGATCTCTCCCTGTTCCAAGTCCCTTAACTCAAACACTCCCCTAGGTTTCATTCCATAGAGTATTTGGAACAGGCTCCTTCCAATGCTTCTATTTGGTGAGTCATTGCATGCAAATTCTGCTTGTGGCAGAATCTGATCCCACTGGTTATGGTGTTCAGTAACCAGACTTCTCAATAAGTTTCCTAAAATTCTGTTTACCACCTCAGTCTGCCCATCCGTCTGAGGGTGATAAGTTGAGCTGAAGGACGAATCTATCCCCATCTTCTTCCACAACGTCCTCTAAAAGTGACCAACAAATTTTGTGTCTTTGTCTGAGACAATGCTTGTGGGTAGACCGTGAAGTCTTACAACTTCTCTGAAAAATAGATTTGCAACATGTGTTGCATCACTGGTCTCCTGGCATAGGATGAAATGTGCCATATTTGAAAACATATATACCACCACAAATATGGAATTGAATCCCCTTTGTGTTCTTGGCAATCCCAACACGAACTCCATGCTTATTGCATCCCAAGGCCTCTCTGGTATTGGCAATGGTTGATACAATCCAGTGTTTTGTCGTTTCCCCTTTGCATGTTGGCAGATTCTACATCTGTTCACAAACTTTATCACCTCTGTTCTCATACCTGGCCAATAGTATGAACTACTCAACTGTGCAAATGTCTTATTGTGGCCAAAATTTCCAGCCAATCCTCCACTATGCTTCTCCTTTAGAAGATTTCCCCTCATTGAGCATCTTGGTATGCATAGTTGGTTTCCTTTGAACAACAATCCTTCCTGAACCATAAACTCACTGACTTCTATCTCTCAGTACAGGGCTTGTACATGCTTCGTAGGCCTCCTTGAAATCTGCATCATCACAATACATGTCCTTAAGGTGTTCAAACCCCAAGGTCTCCACTTGGAATTCCTGCAGAATTAAACATCTCCTGCTTAATGCATCAACAACCTTGTTATTATTCCCAACAATATGTTTTATGACAAAAGTAAAATTTTGCATAAATTCAACCCATTTTGTATGCCTTTGATTTAGTTTTTCTTGTCGGGTTATGAATTGTAAATCTTGGTTATCGTTGTACAAGACAAACTCTTGTGGGACAAGATAATGTCTCCATTTCTTCAATGCTTGAATTGTGGCATAGAACTCCTTGTCATATGTGGAGTATTTCCTTTTAGTCTCATTCATCTTCTCGTTGAAATAGGCAACAGGTCGATTGTCCTGACTCAGAATTGCTCGTATTGCAACTTCACTTGCATCACATCTCACCTAAAATGTCTTCCCAAAATTCGGCAAGACCAGAATTGGTCATTCTGTTATCTTCTCCTTCAGTATATTGAAGCTCCTTTCGACCTCCTCTGTCCATTTAAAAGATTTGTGTCGCTTCTTCACTATATCCATCATGGGTGCACAAATTCCATTGAAGTCTCTAATGAACTTTCTATAAAAACTTGCTAAACCATGAAAGCTCCTTACCTCGAACATGCTCCTTGGTGACGACCATTCTCTGATTGCTTTCACCTTCTCTGGATCCATCTTCAGTTCATTCGAAGCGATCACGAAACCCAAATAAATGAGTTCGGTCTTCATAAAAGAGGACTTCTTCAAATTGATCAGCAACTTCTCCTGCTGTAGTCTCCTCATTACTAGCGTTAGGTGCCTCAAATGCTCCTCTTTAGTCTTGCTAAAAATGAGTATATCATCCAAATATACAACCACAAACTTGCCAATGAAATCTTTTAGAATTTCATTCATTAGCCTCATAAAAGTGCTCGGGGCATTTGTTAAGCCAAATGGCATAACCAACCACTCATACAGGCCTTCATTTGTCTTAAAGGTTGTTTTCCATTCATCACCTTCTCTCATCCTAATCTGGTGATATCCACTTTTTAGATCTATCTTAGAAAAGAAATTTGCTCCACTTAAGTAATCCATTAAATCATCCATTCTTGGTAAAGGAAATCTGTACCTGATGGTGATCTTGTTGATGGCTCTCGAGTCTGTGCACATTCTCCATCCTCCATCTTTTTTTGGGCTTAACACAGTTGGTACTGCACATGGGCTCAAACTTTCTTTGACTAAACCTTTATCCAACAATTCTTGGACTTGGTTCTTCACCTCCTCATTTTCTCGAGGTGTCAATCTGTACGCTGCTTTGTTTGGTAGGCTTTCTCCTGGTATCAAGTCGATATGATGACTGATACTCCTGATGGGTGGCAATGAGTTTGGCAGCTCATCCACCATTATATCAGAAAAATTATCCAACAACTCCTGAACTTCTTCAGGAAAATCATCCATTGATGTACTCGTAAGGATGACTCTGGGCTTCCTCACCACAACGAACTGCATCTCATGTTCTTCCATGGCTTCCTTCAGGAGTTCCTTCCCACTCATGAGAAGTATGCTTGTGTTGGCTTCCTCTTTCGCTTTCTTCTCCTCCATCGGTTGCAACATATGCGTCCTACCATTCTTCTCCAATGTGTATGTATTCTTCCTTCCATCATGAATGACATTTCTATCAAACTGTCATGGTCTCCCAAACAAAATGTGGTATACATCCATGGGAATTAGATCACATAGGATTTCATCTTTATATCCTCCTATTTTAATTTCAACCAGGCATTGTTTAGTAATCATTACCTGGTGTCCTTTTTGCAGCCATGAGACCTTGTATGGCCTTGGATGTGCAATTGTCTTTAGCTCCAATTTCTCCACCATCTCTGTGAATACTAGATTGTCAGTGCTCCCACTATCAATGATCACCTTGCATACTTTATCCTTAGTCTTGCAAGATGTCCTGAAAACACTGTTCCTCTGCACTGGCTTTTCAATTTCTGCCTCTAGTTTTAAGAGAACTTTTCTCAACATCAGGGATGCTCCAGCCTCTGCTCTTTCTGCTTCAACATCTCTTCACTGCACTTCTAAGATATGATATTCTCCTCCTCCCTTCTTCTTCTTGGGACATTCCCAAGACATGTGCCCTATCTATCCATAGTTATAACACCTTACTCCTCCTCTGCCTCTTCCTATAAGAGAGTTTCTTCCACCATTCTGTCCTCCTCGTGAACTTCCTCCTCATTCCGAGTGATTGTGTGGTTTCTCAGCCTCATCCTTAGACTGGTGTGCTTTGTCACGGTTAAATCCCTTGCTTTTTCTTGGGATCGAGCTTTTGCCTCTTCCTCGTTGGTTCTGTTTTCTGGCTAGCTTCTCCTCTTCCTTCAGCGCAAACTGATAAGCATCTTCCACAGTCTTCACTGACATCATGCTCAGCTCATGTTAGACTTCATACCTCAGGACATTTATATATCTGGCAAATTTTTCTTCATCTCTCTCCCTTTGTCCAGTTCTAATGTTCAGCCTGTAGAACTCCTCGGTGTACTCTTTGACTATCATTCCTTTCTGCCTCAAGTTCTGTAGCTTCCTGAAGATATTGATCTGGTAGTCTTTGGGTATGAACTTAGCCTTCAGTTTGGTTGCCATCCTGTCCCAACTCTTTATCCTCTGTTTTCCTTTACTTCTCCTCTTAGCCTGCAGTTCGTCCCACCACAATGTTGCATGCCCTTTTAGCCTGGTGATTGCCTGCTTCACCTTCTTTTCCTCATCGACATCTTCATAGTCGAAATGATTGTCCATGGACCTTATCCAGTCCAACATTTCTTCAGCATCTAGATTTCCCTCATACATGGAGACCTCTATCTTAGCTCTGCCTCCCAATCTGGCAACTGCTCTCAAAAAATGTTCCTCTGTCGCATCCTCTCCTATAGCTTCTTCAACCTCTACCTCTTCACTTTCCGCATCACTGACATCCCCAACGTTAGGTGCTCTTCTCTGTGTTGCTTCCATTGCTTCCATTCGGGCAAAAAAATCTCGCATCTCCCTTGCTACAACACGGTTGGCTAAAGGTGGCTCTCGTATTCTTGGCGGCATTATGTTGATTGTCTGTCACACACAGAGTACAGCTCCGAGTTTTCTGTCTCCTTCTTTTTCCTCCTTTGCCTAAAATCTATAGACGAAAAACAAGGCTCTGATACCACCTGATGCATACCCCCTATCCCTCCTCAGGGCTGTGCGACCTCTCGGTCAGGATCTTCTAGTTCGAGAGCCAAAATGGCTCTTCTGATTCCAACTAGAACCCTTCGAAACAAACACACAGGTCCACTCCACGAATGCTCAGTTGGCTTTTTCCAAGCGCCAAGCGTGAGATCCCACCGTGCAAGACCAAGGGTTGTGACCACGCCCTTATCCTTCCTGCCTTTCTCTATTTCACGATCTCGCAACTCAGAGGTTTGTAGTGCAAGAACTCCTCCCTCCCAACTCGCGATACCCGATTTAGCGAAATGGACCGACCTTGCTATTTCACAATTCGGGGTTCTGGGAGTCAAGCCCTCTGTCCTTCCAACTTGCGAGACCCGAGATCACGATGTGGATCAACGGTCCAGATCCGCCTGTAGTCAACGGTCCATATCAAATCGCGATTTCGCGATTCGGAGGTTTAAAAACCAAGACCTTCGTCCTTCCATCTCGCAAGACCTGAGATCGCGATGTGGATCAATAGTCCAGATCCGCCTGCACTCGACGGCTTAGATCAAATCACCATCTTGTGAATCAGAGGTTTGAAAAATAAGGGACTCCACTTTCCGGTTCGCGATATCCGAGTTCGCAAAATGAACAACCCTCATTATCTCGTGATCTCGCGACTCGGGGTCTTGAAAGACAAGGCCTCTATCCCTCTGGTTGGCGATACCTGAGTTCACGAACTGAACCAATGGTCTAGATCTATCCGAGATCGATGGGCGTTGTTCCTCCTGAGATTTTGGACGTCAAGTAGCCCTCACCTCTAACCTCCTTGCAACTCCACTTTATCCGACGGTTTTTGGGGTTTCGTTGTTCCTCCTTGAGGACTCTCCACCGTCCGTTCAAATCTTTGATCTCCCCTCACCTAGATCTACACAGCATTAAAGTATGCACTCCTCCTTCCAATCGGACGATCCACGGGGATCCCCACAACGATCCAATGCTCAAGGGAGTTCTCCCTCCTGATATTTTACTCGACTCCGACTCGATGCACACCTTGCAGAGCTCCAAATGAAGAGAAACAATTGAAACTATCAAAATCTCACAGTTCCATTCACTTGTTTATAAAACAAAAAATAATAGGAGATTACACACAGTCCAAGAACAATACAATTGGATCAATTTTCCATTCTGTTATATTCATATGTGCCCAATGGCTACATACATACAAACTACAGTAGCTCCAAAAACTGAGATTTTCTGCTCACTCGCAATTCTCTTGCAGATCAATTTCTCTCCTTCCACTACTTGCCGCTAACTGGCTTACAAATTTCTTACATAACCCAAAGTATTCCTAGGGTTCCTTTCTACTACTTGCCTACTCTAAACCTTATCCTGTGCTATCTTAGATTGGTCGCTTTCCAGAGCCGAAGTGGAAACTTCTGCTCTGTTTACAATTTCAAAAACTTGCTTCACAGGGTAAATTTCAGCACCGATTCAAGCGTGCCTCAAAAAGTGAATTCTGGCGCTGAGTGAAGGCGGATCTTGAAATCCGTTGTAGCCACCCACGTCAAGGTTTTAGAAGAACTCGCACATGTTGAATGTTCTCGCCTCTATGCGCTTGAAACGATGCTCCTGTAGCAGGTAGCGACCCCCCCTCTGGTTTTAGGTGGTTTTTCGATATTTTAAATTTTTCAGTGGAAAATGTTTCCACATTATTTTTCTAAATGCTTATTTTTCATCTTTTTTCTATTTTTTCTATTTTTTTTATTCAAAGGTGTTTTTAGTCATTTTTTTTATGCTTCTTTCAATCTTAAAAATATTTTTTACCATTTACTTTTTGAAGTTACAATTTTTCATATAATTTTGTCTCAATTAATTTATTGCTCCATACTTTTTAAATATAGTGAAAAACATCATTTTTAACACATTGTTTACCTTTACTTCAATACATCGAAAAAAATTGTAGTTAAATAACACTATTTTTGAATATTTAGCAAAAAATACACATTTTATAACCATATATAATAAAAAACCTATACATTTTGGTACATATTCATTAAAATAACATGTCAAATAAAGCATTTTTATGGACATAATTGAACAAAAAAAGTCAAAATTTTATAAAAAATTATCATTTTATTTGATATTTTTATACATTTGAAGTAAAAAATGCCAACATTTAATAAAATTTTCCAACTTATAGTGATTCACATAAAAAAAAACAAAAGAAAAAACCAAAATAAAGATTCTTCATAAAACAACAATAGATACATCTTTATTCTTATTTTAAAATCTGAAAGTCAAAACATTACGGTTACAACTCATAAAAAATTTACAAAATTGAGCATCATCTGCAAAGACATATTTAAACTAATCAACAATATAATATATCCCAAATTCATCATTCTCAACAGAGACATTATCATCTTCTTCAACGTCATTTTGTGCTTCCATTGTGTCATTTTGTTCTCCCATTGGTTCTTTTATATCTGTAAGTTCTCCAAAGTGATCCTTTCCAATCATTCCTTCTAATGGTACTTGAGGTTCCTTTGACAATTTTTCCACCTTTGATTCACTAAAATTTCCTTTCCTCAAGCCAATTTCTTGCATTTCATCTGGAAGAGCTGGAATATCATTAATTCTTTGTTGAATAAAACTGCATTGCATTGGGTCACTTTCAATTGCTATGCAATTCCTATCTTTCTATAGGTAACACACTAATGTTGTACGTAATCACCAAATACAAAATAAATAAAGAAGTTAGGTACTGTAAAAAGACATAAATTAAAAATAATATAAGATTGAAGTATAATTTCATAAATATTAGATCATAATTCTTACATGAACCTGAGAACAAATCCAAAACCTAATCTCCTTCATTTGAAAATGTATCTATAATATAATTAATTAATGCTTGCGGTTTTTTATAAATGTTAACCGTCTCTCCTTTCAAATTTTTTTCCTTATATGTTAGCTTTCTAACCACATCATTGTATACCAATATACTACTAGGAGTCTCTCCATCCTTTGCATTGGCAAGAATAAAATTAAAAGAATCATTTTTTTGTCCAAGTTGCAAGATGTATACTTTGAAAATCACGTTTAAATGATTCTCTATTGGAGCTCTGAATATTAGGCTTGTTCCTGTAACATAAATAAGTGCAAATTCAATTAACTTGTGAATTAATAAAATTGTTTTCTAATCTTAATTGCTAAACATACACTTTCAGTATCTTACCAAATAAACTACATGCTTGACTTTTCTTTCGCCTTGAAGCTTGATTGTACTAATCCTTGTTGTGTGTCTGAATGAAATACTAGAAATATCCAAAATGGTGATGTTGTAACTTCTGTAAATCCCATAACCACTTTATTGAAAGCTTGGTAAGTATAAGGCTCAGTATCATATCCAATGTTTTGGATATTATAAGCATGAGGAATATCTGAAATAACTAGGGAGTATTATTTTTTAGGAACAATATTTGCAAGTTGTTCACAATCACCTAATATCACTTTATATTGAACAGTGTTGAGCTCATTCCAAATGTAGTGATCAAGGGTGTCATCAAGTTGAACATTTTGAACACGTCTCCTTCTTTCTCTTTCAAACTTGGCTTTTTGAATAAATTTTTTGAAATGTTCAGGTACTCCATTTGCAATCTTCTTTGGCATCTTTAATGAAACAAACAAACATATAGTTATATATCTATAACTATTAAAATAGAAATAAATTAACTTAAAAACGAATAATATGAATGTAATAAATCAACATACCTTTTTGAATGCAACAAAAAATTGTTTCAATACTGCTGAAGAGCTTGAATCTGGATAATTGAGTTTAACATCATCCCAACTTTCTTCATTCAACATCTTGACCATTTCCTTTTGTATTTTCATTTACACCTTGTGACTAAATAAAACAAAAATAATGTTAAATTGATATGTTAAACTGAAAAAATTAATTTTATTTTCCTAACATAAATAAAAATAACTCAACAAACTTACTTTTTAAATTCATCACACATTTCTTCCATTCACAATTCTCCCGACCTAACATGTGAATCTCAGGGATGATTTTAGGGGCTAAATTTCGCTCATGGGCTAATTTTCCATGATTTTTCCCAAAAATTGATTCACTATTCTAAAAATGATTCACCCAAATTCTATAGGATAAAATTATTTTACCTTAAAAATCGCCAAAATTTTATACAAACTATATAGAATCCTTTGAAATTTGAATATTTTTACAAAAATATTTCCAAACATTTATAGTTGGCATATGAAGGATTACTAAGATTCACCAAGGTTTCTATATTTTAAAATAAATTTCCATCCTTAAAATCATCCCTACACGTGATAATATAGATATGATGATTTTATCATCCTTCACTCCTTATATTGATCTTCAAGGTGTTATAGTCTTATCATCTAGAAGATTTTTTATTTCAGGACCTATCTTACTTGTGCCACATATCAATGGTTTAGCCTTATTAACTCTCTGATTTTTTATACTAATATTTTCCCATAGGGTGAAGATCTCATCTATCAAATTCCATACCTGTCCAGTTAAATCCCAATTGAAAATAACTATCCACAACTTAAAATATATAACTTCCTTTGTGATTTTTTTCTTTTTTATTTTCATCATCAAGTGGGAATCATATTTCCATATAACATTGCTTCTGAAACTTAACATCAACATTTGATCTCTCCCCACGACATATTTCAGAAAATTCACTATGGATAAATCTCACCCTTTGAATGAAAGTCATAGAAATTTTGTACTCATTTTCTGTGTTATGATCCCATGGCAGTAACTTTGCTTCTGAATCTGTTAAATCGACATAAATTATGCATTTGACTATCTCAAAAAGATGATTATTGGGATATTATTGTATCAATTCTCTTCTAGCCTCTATAGAATGATTTCCTTCAATCACATAATATTTGTAGTAAAACATTTTGATTTATCAAATTATTCCCTCGTAAGAACTTCCATTGGGTCAATAAGAACTAGGTAGTCAACCAGATGTGCATATGGATTGTATGTAATCAATGCTTTCAAATTGTGAATAATATGCAAGTGATGTGGTTTTCTAATTTGATATTTTTCTTTCCCTTCTGTGGGTTTATAAAGTTGTTTCACATTCAACTAAAATGTGTGGCCATCATCAAATAAGTTTGTCATCCTCATTCTATTTCGAATGGCATTTTGTTTTGTTTTCATAATACCATCCTCTAGATCAACACATGGTGTTATTTTTTCTCTTCTACCTTTAGGAATTTCACTATAATAATTTGAGCTAACGATGGGTTCTTGAACATTATCAACATTTGTTTTCTTCCTCTTAGGATTTAAATGTGTTTCATCTAAATCAATGATTTCTTCATAATCA
Organism: Picea engelmannii; assembly: GCA_009831015.1. Taxonomy (NCBI): domain Eukaryota; kingdom Viridiplantae; phylum Streptophyta; class Pinopsida; order Pinales; family Pinaceae; genus Picea; species Picea engelmannii. Next base: position 179,315 of record ML789664.1, read on the forward strand.
ATAGGAATAGACTCATCATCAACCATCACTCTTTTGAGTTTATCTTGTTTATTCGTTTTGCGAGAAGGAGTGATAACCTCATTGGGACTGTTGTTCTTGAGTTTATACTTAAGGCTTCAAAGTATAATGTCAAGGCATCAAGAAATAAAGGAAGTTTAATGTTTGTGTTTTCTACCTCTGTTATGTGAGACAAATTCCTAAAAATGAATTAACAACATAACAACTCAGAGGCTCTCTTTCGTGTCTGAGTTAAAATTAAAAGCATTGGATGTAATGAGAGAAAAACATAAAGCTGTTAGACAAAGAAAGACATCTATTACAGAAGAATCTTACTTCGCTATAGAAGAAGAAAATAGATGATATAACCTTAAATGAAGCATAAAATGTAGCAATCCAATTAACTCACAAGTATTGTATTAACTAACAGTAAAACAGAGTAAAATATGTGCGCTATTGAATTAGTAAATGAAATATAACCACAGTAGATGTTGTACTAAATTGTGATCAAGCATTCATCAAGGAGATATATAAAAATATACTGGGATGTGGAAAGACAGAAGGACACATAAATCAAATGAACAAATTTAAGTGGAATCTCTTATCTATATTTGTATTAATACTCAATGAGGAGAGCTTTCTCAACTACATATGTCAAAAATCCAACCCTTCTTTATTCTTTTGAAAATATATTTATCCAAGAGGTTCTCAACCCTAGGCGGTTGGAATTCTCGTTATTCCTAGATAATAATGGTTACAAAATGAAAACCTGAACCGTTTCATTTGGTTCTTCTCTATTTCTTTCTCATACCAGCATAAACATATATGTACATGTTACTTCATTGATTCTTTGAAGTACTCCCTTTTCCTCGCTCAAGACATTCGACACACCTGCTTATAAATTGTACTACTAGTTTAGAAGGTTCTGTCACATCTTTTTCCTCAAAAAGATACAAGTTCTTTTGTAATTGTGGCAACCTGTCTTCTATCCTTTTCTCTTCAGAAGTCATTGTCTGTAACTGTAAATTTGGCTTTACCAACCATCTATCTATTTGAGCGATCTCAACCTTCTTTAGCTGTGAAATTTCAGCCTGAGCTACCTCTAAGATTTCTTTGATGTCAAGTTAATGCTTTACAATGTCGATTTGTCCTAGTATTTCAGAACAATCATCCTTTCCGAGGCCTAGTGATTCTTTATTAAGCAAATGAAAAACCTCTTCACAATCCTCTTTTATTTCCTTGGTTGTTCTTTTACTCTCGGCTATATTAGCCTCCCATGTATTTAATATTATATCACCTCTAATCTTCTCTGCAATAGTCAATATGGGAGTTACATATATCTCTTCTCTAGTCGATGACACAACCACTTCTTGAAAAGTGGTCCGGGCTGCAGTAGCCTCTCTTTCTCTGAAACCAATATTATCCAATGATTGGTTTACTTCCCGAAAATGATTTTGGATGATTTCTACTTTAGTAAAAAGGCTTTGTTGTGCTATTTCCAGTTTCTTTAGCACTTCCAATGCTTGATATCGAAACACTGCTATATCCACAATCATTTTCTCAGTGGAACTGACCTTGTCTTGTAATTGTTTTACCAACGCATCTTTCTGGATAGTCTATCTTTCGCTCACTTGCACATTCTTATGCATCTCATCAAGACTGGACTTGGGCAGTTGGATTTCTTGTTTATCACTAGCTCTAGCCTGTTCAAGATCTTTATTGACTTCATCTCTGACATTCTTTTATGTATTCCTTATTTGATTTTGCAACTGACTTATCATTTGATTCTTCTTCTTTAGTTTTTCTTTTAGATTATCAACTGAAAATAGGTTAGTTGTTGCAAAAGCTCCCAAAGATCGTGCTACCTCTGTAGAAAAGTCTTCTTCTTCCAAATTTTGTCCATCCAATAGTACTTTGTGCTTTTTGGTAGTTGCACCTTATTTTTGGTGCATTTCTTTCTTCACCAAAGATTTCCTTTTTTTACTGAAAAAGAAATCAGAAGGAGGTATTTCTTCAATAGGGATAGGCATGATATTTCCTATGAATATTACCTCTGGATCGGGGTTTCCTATGGTGAACTGTAATGGCGTGACAACCTGAATGGGGCTGTCAATTTCTATGGATAACTATTTTCCGGTTCCATCTGTAGTCGATTTATCTGATGAAGAAGTGGCCTATCTTCTCCTTTCTTTGCTATTGTCTCTGCTTGATCATTGGTCTAGTTATCTAATATCTTTGTCTTCGGGATATCTTATTTCTGAGTCAATACCTCAGATTTATCTAAGTTTTCCAGGGCTTCTTGTTTGTTAGAGCTTACGGCTTTTGGATTTTGGGTCTTTTTTTGCTGTGTAGCTGGAGACATTGGGTTTTCCCCTTGTAATACTTTCAGAAGACTACTTCTTTGGTGCTTTTGGAAGTTGTAAAAATCAAACATTTTATCAGGTGATAGAGCTCGAACTCGGATCAAAATGTCAGGGTAAGATTTCACCCCTTAGAAAATTTCATCTTGTGGGGACTCTTCATGTTCATACTTTTTAAGATTGCAACTGGCCATATGGTTACCCACGACCTTATGCGGGTTGTGCTTTTTGAATTCAATGTTAACCAGCTTTATTTCTTCTAAAGACACAACCTCCACTTCAGAGTGGCCGAAATCCAATAAAGAAAATGCACCAATATGTAAGAGAAAAGATGGCCATACCTTTTTTTGCACTGCTTTGAGTTATTTGCTAATCCCGCCGAGTACAGTTTGTCATGCGACCTCGCGGCACACTAGTCGGTCTGGTAAAAATTGCGGTAAAACATATGGGGGAACTGAGCAACCAAAAAATCTGATATAAGAGAAGTGTTCCTCGATGTACCGGTCTGCCACTTTATCCAGGTTAGCCACAACTGTGTCTGAAATTCTAGGAGGTGGGTGACCAAATATAGTAGTGTGCATCGACACCACTACCCAATTACAAATTTCATAAAAGAAATCCTTCACCTTGTCTTCCTAGAGTTTTGAATGATAAATATGAATTGGTTCTGCACTATTTTGAGTTTATCTCCAACCCATTAGCAGGAAAGGTGTCATGAAACAGATGGCATCCATAATATAAGCTAACATGAAGAATGAAGTTGAGTTCCCTTTGTCTTTCTTTGTCTGGTATTTTATAATTTCACTAGCCAGACTGTCCGACAATATCTTGGCCCAGTCGAAATAATATCTTTCCACCATTGTGTGTATAATGGAAACCCATGGTAGAAAGAAATGGGTTGTGTTCTCTTTTCCATAGAGTCTACACATCATCATGGCTATATACATGAACTGCAGTTCTAGCGATGAGATTGAGTATATCTCATGAGAATCGACTCTGAATTTTTCGGGGCATGAACACCAATCCTTGATCAAGTCAGAAAGACTCTTTCCATATTGATCACACTCCTTCTTGTTAAAATTCACTAGAAAACTGGCATTGTAAATGAAGTTTGGTGTTGAAGATAGTTTATACATCACCTGTATGTGTTTTGGCGGAAATGACCCAACAACTACCTTCTGAAAATTGAATATAGTTCTAGTTGGGATATCCACATGATCTAATGCCTATCCAATCATGTCATTGTAGGGTAAAAGCCTCGGCCTTGTTGCTACCTTATGCAGCTCTTACTGAGAAATAATCTTCTATTTGGTAGATACGTCTTCCTTTTCGTTGTCTCTTGAATCATTAGGGGAGTTTACCAGTTTGTACTGTAAGATGTTGAAAACATGCATCCAGGTTTTAACTGTCTATACTTCTAGGCAAGGTGTTGGAGAAAACCTCTGAACATTTTCTTGAACTCTCACCAGTTGCTTTATCTTCTTTTTGTGGCGGCATGTTAGCAGTTCTCAAAAACTTGTTATTTGTCACAGAAAATGCACCGGATTGAGTATATTGCTAACCAAGTTCTACCAAAACGCGAATGTAATTAAAAATGAGAAAGTCTTTCTTGCCTTAGATGCATCGACCTGAATATACCTTCATTGACAATGCGTTTAATTCTTTTAATAAAAATATTTGGGTGTTAAAGAAGAATCTTATTTGAGATGATTTTTCCACGCTAGCCTTTTAATGTCATTAATGATTAATATTTCGTGACCGGGTAGGTATGAAAGAAATTTGAAATCACCCATATCGCAAATCAGCATAAACTCAACGGCTAAATAAGAATGTTTTATTTTATTAATAAATCGAGTTTACATTGTTAATTAATTATGTTTAACCTTAATCTTTTTCGAGGTTTCAGGTCTCAGGTTAATCTATTTCAATTCAAGCTCTGATCCCCGAATCGCGAAATCACGATAGATTAATTAATATTAATCATGTTTAACTTTTGTAAATAATCACGATTAATTGATGATTTCGGATATCCAGAGTTTAAGTTATCGATTGAGGCAGGATTCCCGAAACACGAAGTTGCGATAAGGTTAATTATTGTTAATCATTTTAATTATTTAATTAACTCGCTTTAATTTAAGCTAGTTTCACGACTTCACATATTGAGAGTTTGGAGTTCTTTGTATGTCTAACTATTAGTATTGAGAAACCTCGAAACCCGATACTTTGAAGGCTGTCTTAGTGATTTGACTTTTTAATGAAAGGATGGCTCCATAAATTTTAAAGATTTAAGATCGTTGGATTAATCGGAAGACTTCATCGACGGTGGTATCCAATTACGCATTTATTCTTATTTAAACAAGAATGTGACTTATTTAATTCTAAATTTTTAGAAAAATATATATGTTTCAACATAGGCTCCATCTAGGGATCTCGTTTCCTTGCAGGACGAGAAGAACAATAGACTAAGTGCCTTTATTGGGTAAATGGAGTCATTATTGCAGTTCTATGAAACACATTTTGAAAGAAAACACACAGAAGGACTTGGGACTTCATCCATATCTCCGAAAACTTTCAAAACTTAATCATTCATCAATCTTGAATTCAGGCTTAAAATGGTTCTTTTTCTTAAAACTGATTTTAGAATTGCTTGAGATAATCAAAACAAGCTTAACCAATCTATCATAATTTGTTCGCTTTTATTTGCATCAAGGCAAAGTAATTTTAATGTTTTAAACAGGAAGTCCCGCGTTAGCTTAGAATGTAGATCTAGCCTGAAAAAGAACTAATTGTCAGGGTACATTATAATACATGTATAATAACCTTATAGATATCATAGACATTGCTTCACTACCAGCGAGCCTGTTCAGTACCCCGGTGAAGTTATCTAATTCCCATATTGAATTTCCTTTCACCACTTCAATTAATAACTTTGCATTTAAATGCGGAGATGAGGGAAATCATTTAATGAATTTCCTTTCATCATCTCTATTGTTTTTTTTTTTTGTTAATTTGTGCGGGACCTGTTGGGTACGCGATTAGCCTGTGGGGCATCTAAGCCGTCAAAATCACCCGGGGATCGCACTCGGCCTGAGCCACACCAACCCTTAACATGGTTGGATTTTTTGTCCCTACAGGTTTCAAACCAGTGACTTTAACATCACAAAGTGGCTTAACAACACACTCCGTCACTGACTGTCCTACACCTCGGGGACTTTCATCATCTCTATTTGGACTAGATGGGGGAAATCATTTTATGAATTTCCTTTCACCATCTGTTTTATATTTTGAAACACGAAGTGAGGGAAATCAATTTGTATATAATAAAATATACAAGTAATGATATCTATTTATGTTTTAGCAATAGAGGTCTATTAACTCACTTTGATTACCCTGGAATAATTATTTTCTGACTTTCAAAACACTTTTGCTTACTAGGAATTTTTCATGGGGAATTTTATTTTCCAGGGACTTTCCTTTAACGACATCAATCATTTCAAATCTGGTAAAAGGTTAGAGTAGTTAGGATTAGTCCAAACATACTTTGTATTTTAGTTAAAGTTAGGAATATCATCAGGATTTTCACCTATTCTCATGTGAAGATTTTTTTTTTAAGTTTCCAGAGTTAAAGTGAAGCTCTTTTTCCTCTTTGAAAACTAGGAAGAAACGTTCTTTTTGTTGCTAGCTTTCTTCTTTAAAAAATCTTCTTTTTATATTTTTTATTATTTTATTTTTTAATTTTTTATCCAGAGGGAAAACTTGAGAATTATGCTGTAATTTTGTAACCCTCTCACTGTAAATCAATTGACAATATTAGTGTAGATGAAAATTATGACATATTCATTAATATCTTCTTGAAAATTTTAACTTGGGTCGCCATGGCAGAAGTTCATACCTCAAATTTTCTCTATATTTTCAGCCAAGCAAACTATTAGTTTATCATTTGTTTCAAGAGAGATTCAATGTGAGTATTAATTCATGCTAGATATTGTCTCTCGGTTATAAGGCCGTATCCTGCAATGAGATGAATCATGAAAGATTTCAAGAACTCTTTGATGATTGGAAGCCTACTTGTTGCATATATGTCTATCTATCTATATATATATATATATATTTTTTTTTTAAAATGAAATCAGCTAACCTTTTTCTATTTAAAGTGAAAATTAAAACTTACCAAAAGGACGAAAATTATAACAAAAAGTGAAAACCAAACCGGTATGTACAATGAGAGTTTGGAACTGTATTACTGCATGAAATTCTTGAGGTAACGCCCATTGATAGGGGCGTTAAGAATCTTTTCGTCAAGATTTTATAACAAAAATGCATTCTTTCCTTCAGAGGCTGAAATTTTATATGGTCCACACCATATCTGATCAAACTTACTGTGCTTCCCTGCATCTTCTTTCTTGGCTTCCCACTTTAAAACCAAATCACTAGGAAGAAATTCCATATCTTTAGCTTTCTGATCAAATAAGGCTTTCATGTTATCTTAGTATTCTTATAGTTTTTCATCTACTTCCACCCTATTTTGTTGAACTTCAATCATTTGATTTATTTTTCTGGTGATGTCATTTGGATCTTCTTTTGAGTCTTGCCAGAGTTTCATTACATGCAGCACAAGATTTATGGGTAAAACAATGTCAGTACCATATACCATCTGAAATGGGGACATTCCTATGGATCTTTTTGTGCCTATTCTGTTAGCCCATAAAACATATTTCAAATGTACATGCCATGCTTTCTTATTTTCAGTCAACACTTTTTTAATTATGGTTATCAAACTCTTGTTTGATGACTCGGCTAATCCATTACCCTGTGGATAGTAAGCTGTAGAATGTCCTAGTACAATGTTGTACTTTTGACAAAAAATTATCATGGCCATGGATTTGAATGCTTGAGAATTATCAGTAACTATTTTCCGAGGACAACCAAATCTTGATAGAATTTTATCTTCTAAGAAACTGATCACCACTACGTCAGTTTCATTTCACGTAGGAATGGCTTCTACCCATTTAGTAAAATAATCAGTAGAGGTCAAAATCCACCTACGTTGAGCACTAGAATGCGGATTTATTTCTCCGATGAAATCAAGGCCCCATTGTTGAAATGGGGCTTCAACTTTAACTGGAACCAAAGGAAGTGCAAGAATCTTTTACTTGCCTGCAAACAATTGATAGGGGTTACAAGCTCTGACCTTAGCATTCACATCATTGAATAATTTCGGCCAATAATATCTAGCTCTTAGGATTTTGTAGGTTGTTTCTCTCCATGCATGATGTCCTCCACACACTCCTTCATGAAATTCATTTATAACTTTCTCTGTTTCAAATTCTAATAAACAACTCAGTAAGAAACCCAGAGGATCTTTTCAATATAGTTGACCATCTACAACGCAATATTTTACTGCATGTAACTTCAATGTTCTAGATTTAGATGGAATTAGGTCACTGGGGCATTGAAGAGTCGGAAGATATGAAACAATGTCATTATACCAATCTGAAGAGGAGATTTTTTCTGAAATTTTGGTTGCAGGTACAGTAATATCAAATTCATTTATATCTAAAAATCCCTCATACTCTTGCAGATGATTTATTCCGAGTGCTTTAAAACTTGATTAAGATAATAGCGTAGCCAAACCCTGACCTTTTACAAGTTTGTTCAGTTTTACTTCCAGGTCAAACTCCTAAATTTTAGCAAGCCATCGACCCCTCCTTTCATCACTATCAGGTTGAACCAATATATCCTTAGCAAAACTGGTGGGTACTTATGCAATTATTTTAGAGTGTAGTACGTAGGTTATGAAAGCCTTTAGGGCCTTCACCATTGCATAAGATTTCTTTTCCAATATATCATATTTTTGTTCAGGATCTCTGATACTTTTACTAAAAAATGCAATTGGCTACTCAAAACCCTCATCATTCTTTTGTAACAGTACGACTGCAATAGTATGTTCAGAGGCGAATGAAAAAATCAAGAATTCTTTCATATAATTTGGGCTTGCCAGTACTGGTGCTTCACTTATGAACTTCTTAATACATTTGAATGACACCTTGGCCTCGCTTCTCCACTTGACCTCTCTTTCTTTCTTGAGCATATGTGTAACCAATTTTTCAATTTTAGCGAAGTTTGGGATGAATATTCTTAAAAAATTATTTTTTCTTAAAAATGACTAGATCTCCTTTCTATTTCTAGGAATATTAATAGTATCTATAGCTTTGACCCTCTTTGGATCAATTTTAATTCCATTTTTTGATACTATATGGCCCAAGAGTTTACTTTCCTGCATTGCAAAATGAGATTTCTTGGGATTCAGAGACAAACCAAATTTTTGACATTTCTCAAACGTCTGTTTAAGGTGCAATAGGTGCTCTGCATCAGATTTAGAAAACACAGTTAGATCATCAAGATAAATGACAACGAACTTATCTCTTTCGCCAACAAAAACAATGTCCATAGCTCGTTGGAAAGTGGCTCTTGCGTTCATTAAACCGAATGGAATTTTATCATACATAAAAGTACCCCATGGGTTAGTGAACGCGGTTTTCTCTTTATCATCCTCATGAAATGCAATTTGATTATAGCCTGAAAATCCATCAATCATAGACATTCTATTTTCTCCTACCACCTTTTCCAATACATGATCCATTTTAGGCAATGGATAATTATCTTTGAGTGATGATCTATTTAAATTTCTGAAGTCAACGCATAGTTTGATTTCACCATTTTTATTTCTAACTGGAACTAAATTAGCTACCCATTCAGAGTATATGAGTGGGACAATGATCTTGGCATCCAGAAGCTTCTTTACCTCTTTCTCTATCACAGACAGTAGGATAAGATATATCTGCCTGAGCTTTTGTTTAAATGGTTTAACACCTTTCTTCAGAGGAAGCTTGTGTTCAATTATGGTGGTATCATAAGTTCTTAATTCATCATAGGACCAAGCAAAAACGTCCTTATACTGCTTGAGCAACTCAACATATTTGCTTTTTATTTCAGGAGGCAGGTATTTGGATATTTTAACTAGCCTCAGAGTTTCCTTAGTGCCTATATCACAGTCTTCAACTTCTTCAGGTTGAGGTTGTAAAGTAGATATCAAAGGAATATCATCATGATTAAATAATCTCTCCAAGGGAATAAAAAATTTAGGGATTTGATTCTTTTTCAAAATCAACATGCGGTGATTAGCGATTTTATCTTGAAACTCCTGAGGATCTTCTCCTTCCTGCATAATCCAAACAGGGTCATTCTGATTTTCCTGATCAATATGCGTTTTGGCAAACTCGTCCACCATCTCTAAAAGTTGTTTGATTTGTTCATCATCTTTGAAAGCTTGCTAGTGGTGTACATTGTTTGGAATTGAGGGTCTATGCCTCATTTCTATATGATACTTCAGTTTGAAGTCCGTAGGAGGTACAAATGTTGAGGCTGCTTTGGCCAATGAATCTGCCTGTTGATTTTCTATTCTAGGGATGTAGTGAACATTAATTGATGAGAAAAAAGTTCAATTAGATCCTAGGCACAATTTATGTAAGACCTTAACCTTGGGTGTTTAGCCTGATACTGACGATTTATCTATTTTATAATTAATTCCGCATCACCACAGACTTCCAAGTTTTTAATTTTCAACTTCCTAGTGTTCGACAACACAGGTATTCCAACAGAGGACAGACACCTATAGTAACCACTCACATAACCAGATCAAAGATCAAAACACCGATGTTTTCATGTGGTAAAACCCCTACGGGGAAACATCCACAACCCCAGCCAATGCGACCACTTGGAGCAGTTTATTAATGCAAAGAAAAAGATTACAGAGAGATTTTACAAGAGAGTTTCTCACAATCGATCATCAACAAATGACCCTCCATGCTCTTTAAATAGAGATCATGGACCAATCGGGTGTTAATCCACATATCAATGACTGTTAAGATTGAGGAGAGTATGAACCGTCGGATCAATCTATGTCGGGAACATATCGTGACCGTCAAATTTCCTAACTACAAATGCATAATAAAGAAACACACTTTTACCTAACGACATATTAGACCAAGTAGATCTTAACTAACTCCTAAGTGTCTAAATATCCTAACATCCCCCCTTAAGAACAACTTGGGATAGGATTGAAGGATTTAAAATAGTGACACAATAGGATAAGGAAGGAGGCATTAGAGCCTATCCCCCCTTAATGACAACTTCCTGAACTCCTAACATAGATCGAAGTTTGGAAAACTTCACTTCTGTAAGAGACTTTGTGAAATTGTCTGCAACTTGATCTTCTGTAGGGAAAAAGAGCACTTCAATAACTTGATCATGAATTAGCTTTCATATGAAGTGCATGTGTAGCTCGATGTGTTTGCTACGCTGATGTTGAACTGGGTCTTTGACGAGCTTGATGGCACTATGATTGTCACACCAAAGGCTGGTCGGATGATGGTGTTGGAATCCAAACTCTGAAAGGATCTGTCAAAGCCATAGGGTTTCCTGAATTGCATTTACCGCTGCTCAGTATTCTGCTTCTGCTGAAGAAAGTGTAATAGCTTGTTGTTTCTTACAGGCCCAAGTGACAGGTCCTGAACCAAGGCTGAAAACATAACCTGCAGTAGATTTCCGATCATTAGGGTCGTCAGCCCAATCTAAATTAGTGAAACCAACCAATAAAGGAGTCCCCCCTGAACTGTAATGTATCCCGAACTGAACTGTACCATGAACATAGTGAAGTATCCTTTTAGCTACTTTCCAATGGCTTTCACAGGGTGTTTGCATATATTGGGCAATAATACCAACAACAAAGGAAAGATCAGGACGGGTATGAGTCAAGTATAAGAGGCTACCAACTAACTAACGATACAGGGTGGCATCAACTTTAGGAGAAGTACAGGTGGCAGAAAGCTTGACTCCATACTGGAAGGGAGAAGGGGTTGGTTTACAATCGTCTATGTGAAAGCGATGAAGAAGGTCACAAGCATACTTAGACTGGGAAAGAAAAATTCCTTCATTGGTTTGCAAAACTTGGAGGCCAAGGAAATAGTGCAAAAAACCTAAGTCTGTCATTTCAAATTTCTTCTTAAGGTTGGTTTTCACATGGTTTAAAAGTTTTGAGTCACTACCAGTAATGATAAGGTCATCAACATAAAGGAAAAGGATTTTGAGATGGGTTCCTACTTTCTTGGTATAGACATTAGGATCAAAATGGCATCTAGAGAATCCAGTGGCAATAAGAAAGCTATCCATTTTGCCATACCAAGCTCAGGGAGCTTGCTTTAGACCATAAATAGATTTCTTGAGGCGACAAACAAGGCTAGAGTCATTCTGAACATAGCCAGGAGGTTGTTCCATGTAGATTTATTCTTGCAAATCTCCTTGCAAGAAGGAAGATTTAACATCCATCTGATGGACCTCCCATTTATGTGAGGTAGCAAGGGAAAGAACAAGGTAGATGGAATTCATTTTTGCTACAGGGGAAAAGGTTTCATTATAGTCAATTCCTTCAACTTGGGAAAATCCTTTGGAAGCTAACCAAGCCTTGTGTCTTTCAACACTTCCATCTGATGCATACTTAGTTCTGTAGACCCATTTGCACATAACAAGTTTTCTTCCTTTTGGAAGAGGTACAAGATCCCAAGTATCGTTTTCCATTAAAGAACGATACTCTTCATTCATTGTTGTATCCCAATATGGATGACCTGAAGCTTGTAAAATTATTGTTCACATATTCTCCTCCTTTATCTATTCTTAACCTTTGAATTTGATGTCCTTCTACAAGGGCCTTGTAGGCCAAAAACTTATCAAAAACTTCACTCTTGAGTTTTAAGAAGTAAACCCAAGTATGTCTGGAAAAGTCATCAATGAAAGTTAAGAAATACTTGCACCCATAAAAAGAAGGAGAAGAAAGTGGACCACACAAATCACTGTGAACAAGATGCAAATGACCCAAGGCATGCCAAGAGGCACGTTTGTCAAAACTGTCCCGATGATGTTTGCCGAGAACACAACCGACACAAACACTATCTCTGCATGAAACAAGAGGAAGAACAATCACCATCTTTTGATTACATAGTTTCCGCAATGAGTGATAGTTTAGATGACCAAACCGCTCATGCCAAAGTTTGCTCAAGTCATCACTACGAACAACAAAAACTGATGAAAAAGATGATGACCCAAAGTTGTCAAACTTGTACAACCTAGTAATATCATCAACAATTCCAGTTGCAAGAACATGGTTAGGATCTTTTAGATCCTTGATTACAACTTGGTGAGGTGAAAACTCAACGGTTTTACCTTCACCTGAATGAGTGAATTGATATACTAATAGAAGGTTACAAGAAAGATTTGGAACACATAATACATCATTGAAATGACCATTTTCTACCTAAACTGTTCCAGTTCCTACAACACTAAGAGATCTATTATCACCAAAAAATATTTTGTTGGTGTTACATTCATTTAGAGAAGAAAATATGGCTTTATCCTTAGCCATATGATAAGATGCTCCTAAATCAATAAGCCACTCATCAGAAGAAGAAGTAGTAGTAGAAGGTGTATTGAAGGAAAAACTAGAAGCAGAAAGTGC
>ML789664.1:192712-203155 GCA_009831015.1 Picea engelmannii
AAATATGCACTACCTAGATTAGAAAGAATAAGATATATGCAACGCTCTTCCTCCATTTTTATCTTACATTCTTCACATAAAATTCTGAGTGTTTTAAACTTAGATAGATAGTCTCCAAGGCAAGAAAAATCACTTGGACTCAATGTCAGTATTTGATTTTCTAAATGTTGTGCTCGAATAATATTGAGTTTACCAAACATAGATTCAATCATGTTCCAAGCTTCTTTGGGGTCATCAATTCCTTGAAGGTGGTACGTTAAATCATAAAACATGGACATTTCAATTAGTCCACGTGCTTCGTCATTCCTATTATCCCATTTGGCTTTCTTATCATCATTAGTGGGTGTTTTTTCCATTCCCAAGGTAATCCGGTACATGCATTTACTTCTTAATAAATCTTCCATATGGGATTTCCATTGGAAGTAGTTGTTGCTGGTAAGCAAGACATTACTTGTAGAAGCCATATTAAATATACAGATAATGCGGATTTAAAAACTGAAACTAATGATCTGGATGGAAAGATCTTGAAAATTTATGCAGTTTAAAAAAAATAGCACTGAAAATGGACTTCCGATGTGAGAGTTATGCCATTTTTTAAAAAGGCATAAACGGTAACCAAATAACCACGTGATAGTGTAAGCTACTTTATGAAGTGACCCACTTTTATAAAGAGAAGTGGGGATCACTTTTACAATGAAGTTACCTTATAACAGAAAAGTTGCATGCAAAATAAATAACTCTAAAATAAAATATAAAGCTACTTATAGTGATTCACTTTTATACTTGAAGTGAAATGCACTTTACAATTTTTAGCATGAACTTTTTCAAAAAAAGTAACAAAAGAGAGACCGAACTCAAGACCTCTTACTTAATAAGGCAAGTTTTAACCAAATGGTCTAGCAAAACATATTGTAATGTTCAGAAGGAGGATTGGGGTTGTTGTTGTTGTTGTTGGAGAGCATGCTAAAAAAAACTCTTTTCACACAAGAAAAAAATTTCGCTTCTCGATGACAACAAGGGTTAGATCTCGGTTAGCTTACCCGGAAGATGCACCTTTTCCTATCTGTTTCTGATTTTTTGAGATCGCACAGGGTGCAGGGAAAAGAACATATGCATATCTAAATTTGTAGAAACCCAGAAATAAAAAATACAAACCGAAATAAAATCAAAATAAAACTTTGCAGAAATTTTTAAAAATGTGTATTCAGGCTTTATACCTCCGGATCTGACTATAATGGTCGTATCTTGGGAAAATGGAAACCTTTTCGAGTGAAAAAAAAAAGTGTTCCTGAATGAAATGAGTGCTCTGGATGCAATGAAACAGTCATATTAGCCTAGAAATGTATGAAAATTCCATAAAATAGAGATCAGGAAACTTAGATTCACGATCTCGATCTACAACAAGAGCGGGTCTTCAAACAAGCTCTGATACCATGTTCGACAACATAGGTATTCCAACAGAGGATGAAAAACTTCAGTAACCACTCACATAACCATATCAAAGATCAACACATCGATGTTTTCACGTGGTAAAACCCCTACGGGGAAACATCCACGACCCCATCCAACGTGTCCACTTGGAGTAGTTTATTAATGCAAAGAAAAAGATTACAGAGAGATTTTACAAGAGATTTTCTCACAATCTATCATCAGAAAATGACCCTCCATGCTCTTTAAATAGATATCATGGACCAATCGGGTGTTAAGCCACAAATCAATGGCCGTTAAGATCGAGGAGAGTATGAACCGTCGGATCACTCTATGTCGGGAACATATCGTGACCGTCAGATTTCCTAACTACAAATGCATACTAATGCATAGTAAAGAAACACACTAAGAAACAAACTTTTACTTAACGACATATTAGACCAAGTAGATCTTAACTAAATCCTAAGTGTCTAAATATCCTAACACCTAGCAGCCTCTAATCCTAAGACCAAGGCTTCATATTCACATACATTATTAGTGTAATCGATGTCCCACTATAACCTGTAAGAAAAAGGGATAATAAACACATCTCCAGGTGCCACAAACATAACTCCAGCTATTTCTCCTTCACAAGACGAAGCACCATCGAAATACATTTTCCAAACTCTTGTACTATATACATCTTTATTTGTTTTTTCTATTTTTTCTTTTTCTGTACAATTTTCTTCTATACAGTCTTCTAAATCATCATTGATGGATAAAATACAATTTCCTAAATCCTGATCTGCGAAATAAACAGGGTAATTATTTGGATTCATCAGTCACTTACTGTATATGCCAACCTTGTCTCTCTGTACAAGCGGGTAAACTGTCCACTGAAGATCGAGATTGTAGCATATGTCATGTCAAGTTGAAGGGATCCTCCCAGTTTGGCACCCTAAGACCTGGATAAAAACATTCCATACTTTGGAGGTATATCAACAACAACCAGATCCATCATAACACTTTTTACAGGAATCTACGCAAGATTAACCACTAAATCTTTAATCATTCCCACACATTTAACTTTTCTCGAATCAAAAGAATATAATCTCCATATGGTCGAGTAATTTTGAGACCAATCCTATCCATAATACCTTTGGTCATCACATTATGGGAATCTCCAGAATCCAACATGAAATTGTGAAGAAGATGATCATGTACAATTAGCGTAATGTAGAAAGGAGAGACAATATCTTTGGCACCTTCAAAATGTGGACCAAAAATTATATTGAGTTTATCATCTTCTAAATTTATGACGTCGGCGTGACTTTAAGTATCTGAAAATTTTATCAATTTATCAATTTGTTTTCTGTATGTAGGGTTTTTTTCCAATTCAACCAGAGATACAGGGATCTTGATTTTATTAATCTCATTCTCTAGATTGAAATTTCTCGTTGTCTTATCGACTTCTCTGGTTTGGATTTGTATCTCCTTTTTTTTCTCATTTATTAATTTGTGTTGCCTTTGTTTCAGCCATGTTTGTTTTTACAGTCTGTGTTCCGACTACTTTTGTTTTGACATTCTGTGTCTCAGCTAATGGAGAAGCTGTCTCATTATCTTTGTTCTTTGACAAAATTTTCTTTGGTTGAGCAGTTGTGATATTTCTGTCTCCAGTCCTTAGATTATACTTCTGCTGAAGCTCGACCATATATTATCAACGATTCCTTGATAAACATATTCTTCCATATTATTTATTCTTTCATCATTATTAGACCAATATTCTGTATTTAGAGACTTTTCATAATCTTGTTTCGTCAATAAAGGTTATTGGAAATCATCACCAATATTATTCATATCTTCTTCTAACTCCTCAAAGTTTTGCAGGTCCTCTCCTCCTATAAAAATTTCATTCTTAAAGGGGGCATGAACCTTTTGATCTTCATTCTTGAGCTATCTTTGTTGGATTTTAGGATTAGTATTTCTTATGAAATATTTTCTAGGGAACTGATCACTCTTAGATTGGTCCAATTCAATTTTTGAGATTTTATTTGACAATTCTTTGATTATTTTTTCCATGTCATCCATCTTATCTTCCAAGGACCTTCCAGATCTGGAGGGTCCTTCTTGTCTCTGTATCATCTAATTTCTTTATTTCCCAATTCAAATTTATCTTTTAACTTCCCTGATGCCATCATATTTGATTAAATTTCTATAGCATCATCCTGCATTTTAGTGAGGTCGACAGATCTCCTTTCTCTCAAAAATTATGAGAAATCTGGATCAAAAGCCCCAACAAAAGTTACCTTTGCTGTAGGTTGAGAGGGTTTAACCTCAGTTGGGATCTTGTTATATAATTTATTAAATCTTTGAGTAAACTCAAGAACTGTTTCTGAATTTTTCTTTCTTAAATCTCCAAACTCGGTTAGATAATAAAGGTGATCTTTTCCTTCTCCCCATTGTTTGATAAAGGCACTTTCTAACTCATCATATGATCCTATGGAATCTTCTAGCAGTCCTCAAAACCAGGTTCTTACCTGTCCTTTGAAAGTTTGAACTAGAAGCCTCGAATAAACTTCCTCATTCTCAAGGCCAATGATATCAACAAATTGATTGAACAAATTTATGTGCTCAGTTTCGGTTAAGTCTCCCTCTTCGATGAACTTTGGCAGGTTTTTCATATAGTTTTCGGGTAAATCATGGAGGGGAATTGGGAGGACCAAAGGAGCATACCTAGTAGCTACTTTAGCAAAAATTCTAGGAGGCAGGGGCAGTCCTTGAGCGCCTCCTCCTCCTCCTCCTCCTCCAACACCATGTCCAACACCTCCAACACCACCTTCGACATCACCTCCAACACCACCTACTCCGGCCGCAACCATTGATAATTTAAGAGATGAAAATTTGGGATTATAGGAAGGATTTTCAAGAATGTGTAGTGACCTTTTGGCCCCTTCAAGATTAAGCGAAAAAGGCTCAGGAGACAAAAAATATGAAAAAGAGGGAAAAGGGAAATGAGGGCTAGGTTCTTCGGATTTATAGGATGTATAAACAGGAGAACCAATAGGAGTCAAGTCAGGGAATAATATATCTTCTTCAAAACCTCGAGAAGTTGTAATCTTGACTTTGGGAACTGATGAAATATCAATTCAAGCGGGTATTGAGATGGATTTTTTACCTTTATTGCTAAAGGAGACAGTTGGAATGGTCTCAGATTTAATCTCAGGTGAAACCAACTCAGTTTTTAGGGTTTCGTCTTCGATTCTAACAGTAAATTTTTATTCGGAAAAGACTTGGGTAAAATCTTCTTACGGAGTTAACTGCTCAAATAAAACCCTAGTATTAGATTTGGGTTGATAAACTTTACTTGTTGATGCAGTAGTATTTTTAAGGTATCCCCTTGGTTTCAAAAGTTTTTCAGGGTCAGATAGAGGCGAAATCTGCTTACCGTCTGGATTCTTTCTAGTATTTCTTCGACTAAATGCCAGTTTACTAGTTGTGGAGTCGCCAAGTGAAAGATACAAATTAGCCTTATAATGTATTCAATCTTTTTTCACTATCAAAGAGAGAAACTTACCAATGTCATTCTCCCAGGGAAAAATAACTTCGTTTCTCCATCCCCGACAACGATGCCAAAAAGATGTTGTTCCTGAGTTTATACTTAAGGCTTCAAAGTATAATGTCAAGGCATCAAGAAATAAAAGAATTTTAATGTTTATTTTTTCTACCTCTGTTATGTGAGACAAATTCCTAAAAATGAATTAACATCATAACAACTCAGAGGTCGTCTTTCATGTCTGAGTTAAAATTAAAAGCATTGGATGTAATGAGAGAAAAACATAAAGCTGTTAGACAAAGCAAGGCATCTATTACAGAAGAATATTACATCGCTATAGAAGAAGAAAATAGATGATATAACCTTAAATCAAGCATAAAATGTAGCAATCCGATTAACTCACAGGTCATGTATTTACTAACAGTAAAACAGAGGAAAAGTTGTGCGCTATTAAATTACTAAATGAAATATAACCACAGTAGATGTTGTACTAAATTGCGATCAAGCATTCATCAAGGAGATATATACAAATATACTGGGATGTGGAAAGACAGAAGGACACATAACTCAAATGAACGAAATGTGGAATCTCTGATCTGTATTTGTACTAATCCTCAATGAGGAGAGCTTTCTCAACTACATATGGAAAAAATCCAACCCTTATTTAGTGTTTTGAAAATATATTTATACAAGAGGTTCTCAACCCTAGGCGGTTGTAATTCTCGTTATTCCTAGATAATAATGGTTACAAAATGAAAACCTGAACCTTTTCATTTGGTTCTTCTCTATCTCTTTCTCATACCAGTAGAAATAGATATGTACATGTTACTTCATCGATTCTTTGAAGTAATCCATTTTCCTCGCTCAAGACATTCGACACATCTTTTTCCTAAAAAAGATATAAATTCTTTTGTAATTGTGGCAACCTGTCTTCTATCCTTTTCTCTTCAGAAGTCATTGACTGTAACTGTAAATTTGGCTTTACCAACTACTTATCTATTTGAGTGATGTCAACCTGCTTTAGCTGTGAAATTTTAGCCTGAGCTACCTTTAAGATTTCTTTGATGTCAAGTTGATGCTTTACAATGTCGATTTGTCCTAGTATTTCAGAACAATCATCCTTTCTGTAGCCTAGTGATTCTTTATTAAACAAATGAAAAACCTCTTCACAATCCTCTTTTATTTCCTTGGCCGTTCTTTTACTCTCGTCTATATTGGCCTCCCATGTCTTTAATATTATATCACCTTTGATCTTCTCTGAAATAGTCAATCTGGGAGTTACAGATGTCTCTTCTCTAGCCCATGACACGATCGCTTCTTGAAAAGTGGTCTGGGTTGCAATAGCCTCTCTTTCTCTGAAACCAATATTATCCAATGATTGGTTTACTTCTCGAAAATGATTTTGGATGATTTCTACCTTAGTAAAAAGGTTCTGTTGTGCTATTTCCAGTTTCTTTATCACTTCCAATGCTTGAGCTTGAAACACTGCTATATCCACAATCATTTTCTCAGTGGAATTGACCTTGTCTTGTAATTGTTTGACCAATGCATCTTGCTGGATAGTCTGTCTTTCTCTCACTTGCATATTCTTATGCATCTCATCAAGTCTGGACTTGAGAAGTTGGATTTCTTGTTTATCACTAGATATAGCCTATGCAAGATCTTTACTAACTTCATATTTGACATTCTTTTCTATAGTCCTTATTTGATTTTGCAACTGACTTATCATTTGATTCTTCTGCTTCAGTTTTTATTTCAGATTATCAACTGAAAATAGGTTAGATGTTACAAAATCTCCCAAAGATCCTGCTACCTCTGTAGAAAATTCTTCTTCTTCCAAATTTTGTCCATCCAATAGTACTCTGTGCTTTTTGACAGTTGCACCTTCTTTCTGGTGCATTTCTTTCTTCACCACAACTTTCCTTTTCTTACTGAAAAAGAAATCGGAAGGAGGTATCTCTTCAATAGGGATAGGCATAAGATTTCCTATGAATATTACCTCTACGTCGGGGTTTCATCTGGTGAACTGTAATGGCGTGATAACCTGAATGGGGTTGCCAATTTCTGTGGATAACTGTTTTCTAGTTCCATCTGTAGTTGATTTATCTGATGAAGACAATGTCCTATCTTCTCCTTTCTTTGGTAATGTCTCTACTTGATCTTTGGTATGGTTATCTAATATCTCTATCTCTGGGATATCTTCTTTCTGAGTCGAGACCTCAAATTTCTCTAAGTTTTCCAGGGCTTCTTGTTTTCTAGAGCTTAGGACTTATAGATTTTGGGTCTCTGTTTGCTGTGTAGATGGAGATATTGGGTTTTCCCCTTGTTATAATTTCGAAAGACTACTTCTTCAGTGCTTTTGGAAGTTGTAAAAATCAATCATTTATCAAGTGATAGAGCTCGAACTCTGCTCAGAACTTCTGGGTAACATTTCACCCTTTAGAACATTTCATCTTGTGGGGACTCTTCATGTTCGTACTTTTTAAGATTGCAACTAGCCATATGGTTACCCATGACCTTCTGCGGGTCGTTCTTTTTGAATTCAATGTTAACCATCTTTATTTCCTGTAAGGTCACAACCTCCACTTTGGAGTGGCCTAAATCCAATAAATAAAATGCACCAATATGTAAGGGAAAAGATGGCCATACCTTTTTCTGCACTTCTTTGAGTTCTTTGTTAATCCCGTCGAGTACAGTTTATCGTGTGACCTCTCGACACACCAGTTGGTTTGGTAAAAATTGTGGTAAAGCATATGGGGGAACTGAACAACCAAAAACTATGATATAAGAGAAGTATTCCTCAATGTACCAATCTGACACTTTATCCAGGTTAGCCACAACTGTGACTGAAATTCTAGGAGGTGGGTGACCAAATATAGTAGTGTGCAACTACATCGCTACCTAATTACAGATTTCATAAAACAAATATGTCGCCTTGTCTTCCTAGAGTTTTGAATGATAAATATGAATTGGTTCTACACTATCTAGAGTCCAGCTCCATCCCATCAGCGGGAAAGGCTTCATGAAACAGATGGCATCCATAATATAAGCTGACATGAAGAATGAATCTGAGTTCCCTTTGGCTTTCTTTGTCTGGTATTCTGTAATTTCACTAGCCAGACTGTCCGAAAATATCTTGGCCCAGTCAAAAGAATATCCTTTTTCCACTGTGTGTATAATGGGCACCCATGGTAGAAATAAATGGGTTGTGTTATCTTTTCCATAGAGTCTACACATCATCATGGCTATATACATGAACTACGGTTCTAGCAATAAGATTGAGTATATTCCGTGAGAATCCGATCTGAACTTTTCGGGGTGTGAACACCAGTCCTTGATCAAGTAAGAAAGACTCTTTCCATATTGATCACACTCCTTCTTGTTAAAATTCACTATAAAATTGGCATTGTAAATGAAGTTTTGTGTTCAAGACAGTTTATACATCACCTGTATGTGCTCCAACCGAAATGACCCAACAACTACCTTTCGAGAATTGAATATAGTTCTAGTTGGGATATCCACATGATCCAATGCCCATCCAATCATGTCATTGTAGGTTAAAAGCCTCGACCTTGTTGCTACCTTATGAAACTCTGACTGAGCAATAATATTGTATTTGGTAGATAAGTCTTCCTTTTCATTACTGCTTGAATCATCAGGGAAGTTTACTAGTTCATATTGTAAGACATTGAAAACATGCATCCAGGTTTTAACTGTGTCTATACTTTTGGGCGAGGTGTCGGAGAAAACCTTTGAACTCTTGCCTGAACTTTTTCCTGAAATTGTTTGTTCGTTCATGTTTCTTTTTCCTTCCTTCTTTTGTCTTTTCAATATGAAAAGCATTGATGACATCCATGATATTATTCTCTGTAGAGTAAATCCCCACTAACATATGTGAAAGTCATTTAGCAAAATCCTGTAAAAATAAAATATAACATTTTCATGCTAAATAAAATTAAAACATTACCATGATACTAAAAATAATAAATGACACAAAAATATAAATAAAAAACTTACATTGTCTTTCTCAATGTCATCAACGATAGATGCAAATAATTCTGAAAAACATTCATTCTTGTTATAATTTCTCAATTTGAAACAATATCTAAACTTGATATAAGTTCTTCCTTGTTTGACAAGTCCATAAAAAATATTTGTGGCCAACACCAAACATATATCTCATAACAAGCCAAGTGCCTGATAATTTCCTTACACATGTTCTAATTCGGAAGAATACAAATATATATGATCTCCATTGTTTCCTTGCTTGTCTTTAACAAACCAAGAATATCCAGTTTGTTTTAACCTTCCACAAATTTCCACTCTCTAACATTCTTCATTTCCCTTGATATCTCAGGGGTTATGCTATCATTTTGTTGCCTAACATTCATGGAGGTTCCAATTTCATTTTTGGATGTCATTATTGAAGGTCATGATCCAGATATATTCATATATAATCTCTTTCATGCCATTTTCCTGTATTAATACAAAAAAATAAAATTATGCCTTTTACATTATAATAAACTAAAGAAAAAACATTGAATATAAGAACTAATTTAAAAATAAAAATAAAAATTGACCCATGGAGTTATTGGGCTTATGACAGGACTATGCCTTGGCCATGAGGGGCTGATTCGATGCTTGACATCACCCCAACCCCCTCGCAGCTAAGGCACGGTCCCGTGGGACTGTTCCTTAGCCACGGGGGCATGGTCGGGCTAGGGCGATGTCGGGCATCGCCCCAACTCCCATGGCCAAGCCCTAGGCACGCCCAGGGATTGGCCATGGGGACATTTCCCAATAGCCACCATGGGCCAAAACTAAAAAACTTTAAGTAAAAAACAATAAAAAAGGTAAAGATTTTTACAAAATTATACCTAAATTTGAATTTTTTTTTTTTTTTTTCAAAAATTCTTAAGGATTTTGTTAATTTTCTTTTGAAAAAAAGTCTCATTTTTTAAAAAACGTTGGGAATTTTTTAGAAAAATTAGGAAACATCTAAACAAATTTAAGGTTTTTTAATTCTCGCATGACAAATTATTATGTGATTCAAAGATAATCTTATAATTGTTGTTTTGGTAAATGGTAAGAATTTAAAAAATAACTAACCTCTGAAATGGTAGATCCTCCTCGGATGTCTTCTCGATGTTTCTCCCTTGTAGCTTGCTCCAAATCCTTTAACGAATACTGCCCAAGATATCACACAATGTAAAAAGATAAAACAAGGTTGTGTATATATAACATAGCTGATATAAATTACTGTTAGTATAACGAATGTGGGATAAATAAAAATTAGGTATATTGTCTACATATATAACTAAAATCATATGGATCATCAATATGTTTAATAAATGTGGGATAAATAAATAAACATGATAAATATTGTATTTAACATGTAAATAACAACATAAAAGACTAAAAGTTGTTTTTAATTTTTAAGGGAAAAAAGCGAAAAAAAATTGGGGGGAAATTTTGGAGGGAAA
>ML789664.1:220586-233832 GCA_009831015.1 Picea engelmannii
TCCCTTAATCCGGGATTAATTTACAAATCAACTAAAAATAGCAAAATCCGCTAAAAATAGCAAATAACCGCCCAAAAAAAAAAAATTCGGGTCGTTGCCCCGAACCCCTCGGCCCCGGGCGATGCCCGGTGCCGAACGCTGCGCGTACTTGGGGCGTTGCCCCAAACCCCGTCGGCCCCGGGCTACCGCCCGGTGCCGAACACTCCGCGTAACCAGGGGGGGGCATACTTGCCCCCCCCTGGGACCCCCCTAGGAAGCGCCCGATGCAACGGCAGAGCTCTAGTTGGTACGGACTGCCAGACGCAGTTGTTGTAGCGCACCCACACACACACACACATGCAAAGAATATAACACATACCCAACAAGAATGGGGGTCTTCATCAAGTTTATCATTTTTGAAGTTCATTCTAGATCATCCAATATTTGCATCAAAGTTATTAATTTTACAATCAGTTGTTGAAATCCATAATGCACAGAGGCGTAATAGAGATGTAGATTATTCTGAATGCCTGGAAGAAATAAAAAATTCCATTAAGGATACATATGAGTACTTTGATGTTGTTGATTTTGTTTGGTGGGAGTCTTTTTTAAATAGTCAAAGTGACATAATTTAAATATCAACAAATGAACATACAATGTTGAAGACTCCATTTCATTGGCCACAAAATATGTGAAATGAATTTGAAGAGACAAAAATTGTTGATGTTCAACACGAATATCAAGGTGATATTGAGTTTACACAAGAAAAGGAAAGAGAAATGTATATTGGTTCACGAAGGTCACGTGCACAACTCGAAGCCATGGGAGACCTTTACAGGGGTTCAATACAAGATATTAACGAGGGTAGCATGATTGCAGTTTTAGCGACTGAAGATCCACATGGTTATCCATTATGGTATGGAAAGGTTATAAAGATTTAGAAATAAAATGATGATGTTATTGCAATTGAAGTGCATTGGTATGAAACAAGTACACACCCATTCAATGGTGTGTAAAATCCATAGATGGTGGTTGAGAAACATGTCAATAGAAATAGAAAAAGAAAGGGTCAAAATACAACTCGTTGTCGCAATGACCTCTTAAAATTAGATGATGTTGACATACTTGTTTATGACTTCAATTTGATAAAGAGAGGAACTCTTCACTCCAATACAACATAGATTATCAAGAGGTTGTTGCCACAAGAAATAAATGCAAGATGGGATTCTGTTGAACCTAGTCGTAGATCTAAAAGGAATTTGACATCTGAAATGTTGGGCATGCATGTTAGACTCAAATGGTGCATTCATCTAGATTAGAGAAGAGTATGGATCATCTACATATTCATCCAATCAATCATATGAAGACAATGTAGACTCTGGTCGTATTTCAGAAACCATGAGTCAATATGAATAAGTGTATGAAACATTTTATGCATTTTTTATCCATATGATGATTGTATGGTAATTAGAAATGAGCATTGAACTTACATATGATCTTACATGAAGTTATGAATCTTTTGTTATGTTTTATGAACGATATGTTTTTTATTGTGGATAATATAATAAAATTTCTTAGTTCATATGTTTTGAATATGGACAATATAACAATACTTTTAAGAAATAATTTATGTTTCATTCAATGTAACTTGTATTTAATTTTTTTTATTATAAGTAAAAAAAAATATTAAAAAGTGACGTTGAATTTTTAAAGTATATTTTGATATCTTCATGGCATTATGTTGTTCTTTGAGTGATAATAAGATTTAAAAAGTAAACATTTAAGGGTTGATTTTATGATTTTGTTTACAGTAATCATGTGTTCTTTTACCACTTTATAAAAATGTGTCATTTTCATACCCCAATTTTAGAATGGGTGTTACCGGTAGCAGTACTTTTCAATTTGATGGTTGATTTTTAGGTTTTGGTTGGTACCAAGTGCTAAAAATACGATTTAAAATTATCTAAAATTTTAACGTTTTGAAAAGAAAAAAAAAAATCAAAAACAATTTTTTTAGGAGCTAATTTTAAGGTTTTTCTAAGCTACTGTCTGAGTTTTGAAGACCATGTTTGAAAAAGGTTGTAGTTTTGACCCCATTTAAAAAAATGGTGCTACTGATAGCACCACTTTTTGATTTGGGGGTTGATTTTGATGTTTTTTATGCAAAATATGGGTTTTTTTTGGCCAGAGTTCTTGTTTTGAGGTCACAATTCTCATTAAGTTGGTAACTATATTCTAAGTGTAATTGTGAAAGGGTTTATTGATAAGTCATGTCTTTTAGGTATTTTAGAGTATAAATAGAGGTTATATCGAGTCATTTTGATCGCTAATTGAATATAAGTACAAGAGGATAGTACACACTTATCTAGGAGACTATTCTTGGTTCATATCTGGGTCTCTTTGGTCTTGATTTCATGAAAGAGAATTGTATGACATTGTACATGTTGGAGGAATGTATATTGAGGAAAGTTTGCAGGGTTTTCTCCCCCTTGAGGGTTTCCCTGAGGATATATATTATTGTTCTGTGGATATTTGTCTTTCAGTTGTGATCCTTTTGCATATTAAATAATATTAAAAGAATATAATACTTTAACTATTGGAAAAACAAAAAGAAATAAAAAATCGATGCCCCAGACTATGCCATGGGCGTAGTTATCACTCAACACGGTCATCCAATGGAATATCATATTGAGACACTATCAGACATCGTCCGTAAGTATCCCACCTATGACAAAGAAATGTATTCCATTGTACATCTCCAAGGGGTCGAACTAAATTACCCTGCTATAGAAAAACAAGCTTATGCGATGTACAAAGAAGTAAAACATTTCAGATCTTACATCATGAAAAATCACACCAAAGTCATTGTTCCTCTTCCCGTAGTCTGATCCATGTTCAATCAACATGATATGGGGGAAATAAGAGGAAACTGGATGGTAGTTTTCCAAGAATTTGATCTAGATATAAAACCTGCCAACTGGTTAAGGGACATGGATTGTGTAAATTGGTCGATGAAGCCCAAGACTAGGTAAATGAAGAATCTAGGTGGGAGAATGAATTGGCGTTATTGTGTAGTGAATATTTATATGTTCCCCTTGGGAAGGAGTCTTGGTATGGGAAGCTAACCTATCTCCTGCATCATGGGACTTTCCCAGAAAACCTAAACCCTAAGGAAAGAAGAGCTCTTAGACTAAAATCGACAAAATATCGCCTCATTAATTTGATGCTCTTCTGCATGAATTATGATGGGGTACTTTTGAGATGTCTCAAATGTGAAGACACAAAAAAAGTTCTAAAGGAGCTCCATGATGTTCTTGCAGGTGGAAACTTTATTGGGAATACCATCGCTCATAAGATACTAAGAGACGACTATTACTGGCCTACTTTGTTTGGGGATGCTCATCCATACACTAGCAACTGTAAAACTTGTCAAATAAGCGCAAGGAGGGAGAAGAGAGAAGATGTGCCACTCCAAATAGTGGCCATATCCATACCATTCGAGCAATGAGGGTTAGATGTCATAGGAGAAATTGCATTGAGTTCTTCAAAACAACATAGATACATACTGTTTGCTATGGAATATTTCACGAAATGGGAAGAGTTAATCCCTCTAACTCATGTAAATGAAAAGGTGGTAATTCAATTCATAGAACAACAACTGATCACAAGGTTCGGTATGCCTTCCATTATTGTTTTTTATAATGTCTCTTACTTCTCTTCCACCCTACTAACAGATTTTTCTCTAGACAAAGGAATCATAATCAGATACTCTGCAAACTACTATCCACAGGGGAATGGAGTGGAAGAAACAACCAATAAGAACCTAGTGAGGATATTGAAGAAAACAGTTACAGAAAATCAGAGGAATTGGCATAGTTCACTTCATGATGCCTTATGGGTCGATAAAGTAACACCCAAGGAAGCTATAGGGAACTCCCCATACTTTTTGGTATATGGACAAGTAGCCATTCTCCTAAATGAGATATATCTTCTGTCTCTTCATCTAGCTCAGGGTTCTAGAGGACAACCCTCATCAATTATCCAACAAAGAATTGATACCCTCGTCATGTTCGAAGAAGAAAGGGAGAAAGAAAAATCAAATTTCATCACTCATTATTAGATAGTTAAAAGGTGGCTTGACAAGCATAAAGCCAAAGAGAATAATTTTTAAGTAGGAGACTTAGTCCTGAAATGGGATAGAGTGAATGAGTTGAAGGGAAAACATTCGAAGTTTCATAATCTATGGCTCGAACCTTTTCAGGTAGTCGAGAAACTTAGGGAAGGAACATATCGGTTGAAAATTATGAGGGGGGAAAGCAACGCTCTCCCAGTGAATGGCCAAGTCCTAAAACAATATTTTTGTTAAAAAAAAAAAAACACACACACACACAAAAAAAAGAGAAAAAAAATGTGTTTGTTTTCATGTTATTTTATTTTGTAGGTGTTAGGTAGGTTGATTGTAGATTCCTTTATTTCTGTTTTTCTTTTGTATGGTATTTTTATGCTTTAAAGTTTTTTTCCACAAGGTAGTGGTTGAACTTAATCAATACGGTGTAGAAAAATTTGTTCCTGACTCACTCTTACATGCAACACTAGAAATGCTGAGCAAACTGCATTTTTTTTTTTCTGAAAAGAGTTTTGTATCTAACCTTTGCAAACAAAAAACTTTAGAAAGTGATGAAATTTCTACCTAGTGGTATGGTAAAAACTAAAGGGAAATATGGTAAGTTGGAAAGGACCACATGTACCTTGAGACAAAGCTAGGAAAAATTTCACCTTAACCATCCCATCTTGCAGATAACAGACGTCCTCCTCTCCCACTCGCTCAGGGCATTTCTACTGAAAATAAATCAATTATATCAAATGAGCATGAAGTAGGAGAGTGTATGTAGATAACTCCACCGAGGCTATGGACTCTCGCTAGCAACAGAGAAAGGTCTATGATGTTGGGGTGACTTCATCGGGGCTATGGACGCTCATTGGCAGCGGAGCGACACCGCAACAAATGAATGATGATAACTAAAAGGCCTAGTGCCAGTGAATGCTTTACTCGAATATTGTCAAAAGGAGGTGTGGGTCATGGTAAAAAGGAATGAAGGTGGGATAAAGGTTGAAACCCCATAGGAGGGCCCATATTCACGAACCCGAGGAATTTTAAATGCAAAAATAGAAGAGACTTTGATAAAAAAAACAAAACCTGTTAAGTTCATAACCAGCTTCTGAATCAGCTAATCTCGGGGAAGGAGCAAAGATTTTGCTTTCTCCCAATAAGCCACCATTTTTTGAGAGCTCAACACACCCTAAAAGCCTTATGAAATTTTATCACTTTTTGGGTACCACTTTTTTTCTTTTACTGTCTAAATCGATTTCACTTTGGGGAATGGTTTATCTTTGTTTTTTTTTCATGAATCTTATAAATAAAGTTAGGTTTGTTCAAACTTATGAAACCTCATCCCTAAAATAACTTGACATCTGAACTAAGAATATTCAGCTAACATTGCACCTAACACACTTATTTTTAGCATTGAAAAATTTCGAGCAGGTAAAGTGGCCACACGGTTACAATCATCTAGCGTTGATGCACCATTGGCATCGGAAGAAGGTGGAGTTGGCTTGTGTGAGTTATTCTCCATGAAGTTTCAAGAGATAGCCGATCCCCTTCAGCATCGACAAAATATGGGAAGGATATACATTGACAAAAGTCATAAAGAAATCACCGATAGCCAATGACCGATGCACTTTATCGATGTCGGGGAAATCTAGTAAGGTTAAAACAAACGTTTTTTCTGCAGCAAACATATCACCGATCGCCGATCCTCGATACACTTTCAGCATCAGGACTTTTTCAAGAGATTCGATCGGGGAGCACTTGGGTAGTTTTATCATCGATCACCAATGCTTGTTACTTTTCGACGTTGGCAAGATAGGATTGGGTTTAGAATGTATAGCTTAAAGAAATTCTTGATTCCGATTAACATGAGTAAATAAATATGTCGGTCTCGAGTTCCATGTGTCTTCATCACGTAATGGTGTTGTACAACCTAGTTTATTCTCGAGTCATATTAAGGTTCCTTGGGTCCTAGTCACACCTCCTAGTAATCTTTTCCACGTCAGCTCTATATGACAATATCGATCGACGTCAGATATTTTGTAAGAAGATATCAACGAAAAGTGTTCGAAGCAGAATCCCGACCCCCGACTCAACAACTGGACTAGAGAAACAATGGTATTTTTCTGGCATAATATACGATCAGATTCTGACATTTAATAAACCAGTTAATGATTTATCCCACATTTTTTGATACCTCGTGCACCGATTGAACAACAAAAATTTGAAACCGTTGATAGGACACGTTACAACCTGCACCCATTCCATCAACCCACGATCGAATTTAATTTTAAACATATTTGAAGATCTGGCAACAAATTTAATGAAACTGCACTCATAACTCAAATTGAATGGTTTATGTGACAAGGTAAGTTCATCCATGTTTAAATCTCTAGAACGGTTTTGAACAATTTCATTATGTGCACAAGTTTGAATTCTAGAGCGTTCGAAGAAGCAAGGAAAGCATCTTGAGATTGTGCTAATCCATATATTATCGAAATCAGGTTAAACAAGCTGTAGAGGTAAAATGCCATCGAGAAATCTAGCCACCAGGCGCTTTCCGAGAGAACCCAAGCTAAAGGAAGATGAGACAGGTGAAGGTTCTTCTGTTGGTGCAGCGAGGCTGTTGGAATACACTCCCAGGGTAGAGATAGTCATAAAAATCTCAAAAAAGAAATCCTTTGTCTAGCCTCCGGTCTTCAGTGATACAGAAGCAGGCATTGCATCCAAAGTAATTCTCCCACAGTGGGCGAACCTTTTCAACAGAATCATCCGAGAGGAGTACCAGGACTATATCCCACATAGCGACCCGGATGTAAGGGAACTCGATGACCAGGTGTTCCCAAACATTTGACGGTCTTATTTTCACATGGTAGCCAACAAAACCTTGGTTTTACTTTGCATAGATGTTATGAAGTGGCTAATCGACCATACAGATGCACACAAATGTTTAATCAACTATGAGAATGGCGGGTGTGTGGGAGGTTTCCTCCTGACAGAAGTCTAGAAATACTACAAGATCTAAGACCCAGAGAAGCAACTAAACACAAACTTTGTGGTGAAGTTATATGAATTCCAGAACACCAGCTAGTTGATGGCCTCATGGTGGAAGGAGGGAAATAATTTTAGCAACTGGAGAAATGGATGGTATGTGACAATTAACTTAAGGGAGCCATACATCTATTTGATGGCTCTCATCTTTCGACTATATGGAGAGAAGGACTGCTCCAAGTTTTCGGAAGGATGGATGCCCTTGGCATACATAGTGGCGATCTCCGGGAGAAGCTTCAACTAGGGAGTGATAATTTTCAAACAATTGAGCATCTGTTTACAACAGGCTCAGATGCCAAAAGAAGGGGAAACACCTGCTTTTGACATGGCCTTGTACCTTCTTGATGTCATCTATGCAAGACATGTCTTCCCCGACATGAATTTAAGCTGACATGTTGCAGAGCTCTCGGTCCACGTTTATTTCACCATACTATGGGAGAACATGTATAAAGAATCCTATGCACTCATATGCAATGAATTCATCGCTCATATTCATTTTATCATATTTAAAAAGGAATTCCAAAGATTATTCGCAACAGCCAAGAAAATGGTAGCAAAGGTAGGCCACTGGTATTTAGATGAATTCTCAACCTATATCAGGTTGTTCGGGGCCACTAGAGCACCACATCTCCTACCCGCTCACGTCCCAGACAGACTCATTGTGGGAGAAATCTGCTATTAGACTATCTTGCAGGGCTATAACGCCACATTAGTCAAGGACAAGAAGAAGGCCTTCATACCCTATGATTTCCATGTGGGGTTTTATCTCGTAAAGGACATTGCTCAATCCAAACAGGAAGGGTTGAGCCAACTTGAATTAGTGTTCCCGATAGGCTAATTCTGCAAGGACGACCCTAAAGGGTTGGTCCTCCAACATGCTTCACATGTGTCATCTTTTTGTCCATACACTCATGATAAGTTTGAAGATGAAATTTTCATAGAGTGCACTCAGGAATAGGAATAGGTAGTACAAAGGATGGCCAACCCAAATATGACTAGGTTCAAGGCCATGAGAATGGATGAATAGGTGGAGATAATAGAGAAGTCGACTCAAGAAGCCCTCAGAGCCAGGGAAGAAATCAGAGCACAGAGACCACAGAGGCACATAGAAGGGGATTGCTCTTGCTATAAGGGGAACATAGAATCATTGATCAATTGCCAAATGAACCTAATATGGTAGAGATGTCGAGGATTCCCGATGATGACCCAATCAAAAGAAGAGGAGAGACAAGTGTCCTAGAGCCGATACAACTTGAAGAAATCATCAGGCCATAAAATCCTGATGTTCCACCACCACAGATCAGATCAGCAGGGGGAATTTCAACCCAACTTGAGATAGCAAGGACATCAGGAAGGATAAGTGTACAAAATACCTTGTTAAACCTGATAACCATCTATGATGATGAGGAGAGTTCATAGGTGTCCTTGGTAACTCCAATGCAGATGAGAGAGGAAAAATAATCTGAGAGAGCATCTACCCTAGGTCCCGATGCTCCAATTAGGAGCCTTCTGAAAAATGAGCATGAGGGAGAAAGTGCCTTAGACACTGATCTACTCGACTTGCTAGGAATTCCAATGGACAACTTGAGGGATGAGATAGGATTAGGCGGCCAGAAAGAGGAAATTCGACAATAAGAAATTTTCATTTCGACAACTGATTGCCAAGTAAGTACTGAACCTACCCATGATTCTTCATTTTTGGCCGATACCTTACAAGACAATGAGAAACAAATGGAATTCGATCCATCAGGACATATGGAATAAGTTCAGGAACCCATCCTAGAATAGATACACACAGTTGGGAGCTTGGGAAATAATCTAACTTGGGGAGAGAAACAAAACCCCAGACCTATTGATGAGATTGCAAATATACAAGAAATCTCCTATGACTGAAAGAGAAAACCCGTCATCAAGAGAACCACTAAGAAGAGGAGGCTTATGTTTGATAGTTCGATTCTCATCACCACAGAGGAAAAACTACTCAGCACAGAACACGCCAAGACGTCTGAGCTTATCAGTGTAGGGATGGCTATCACAGATGCCACCTTGGATAGAGAAAGAAGAGATGAAAAATAGTTGGCTGATGTTCTTAAGTATATGTAACATCTGTGTCATTTGAAAAAATACTATCAAGACTCCACATAGGCCACGATGTTTTTGAGAAGTGAGTTTCAAGGTGCCTATGACAAATTCACGAATGAATGGCACCTTTTCACTACAGGTATAGATGACTTCCAATAAGACACCCTTATGGCACTAGAGACTTGCAAGGATGTGGAAAGGTGGTATGAGAAGGCTCACCAAGCAGTGGAAAGGATTGATTACATCATCGTGGTTCAAAAGGGTCGAGACGCCGAAGAGAACGACATTCAGGTGTTGAGGGAAAACAACATAAATAATATGAGGAAAGTGGCCAAATACTAGCTGAAAATGGCCCAGGAATCCCAACAGGAGATTTAGGAGAAATGGGCTAATTGCAAAAAGAGTTGGGAAAAAATTAATCGGGAGAGAAAAGACATCGACCTCCCATAATTCGGCTCACCCCAGGACTTTGTCGACCTGCATGATATAGTAAAGAAACATGGGAAACAAGACTCAAAATGGACAACAAAGATAACAAAGGTGGAAAGTATGGTGCCAGGTCAAGTACAATAGTTCATGGAGTGTCTGATCAAGGCTCAAGCAATTTTGCAGTGCTTAAGTGTCAAAATAGTCAAGTATCGAGCACAAACAATAGAAGTTAAATAAATCCTTTCGGCCGATATGGAAGAACATAGGTTATCGTATGCCAACACATGCGAGGAAATCTTTGTCAAATGGTCAGAGTATGAGAAGAGTCATCCACTTCAGTGAAACTATTTGATGATTCTTAGAAGACAAAGAGATGGAAGCGCCATGTGGCGATGTTTTGTTTTAATTAGCTTGAACTTTTGATAGTTATTTTTAGTTAATTATTAGTTATAAATAAGAGTATTGACCTTTAGTAAAGGCTCAATGGTTTTTGCAAAGACCCTCATTTTTAAAATTGTAAAGAACTATTTCCGAACTACCTTAATTGAGAAGTCTTGTTTAGGATCAGAGACAAAAAAAAAATTTCATCAAAAGCGTGTGATTGGATTTGAGGAGGAATTACTTCCGACTTTATTTCATGAATGGATGCTGTAATGAGTAAGGGTTTCTAAATCCATTAATAAGTTAGCTTTTTCAATATTTTTTTAGTTCTTGTCTCTAATGATGAAATCAAATCGTTGTGTTAATGTGTGATTAATGCTAGAGCTAAGGAAACTATTTTTCTTGCCATCATTTTATTGCATGTATGTTTTCTTTCAATAATCGTATCTCAGTCAATAATTGAAATACCAACAAGTTAATGTATTAGTACTAGGCTTGTCGCATGTGTGAAAATATTTTTTTGCATGCCTGAGCACAAGGGTCATCCCAAGATCATCCTTATTTAGTAGTTAAGATTCCCCCCCTTTTTTTTCAAGATGGATTATACCAGCACACATCTTTCAATCAAACCTATCTAACAAAAGAAAAGACAAAAAATAACATTTAAACTGAAGGAAATTTTTCAAAAGAAGATATCCTGTCAATCACTATGTAAATCCCATCGATTATTTGGCCGGATTGAAAGATATGGAGAACGATTCCACCATTAAACATTGCATTGTCTAATTGGGCCTTAGTAGCGGGTTTGGTTCCTGTTGTTGATTTAAAGGGATTTGGGACCCCTCAACACTTTCATTATCATCCTTATATCACTAGACATCATTTTGCAATCCCTTTATGGTTTCTACCAAGTTCATGTGATCCTCCTTAGATTTTGTACCATTGACACCCAAATCAACATGCAAATCCTAGAATTCATCATGAGAACTATAATTCCTCTACACATATTCCATTCTTTTGAACTTCTACACTGATTATGTCCTTCTCTAACCACTGATAATTCAAAAAAATGTGCAGACAACAAGATTTTTTAGGTGAATCCATGAAAAAACTTCATGAAAACTCAACATCATCTTGTCAGAATCCTTTCTTATGAATCCCATGCACTCACTGATAATCAACACATCCCACGCACAATGTCAATTTTTGACATGCACACTGTGTATCAGGAATTCACATGCACCACAAAAAAAAAATTGCGCAGTCCCAAGCCTTTAGTGCACACTTCCATGCACCATTATTTACTATGCAGTTCCAATGCTGCACTCTGCAATATCATGAATTTAGTGTGCACATATACACATTCTTACTTAATGTGCACCATGGCCAAGCTGAAATTCCAAATTCGGTCACTTACAAGTACAAACGTTTCCTTAAGTAGAACTCAACTCATGCAGGCACAATATTTGAAACTGGAGCTTTGATGCTTCTTGTTAATCTCTTTCCCATGCAAGTTCAGTGTTGAACCAATAGCTCTGATACCACAATGTAACATCTTGAGCCACCCCAAGTTGGGCCACATCACACAACCTTAACTTTTTTAGCTCTGATATCAATCTATAATGTACCCAGTCTCCCAAAATGAGTACAATTACTACCTTGTAATATTTCATGTTACCAACACTTACAACATGCTACTACAGAACGCTCTGATATTTCTCTGAATCAACCAAAATGTAACATCCCCAACATACTACTAAGAAATTCTACTCCAAAATTCCACTGTGCAAATTTGAAACTGAACTCTAGTCTATGAAGTATCACTTGAAGTAGTTCCCTCAATTTCAAACTGAGTCACACTCCACTAACTTTTCTCTTTAATCACAACTTTACACAATTGAAATAATTCAAACAACCGCGTGCACCAACATAGCGACCACACAACACAATCATGCGCACAACCACCATGGCATCACATGCCAAATCTTTCTTACTTGTATGCGCAGATTGATTTTCTGTGTACACAAGTAAACCTAGTCTCTGGTGCACACAAATTATTCTCTACGCACATGGCCTTTCAAATCTTTTCTTGAAGACTCCTGACCAAATTCATAAAGTTAACTTATAGGAAAACTATCCACATTTTTTATACTCATGCACAACTACAAATATAGGCTATAAGAACCCTACTTACATTTGCAAGCAACATTAAATAGAATAACAACAATTACTTATATGCGGCAACATACAAGACTTAATCCATATCAAACATAGATAAATAAACACACAGTAAACAAGACAATCACATAAAGAAAACTTATATTTTATGTAATTCACCGAATATGCACATAGCTCAGACATTCCTCCCAACCATGGACTATGTTTCTCATATGATTTCAGCAATAGGTCACCCCTGAGTTGGGGATAAACTCCACCAGGGAAAAACAGTTCCTAGCCACAAGCTTGTTGGATCATGTTGTCATTGATGCCAATGGTTTGATTGATTGATGTCAAGTGATTTATTGATATCAAAGGATTGATTGATTGATGATTGATGTAATATAATATGTATTTTCCTTGATGAGAATGCATAGATGAAGATGGATCAATGAGTTTTCATTGATACATGATGAAAATGGATCATTGTGGTTTCATTAGTATATGATGCATTGTTGGAAAAATGTTTAGATGACTCATTATTGTGTTATCATGATTGATAAGGTGCACAAATGAATGAACTCCAAAGTGGTCCCCTTATGGTGAAATCCCTCACGGGAAGACGCTTTGTGGATTGAGTTATCCTAGAAGAATGGTTGGAGAACCCTTGCTCTCATTATTTTCTTATCATGATTGATAAGGTGCACAAATGGATGAACTCCAAAGTGGTCCCCTTATGGTGAAATCCCTCACGGGAAGACGCTTTATGGATTGAGTTATCCTAGAAGAATGGTTGGAGGACCCATACTTGTATGTGGAATAATGAGATGAAGATCAAGGAAATTGTTGGTGAAACTATCCTACATAGATAGTTCTTGTCATGCCATTTTCAGTGGTATGTGGAATTTCACATAACTCCTCATGGTTTGAGAGTTATGGCCTTACAAAGATGAAGGACCCCCACATGAAGGATTGAAGCCCCCAAGGTCAAAGAAGTCAAAGTGACCTAAAAGAAGAAATCATTATTTAAATGATAAAGTAAAGTGACAAAGTCAAGGT
>ML789665.1:0-13861 GCA_009831015.1 Picea engelmannii
CCTTCTAGCAGATTTAACCATTTATCTAGGGCATCTGCATCTATTTGACCTTCAAATACGAGAATATCAAAATTAACCTGTACCTTTAAAGGTGAGGTGCCTCCAAAGTGGATGCTTGATGAATATGTGCCTGATGCTATCGGTAGGCTTTGAAGGATGTGGGAAAAATTCTCCATCATTTCGTCCCTCTGTCGCATGAGAGTTTGCTCAAGCAACAGACTGATAGGATCGTCTGCTCCATCATTTTTCTTTTCTTCCACCATTGAGGGTTTCTTGGGTGTGCAAGAGAGATTGTACTCAAAAGAGACAATCTAGAGACCCAACTTTTTATACTCGGACCTCATCGGGGACATGCACTGAAAAAACAATCAAGAGCAACCTGCTCTGATACCACTGATCCGGATTATTTTCGGCATGAAATGAGAGCGGAGATATAATAAAGAAATGCACAGAGATATTGTAGATATTCAATAATATAACATAAATGTATCAGAGATGCAACCATAAACACAAACATACAGTAATACATGATTTCTATTAATCATAGAAATGTACAGATACTGTAAAAATACAAAGTGAAAGACTCGCTAGAATGGTGGCAGCTTACCTCTGAGAAGAGATGTGACGGCTACTTGCATTCGCAAGAAGATGATTACAATAAGGCTCTGAAGGCCATTTTACAATAAAAAGAAATGAAAAAATTCTTAGACATCCAAAAACCTAACCCTAGGAGATGAAGCACCAAAAGTCATGTGGGCCCCGTTTGGGTAAGTTAGTACATCAACTTCCCGGGGTCGTAACTTTTGCATACGATCTCCGTTTTAGGCGTGTGATAGCTCGTTGGAAAGGTATCATTGAGGAGATTCATTTTGGGGGCTCAATATGCCTTTGGATATCATTGAGAACCTTGATCTAAAAAAACCTTCATTTGGGCCCTCAAAATGGCCCCGGAAGTTAAAACCTGCTAAAAATAGCAAATTGCCAAAATTGCCAGAAAACTGTTTTGAACCATTTGAAAAAGGTGGGTGGCCATCGATATCCACCTAGATAAACCTTGGGTTTTCCCATGTTCCAACACACATGAACTGTTGCTGATTTTCCTACTTATCCCTTCACACCATGCATGAAGAACACTTTTGCTAACTGAGAATTTGAAGCCCACAGACTGAACGAATTGCATACAGTGATCATTGTGCCCTTGCTATTATTCTAGTGCAGTGTCTAAGTCCATCGTGACCCCGATAATTTTAATCCTGAGCACATATGTCTAATGAGCTCACCGCATTTGAAGAATCAATGACAAAATTTCTCCTCAACTTGATGACAGAGAGAGTCATGTCGAAAAGAGGAGTGTCTATAGGTATATAAGCATCATCGACAAGAGGACTATTGGCTTCTCCATCCACTGCCCATGGAGTTGGACCATCCCATGAAAGGTGAAATAAGCACAAGGATGACTTAGTAAATGCTAATTTGATTCTGAGAATCCTACCTACCTATCTACCACCTCTGAGTGGCACAATAAATCGAGATAGTGTGCCTAGAGACTTTGAATACGCATTGGTCACTGCGTACCTTCCGAAAGAGGTGCGCCCAGTTTGTGCTGACTAGGATAAGCTCACAACATTGAAGTTTAGTGACTTCAACCTCGATGACAGGAAGGTTTATAGCATGCTTGCCCCACATAAGTATTTGACGAGAACAAAAGAAAAAAACTCAAAGATTACCCCTCAGTCATGGACCTAGAACCTCACACAGTCCACCCTACTAAATGTTATGAAGATTCTGCACTTCTAGCGACACCAGGAGGTGAACGCATGTGTCAAATTAATCTTGTCTTGCAATGGAGGTTATTTTTGGTTGAACCACTGCATCATAGTGGATCCAACATTGATCAATTGGATCACATGGCTAAGCATGCAAGGCCACAACCCACAAGATTTCTACCCCGGAAAGACCACGGATCGCGCTCTTGCCCAGAGGATAAAGGATACTTATGGGGATGTAGAGAAAGGCATGCAAGGCTACAAGGTAGCCTCTATCCAAAGAATCACAGTACACCTAGCCTGTCAACTGATCTCAGGGAAATTAGTTCGCAAGAACCAGCCCACCCAAGTAACTAGATTTGTAGTCGACCTCGCAGGGAAGTGCACAGAGGGCCTACACATGAATTGGGTGAAGTACTTGGTGAACTAGTTAGAACTGGACTGTAGGGAAGAACAAGACCAAGGATATGAGTTCCACTTTAGTTTGATTCTCATATTAATCATGCTTGTCGCATGGGAGATGCTGGAAGGTGAGACCTTCCCAGACATCGAGCCCTTTGAACCACTAGCCGCAAAGTTCAGTACGTTGTGGTACTCAAGTGACATGAATAATTAGTGGAAATCAAATGACGTATTCCACACTTATTACACCCATATTAAGACCACTATCTAGTCCAAGCCTTGTATAACCCCGAACACACTCCACAGGTTTATACCCTTGATGAAATTCAACGTGGACCGCCATTTCATCTATATCATAGCACATGCTGATGAGCTTAAACAACAACTTCAGTCATACTACAAGCTAATGGAGGAAGACTTAGAAGATATTACTAAGGAATGGTCAGTGGACCTCCTCATTCTAGTAGAACCCACAAAGATATATGATATTGATAGTCCAGAAGTAGCGCATGATACACCTAGACTGAGCAAGACCAAGAAAAATGAAGAAGCTCAAGATGTCCATAGTACCTCGGCAAAGAATGCTTCTATCTCACCTAAGAAAGGAGGTGATAACAAAGAGATAGATAGAATAGAATTCAAACAAAAGAAAGGTGAGGTTACACCTCCTAGAGATGAGGAGGACCCCTCGAAGAAAAGGAAGGTTTCCCCTCTGAAACCTTCCTCAAGGAAGAAATCGAAAGCAACCAGGACTAAGTTTGAGACCACCCTCACTTCAGACGACTTCGACTTCATTGTTGAAACACTGAACGATGATTCACTAGAGATAGAAAAGAAGTAATAAGCTAAGAAGGAGGAGGTGTTTAGTCAGATCAAGGTTTAACTTCAAGAAGTTCAACAGGCACTATAGTCCATCCGTGCAGTTTCTACTGTGCCTCTATTAGCAGGAACACCAGAAATAGGACATGAGCCAGCTCAACTCCACTGGATCACTGATACAGTCAAAGCTTGCCTTCGATGAGCATAGGAGGAGATAAAGAAATCCCCCCAGGATTTGGCGTAAGCACAGGAAGACCTTCTAGAGCAGCGCAGTACTTCCAAATGCGAGAAGCTTACTCTATAAGAGAGGTTTGATGAAGAAAAATCCCAGTTGCATAAAGAAAAGGAACAATTGCTCATAGAGAAAATCAAAGTTAAGGAGATGGTTCACAGAGCACTTCACTCTATGATATTCATTGAAGTAAAGGTTGAAGAACAAGTTCCATAGCAGGTGGCACAACTCGAAGACGTAGTCCAGCAGTGCATAACAAACTTGGAGCTCCGCACTTTTCCCGAGACCCCTCATGACGTATGATACCAAAGGGAAGCCACTTCCCACAATGCAATTGACATATTAAAATCTATTTGCTTGGAGTGAAATCAGCTGAGCAACCAAATCACTCAAACATATGAAAACCTCACTGAGAATCCTGAGTTACAGGCATTTGAGTCGCATCTCCAAGAAGTGAAGCAACATGCATATACACTATAGGCATAGCTGAAGGCCCTGTCAGTTGTAGAGAAAATGAAGAGGTCTCATGAACAATGTACATCTCAGCAGCAGATCCATATGCTTCAAAGAAAAGTGATGGAAGTCACTCAACGACTTCAACCTGCATAAGATAAGGCATGTTTGTTGTTTACAGAGGTCGAGAGCTAAGGAGTAGAGCTAGAACATGTCTTCATCAAAACAGAAAAATGCCTAGAAGGACCATTGAATGACATAGTGGTCCAGGAGTTCATTGAATAAGAGGTCACAACAAAGCAGCAAGTTGAAGTAGCTTGATCCAAGCTCGAGGCCTTCGAGGCAAAATTGCTCAGACCAGAGTGACTCGGGACGAGTCATAGGTGAGTGTTGGGGGCATGTTGGACCTTGACCAAGTTTTGGGAGTTTCTTGGTCATGTTGACCTATTTTGATACTTTGACAACTTGTCGAAGGAGGAGCGCAAGACAAAGTGGAGATCATGGGATCTCGACCCCCTTTTTGGGTTTTGGGGAATATGTAATGGGAAGGGGATGTCGGCCCATGGGTTTACCCATGTTTAGGCCTAGTTTGTATGTATATATAGATGCCTAGGCCATATAGAGAAGTAGTAGATTATATATCTATGTGATGTAGGCTAAGTGCCAAGAGTTGGATATGTGTGATCAAGGCTTTGTGCATTCTATGTAAGACTTGTAGAGATGAGTGCAAGTCCCTGTGCGATATAATACGAGTCTTAGCGCTGTAAAGCAAGGAAGAGGGATCTAGTGAGCTACACAGATATTTTTTCCTATGCGGAGTAAGGGTTTTGAGGCTTTGTGCTTGTAATCAATTGAACGCAGACTATAAAGAAGAAGAGTTGGCGGACATAGCCCCAGGAGACGGGTGAACCACGTAAATCATGTGTTATGATGCTTTGTGCTTGTCTTAATGAGTTTATGTCATATTTTTCTAAGTACTTTGATGTATTTGGATAGATATACTTGCTTTGTTATTATTATATGTGGGAATGCTAGATCTGATGGTTGTGCTTAATGCTTAATCTGATCTGTTTACCTATGCTAAGTGATTGAATACAGTAGGATAATGTGAATACTGTGAGGCTCTATTTTATTAGTGAAGTATATAACGATTCTATATTAAGGACTTGAAGGTGCTAAGTGCTTTATTAAAGTGTTATAACCACATATCTGTGTCCCATCTGAGGTTGCAGGCACTTGAGTCCTGCAACCACCCCTACCTCTACCTTGGGTGAGACTTCATCTGCTTCGTAGGTGTTGCCGAAAGGTCTGGTAGTTAGGGTTTTGATGGTGCATTGTTGTAGCATTGAACCCTGGGTCTGCCCCTATGCCAACAATGATTTCAGAACCACAACTCACAAGTGATTTAACTCAACACCCAAACTTTGCAATTTTTCACTACCATTGATATGGCGATTGCTCATTCGATGGACATGATCCTCCAATGGTCCAATCCCATGATCACTCATATGACCATCATTCATTATATGAGATGATCAACACCATCAATTTTCTTGATCGGACGATTGCTGAGACTTCTCACCTTTTCCTGTCCAATGGTCGACGTCACAATATATCCAACAATCCCGACGATACTTCTGCAAAACACTTCTTCCTTCTGAGATTTAATATCTGCATTTGTTAACCCTCCTGAGCTTTTATAATAGGAACATTGTTGATCCTATCGTGATCAACAATAATCACAAATTTCTTCAGTGTCCTGCATTTTCCCTTATGATCTTTTGATCTTCATGATGTTCGCTCCTCCTGTTCACTATCATAAGAACATTGTGGATTCTATCATGATCAACAATAATCACGTACTGTGTTTTCCCTTCTGAGATTTTCATTTTCATACTCTTCACTCCTCCTGTTCGCTCCTCCTCCTGATCTTACACTTCTGATCTCTGCATACTATTTGACATCTTATGCTAACTGATATACTGTTGACATCAATGACAATATCATATGTGGTAATTCATCATTAACAACAGATCATCACATTGATTGTTGACCTCAATGAAAATATGTCCAACAAATCTTTCACGGATTTATGTATGAACCTTCTATGCAGACTATGCATGCAATCGTCTATCATACATGAGATTTTGATTAGTCGGTATGTGTCCTCTATCAATGTTACAGGAAAATCCCCCTGCAGACAAGTGGATTTCCTCTTAAACCCTAAATCTCTAAGATCAAGACAGAAAGGTGCTAACTTTGGTCACTGACATCCTTTTAAACCTATCTAAGTCAATCAAATAGAGAAAACGAAGAAGAATGTACCTTTTTGTCGATTTTTTTCCTTGCCCAGTCCAAGTTGAGCCTTGATCTCCAAGCTCTTCAACAAGTCCTACAATCCAATAACAACAAAGACAAAACAACTTCCTATTCTACCATTATTAATCCAAAACTAGATCTATCTATCAAAGACAAGTTCATGTAGACATAGACAACATTTAAAGAAACAGG
Source organism: Picea engelmannii (assembly GCA_009831015.1). Taxonomy (NCBI): domain Eukaryota; kingdom Viridiplantae; phylum Streptophyta; class Pinopsida; order Pinales; family Pinaceae; genus Picea; species Picea engelmannii. The sequence goes on from ML789665.1 coordinate 6,184, forward strand.
CCAAGAACATGTATTAATGAGTACTAGATAGAAATACTTACAAACCTTTGATGAAGTTGCAGCAACCTCTTCCATCTCTCCTTGTCCAGCCCCTTGCTCAAATAATCCACCAGCAGAATGACTATGCTTTATTGATTATCTCCCTTATGAGATCATAAGTTTGATGCCTCTAAAAACCCATCTGTTTTTCACCATGAGAAGGCCTCCTTATTTAATCTTGGAGAGGCCCAACCACCTTACAGATTCTTGGGATAGGTTGAGGATATTTCTCCATTAGTTGTGGATCCTCCCTAAGATCCAGCCTTGACCTTAGATTCAAATCCAGCTAACTCCAAACATGAGGGAGAGTTTTCCCTGATTTTCCTCAACTGTCAAAGATTCCCTCAAACAACCCAACGCTCCCTCAGAATGGGACACAGAGTGTTGAAATGATCCCCCAAAGAAGTGTAGGGAGCACTAGCACTCCCTGAGAGTGTGTAGTGGAGCGTTGCCAAAAATTTCTTTAAAAAAGCCCAGCGCTCCCCCAGAAGGGTGCACAAAGTGCTGGAACGCTCCCCCAAAGAAGGGTAGGGAGCGCTAGCACTCCTTGACAGTGGGTACAAAGCACTAACCTTCAAAAATGACTTTTGAGTGGTTCTTTCCATGGAAAAAACTTTGTACTCTTCATTAGATGATTTCTCATTCTTAAACTAGTCTTTGAGGGTGTCTCAAGTGTCCTTGTGATGTCGTTAGAGACACAACATAAGTGAGATGGAAGTATGATGTTTGCGACACTTGTGACACTTATGGATAAATTCGACACTTGCGACACTTGTAATGACGACAATATGTCATCATTGAAATGAGTAATTTTGATGTGTAACAAATTGCCCCCCAAAGTGTGAAGTTAGAAGACGTGATGACTGGAGTACTTTGTAGACCTTTTAGAGAAAGGGTATGGAATTGGAGAACCTGGTAGAATATGCACACAACCATCAAACAAATATTATGATATGTTTAAAACCCAAGGCATGCATACCTATGCTTGGGTGATAAATACTTGCAAGGTATGGCCACCATAAGATACAATACAGATCAATAATTATATTATAAAAAAGGTATAGCCACCAAATATACAATGTGGATATATACTTCCATGACATGAACTGATCGTAGCCACAAAAAATACACAATGGATCTATGAGATGACAAGACATAGCCACAGACCAATACAAAGTGGATCTATGTGACAGTATATGTGTCAATATTAAAGAGAAACTTTGTCGCAACCTGGGTAAAGTACATATCAAAGTGATTGCTCAACCCAGGGTCTTCTTTCCAATCCTGATGCAGTATGATTCTAACCAGGTTAATAGATGTCTTGATGTCGAACATGGCAGAAACCACTTGATGAACGATCAATGAGGTAAACCGTTAACAAGCGCGAGGGAAATCACCATTGATGTTAATGATTCCCAAGGTACCCTAGTACATTCCAGCAAATGTGAATAAATGAGCTAATGTTGAACATCCATGGAATCATTCGATCAGAGGTCAATGATGTAAACCCATTGTTGGAAGCGAGGAGACCTGCCATTGAGGCATGTAGGTCCCAAGGTAATAATTGGTTTCTAATTCTAGTTCGTGGATAATGTGTTGAAGTCGACAGGAACAGACTTGTCGAAGGATGTCCTTGATGTATCCCCCATCAATGAAATGAAATGGAACTGAGAAAAATGATAAGGGTGGATGAGATGAAGGTTCAAAAATGATACCTAATGAAAGACTTGACTTGATGGGAGAGGTGACTATTTCATTTTTTAACGATATTGTCACAGGAAAATAACTATGCTCAAGGGTTCGAGTTTAGTCCCCAGATTTTTATTTCATTTTTTAACGAGTTTGTTACAGAGAGGAAAACTATTCTCAAGATCTTTGTTTTAGTTTTTAACGATATTTCTACAGAAAAGAGAAACTCTGCTCATATCTTTTGTTTTATTTTTTAATGATTTTTCCACAAAAAAGAAAAACTATGCTTGTGACCTCTGTTTCATTTTTATTGAGATTAACACAGAGAAGAGAAACTATGCTCATGTACTCTTCTTGATCATGTCTTCTAAGAGGATAATTCTTTGGAAGGACACCATGTCAAGGGACAAAACTTGGTCATGGATTCCAAGAGATATTCACTGGATGTAAGAAGAATTTTCCGGAAGGAACACATGTCGAGGGTCTCGTCAGGGGTAAGGAGATCAAGCTCCAATATCCCTACTAAAGAGATCACCATGTCAACTACTGGATCTAAGTCATCGAAAGTTGAAGTCACGGGAGACAATGCCACATAATTGACCTAGGGAAGGGGTGATACCGACTGCATATAAGAACTGTGTAGGGAGTTCATTGGGTTGATGGTCATGTCAGGGCCAATAAATGAAAAGATGATCAATAGTCACCATTCTTCCATCTTGTGGGAAATATATCACACAAAAAAGAGTGGACACAATAGATTTCATGGCATAGACATAATCTCACCCAAGGAGTAAATTGAAATCCAAGGGATCCTGGACTACCATAACATCAATAAAGATAGTTTTCCCTCCCAAATTTATAGGAAACTAAGGAAGGAATCCTAAAGGGTGACTAGTTCTTTTGTTAAAATAGAACAGAGTCTGGGTAATCGGAACAAGCTGAAGATAACCCAAAGCTTTCCAAGTAATAGAGGACAAAATACTAATGGACAAACCTTCATCTATCAGTGCATGAGGAATGTCCCGACCATAAACCTGTACTATAATCTTGAAAGGAATGTGAGAGGGAAGATGAGGTCTAGTTAGCACACCCCAATAAAAAAGGATGGCCTCATTACTTGGAGGGAGTTTCATGGGAGAAGGAGGAATTCCCCCCAACACGGTAGATTTTGTATCAATGAGAAAAATATGGGTAGAATTGGGTTTACTCTTGAGCGGGAGAGTAGGATCGATTGATAATGACATCAAATCGACCACTTGGGTTTCATTCTCCAAGGGGAGAATGGGTTCGACAGGTGGAAACAGATCGACCACTTGGGTTTCACTCTCCAATGGGAGAGTGGGATCGACCGAATATGAGATCAGATCAACCACTTTGTCAACTAGTTCAATCAAGGACATGATCATATTGACGACATGATCAACCAGACTGACCGATGAAGGGACCAGAGAAACCACTTTGGAACTCATTAGAGGAGGAGAGGGATTAACCACATTATCACTCTTCAGATGAAGGGTGGGACTGACGAATGATGGGACTAGATTAGTCACTTGGTTTTCACTTTTCAGATGAAAAGTGGGGCTGATCGATGACGAAACTGGATCAACTACTTTGGTTAATGTTTTAACCGAGGATGAAACTAGATTGACCACATGATCAACCAGAATGACTGGGGATGGAACCGGATTGACCATTCCATCAACTAATGATGGGTTGGGGTAAATCTTACGATAACCAGTTGGAAGTTGAATATTTTCCAAAAGAGAATAAGCCTTGTCCATAAGAGGACAAAGGTGAGAATAATAATCACCTTCACATAACATATAAGGAAATTTGACAATTGTCTTCTTCTTACCAACCTTAACGTCACTAGTCAATGGGGTGTCACCAACATGTCCAGAAGGGGTTGATGACATGGAAGAACACATTTCTAGGACCTTAGTAAGACCAGGGAAATCCCTCAGAAAGTGGTCACCCTTACAAACACTACAAGGGAATTTGTGTTTCAAATTATTCATTTTAATCTTGTCGACCTCATCAACACTCCCAGTACAATTGATAATAGTTGGTTGCTTGGATACAACATCTGATATGGTTGGAGGATTGGTCCTTTTCAGGTTCTTCTTCTTCTCTTTCCATTTCTTGTTCTTCTTATCAACCTAGCTACTTTCTTTAGAGATTTCACTAGGCGAAAAAGGAGAAAGGGAAGGAGACTTAATGGCTGAAGAAGGTGAAAAGTTGACATGAGGTTGATGTGTCAGTGGTGCACTTACATTTGAAGTATTAAGTGGATTTGAAACACTGGGAGGATTTGAGATCACCGAAGTGGGGAACAGCCAAACCGGTAATACGATGGTGAGTCCCAGAAGACTCAGTGTGGAAATGTACAAAGGACCAATGTTTCCAAAAGAAGGAAAGGTGAAAGGTTCCCTGGGACAAGGGTTTCCTCCATTGGTACTCCCAGGATTTTATGCCATTAACACTGACTTGACCTAAGGTCCACTAACTAAAACAAACAACATACGCTATGAATCTAAGAAGCAAACAATCAAAAAAACCTTCCCACAATGAAACCACTAGTTGGTGATGAAATCCAACATCGTGAGATCAATATAGGAAGGGGAGGGGATAGAGCGGGTGGATTAGTTACATTGGTGAACTTCTTAATGGACTTATGCCTTGGTGAAAGCTTCCATGCAGTAATTGTGGATTTACCGTCCAAGGAGCCCGAGTGAGTTTGACCAACGTCTGTTCCAGGTACAGTGAGACTTCCCTTCACCGTCACCTTCTGTAAGACCCTGACGATTATGGCTACTAAGGCACCAACTCGCAGTCATCCCCTTAGTGGGTATAGTCGACAATCTAGTCCGAACGTATGGGCAGGATAACAAGTCTAAAATCCTTCAAGAAAACTAAGGACAAGTGGATCGGTAGAACTCTAGAGGACTCCGAACGGATTCAGATTTCATGAAGCACCGATACCAAATGAAGATAGTTGAACCTCAAGAAGAACCCCCAATATACGATCTGACTACTACGAACGATTGAACCACGGAGGGATGATCTCCGTAACTCTCCCGAATGCGACCTTGTGCATAACCCCTGTGTGAGAGGGGGATCCCAGCAAGTTTAAACGAAAATTGGATTTTCTCTCCCCATCGCAAGATGCTAAGTTTGTTTCACTACATTGGAAAGTTATCCCTTCAACATATTCCAAATCCCTACACCTTAAGCTAATGTAGGTTTTCTAACAGAAAAAATGTCTAATAAATTTTAGTTTAGCGCTTGATTTTAAGGCTGTTGTTTACTCAGAGGTGTATGAGAGTGAAAATTGATGATATTATGACTCAATTCCCAAAAACATGCATAATAAATGATAAGAAGTATTTTATTTCAATAAATTTCTATTTAAGGGAAGGAGAACGAATTTTCCTTTCACTTTCAAACACTAAGATGCAATGACCTCATACAATTGTTCTCAATCAAGAATCTAATACAATGCTAAAATGTTCAGAAATTGGTCCCAATATCCAAAACCCAAACATGAAAAAAATATCCTTTTGTTTATATGTGACTGATAATCAACATGATGTAAAGCTTCCGATGCTAATCAGACTTCAATATCTGTGAGATTTAATAAATCGGAAGAAAACTTCACATAAAAAAAACACACCCTTGTTGTGATCAAACAAGAAACAAAAAGAAAACCAAATTCAAACAAGAGGAAATGCTTGGAGAAAATACCTCAAAGATCAAATGGAATGGTGCATAGATCTCTAAATTTCCTTACAACAACTTTCATTCATTCAGATAAGTGAGAAAGTAGTAGATCGAATCCAAATCTCAGGGAAGAAGAGTGACTCAAATAAAGGAAAATAGATGTCAAAAATCCAAACAAAACATCATCAATCCTTAGAAATCAAATAGTTGGAGGCTAAACAAGGACACACTGAGATGGTAGTAATCTTGAGTAGGTGAAATCAACAAAAATGGACTCAAAGATCAACTCCCCATAAGGTTTTTATAGAAAAAATACCATCTCTCTAGTGTCAAGGGTAATAGATCATTGCAATGCTCTGTGGAAGCCTACAAGGGAGTGCCATCACTCTAGTGGTAGAGGCAGGGGAGCACTGGTCTCTTAGAACTCAAAAAATTGCCCAAAAATAAGAAAAATTAAAAAAAATCCAGAAATTCAGTATGTATAAGATGAATCCAAGAGAAAACAACACATATAAGAATCAAATACACATCATGCATAAGATATAAAGGTGAGAAAAGGCCAAAAACAATACCAAGGAAGGGAACCAAAACTGAAAGCTCTGGTCCCCAGTGGAGTCACCTATTTCTATTATAGGAAAATCCCCCTGCGGATAAGTGGATTTCCTCTTGAACCCTAAATCTCTAAGATCAAGATAGAAAGGTGCTAACTTTGGTCACTGACATCCTTTTAAACCTATCTAAGTCAATCAAATAGATAAAAGGAAGAAGAATGTACCTTTTTGTCGATGTTTGTCCTTGCCCAGTCCAAGTTGAGCCTTGATCTCCAAGCTCTTCAACAAGTCCTGCAATCCAATAACAGAAAAGACAAAACAACTTCTTATTCTACCATGATTAATCCAAAACTAGATCTATCTATCAAAGACAAGTTCATGTAGACATACAAAACCTTGAAAGAAACAGGCTAAGCATATGTATTAATGAGAACTAGATAGAAATACTTACAGACCTTTGATGAAGTTGCAACAACCTCTTCCATCTCTCCTTGTCCAACCCCTTGCTCAAATAATCCACCAGAGGAATGACTATGCTTTATTGATTATCTCCCTTATGAGATCATAAATTTTATGCCTCTAAAAATCCATCTATTTCACCATGATAAGGCCTCCTTATATACGCTTGGAGAGGCCCAACCACCTTAGAGATTCTTGCAATAGGTTGAGGATCTTTCTCCATTAGTTGTGGATCCTCCCTAATATCCAACCTTGACCTCAGATTAGAATCCAACTAACTCGAGAGACGAGGGGGATTTTTCCCTGATTTTCCTCAACTGTCAAAGATTCCGTCAAACATCCCAACACTCCCTCAGAATGGGACACAGAGTGTTGCAACACTCCCCAAAAGAAGGGTAGGGAGCATTGGAACTACTTGACAGTGTGTAAGGGAGCACTACCCAAAATTTCCTTAAAAGGGCCCAGCGCTCCCCCAAAAGGGTTCATAGAGTGCTGGAACGCTCCCCCAAAGAAGGGTGGGGAGAGCTGGCACTCCCTGACAGTGGGTAGGGAGCATTGGCCTTCAAAAATGAATTTTGAGTGGTTATTTCCATGGAAAAAGATTTGTACTCTTCATTAGATGATTTCTCCTTCTTAAAACAGTCTTTGAGGGTGTCTCAAGTGTCCCTGTGATGTCTTTAGAGACATGACATAAGCGAGATGGCAATATGATGTTTGCGACACTTGCAACACTTATGGCTAAATGCGACACTTGAGACACTTGTAATGATGACAATAGGTCATCACTGAAATGAGTAATTTTGATGTGTAACAGTCAGACTGTGGATGTAGTTCTTTGTCAAACACAATCTCATGTCAGTCTAGGTTGATAGCTTGCTTCCATGGCTAGTCCTTTCTTGAATTCCATTTATGTGGTGAGACGAGGTTTCAACCACATCCCTCACTTTCATTAACTACCAACATCGGGATCAAGACAGGCCTAATTCAACTCGGCACCGGTATCTTTGTTGGACTTTTGTGGAGAACACTGGAAGGTGGACGTGGATGTTGATGATGATGAGTTGGCGAGGATCTTGGCAGAAATGTGCAAGCTACAACGAGTGAATGGTGTCCATGTGGAAGGTTGTTATTTTTCGTGACTGAGAATGCGTGATCACCAGTATGCAGGAAGCTGAGGTGGAAAGGCACGAGGGAGATGTGGCAAGGAGAGAATATGAGGG
>ML789665.1:23968-34205 GCA_009831015.1 Picea engelmannii
GCACTATGGAATAATAGCAGCACCTTTAATGGCACTAACTAAGAAGGATGCATTTTCATGGACTCTAGAATCAACAAAAGATTTTGAAAAACTTAAAGAGGTGATCTGCAAAGCTCCTATCTTGACCACTCCAAACTTCACAAAAACCTTTATTGTGGAATGTGATGCCTCAAGAAATGGAATTGGTGTTGTCCTAATGCAAGAAAGAAGGCACATGTCTTTTGAAAGATTACCACTCAAGGGAAAGGACTTACACAAACTCGTTTATGAGAAGGAAATGATGGAATTGAAGAAATGGCGTCCTTATCTAATAGGTAGGCACTTCAAGATCAAAACAGATCATGATAGTCTTAAATACTTCTTGGAACAAGGATTGTCTTTAGAAGAACAACAAAAATGGGTAACCAAGATACTGGGTTATGATTTTGAAATCGATTATAAAAAAGCGAAGAAAAATGTTGTGGTAGATGAACTCTAAAGAAAGGATGAAGATTTTGAGCCCTTTCTCTATGCTATCTTGATCATCCAACCTGATTGGATAATAGAAGCAAGGGATGAATGGAAGAATGACGAAAAAGTGTGGACTCTCATTCAAAGGTTCCAACAGGATTCCAGTGCATCAGATACATTTACATGGAAAAATGATTCACTATGGTACAAAGATTGCTTATATTTATGTAAGAACTCCCAACTCAAACAAAACATACTATTTGAATTGCACACCTCTCCAGTAGGAGGGCACTTGGGATTTTTTAAAACCTACCATAGGGTCAAGAACGATTTTTTTTGGGATGGCCTTAAAACTGATGTTCAAAGGTTTCTGGCAGAATGTTTGGTTTGCCAATAAAATAAGGTGGAAACATTTAAGACCCCAGGTATTTTACAACCATTAGCCATCCTAAGTAAGCATTGGGAGGAGGTTTCCATGGATTTCATCACAGGGTTACCAAAGTCTGAAGGAACGAGTGTCATCATGGTGATTGTTGATAGACTGACCAAGTATGTACACTTTTGTGCACTATCTCATCCCTTCAAATCTAGTACAATTTCCAACGCATTCATGGAGACAGTTCAAAATCTACATGGTAGCCCAGAGATTATTGTAAGTGACAGAGATCCCATCTTCAATGGACATTTTTGGACAAAATTATTTTCTTGTTTGGGTACTCAATTGGCTCATAGCTCATCTTATCATCCTCAATTTGATGGACAAACCGAGATAGTGAACAAATTTCTGGAAGTCTACCTTCATTGCTTTGTCTCTAATAAACAAACACAATGGTTCAAATGGTTTACCTTGGCAGAATGGTGGTATAACACTTCCTTTCATACTGCAACAAAAATGACACAATTTATGGCACTCTATGGATACCACCCTCCTTCCATCACTTCTTCTCTAAAATAAAAATCTAAGGTTCAATCAGTGGAATATCACATCGAGCATCAACAACAAGTTCTCCAAATATTAAAGGACAACCTAACCATGGCACAAAATCGCATGAAATGACAAGCAAATCAACATCGTAGTGAAAGAAGTTTTGGAGTATGAGATTGGGTGTTTTTAAGACTGCAACCATACAAACAAATGCCCCTCAAGAAAGCCAAGAAGGATAATAAATTATCACCAAAGTAATATGGCCCTTATAAGGTGTTGCAAAAGATTGATACTATGGCATACAAATTGGAGTTTCCTGCATCTTCACGAGTACACCCAGTTTTCCATGTTTCATGCTTAAAGAAGGTTATAGGTGACAAGATCCCAGTTCAAAATATATTTCTAGAACTTGAAGAGGAAGGAAAAATCATATTGGATCCTAAATCCATCACTAACACAAGAACTCACAAGTTGAGGAATAGATCCATTTCAGAGTATCTCATTAAATGGAGGAAACTACCGACTGAAGATTCCACTTGGGAAGATAAGTCTTTTATACAAAAGCATACTGAGTTACTCAAGCATTGTAGAAAACACTTGTCTCAAGGGGAGGGGCATGTTAAGCCCTATATAATGTCTCATTACCCCTTAATTGGTGCATATTACACTAGTAATGTTATTTTATTCATGTCGTCTTTAGTCCATTAGTTGTAATTATACCTCCTAGTCTCCTATATATACCAAGGAGACATTTTCATTTGGAATCATCTTGTAATTGTACATTTTTGTGGGCATAAGGAGGTTACCCCCTCGAAGAGGCTTATTATATGAATTTCTCTCTTTATCAAGGCATTGAGTATTTATTCTGAGGTTTTTCTATGCTATATTGATATTTGGTTCTTAACATCATACCTAGTGATACCCTGATTTCAAATCCATGTTAGTGAAGTACCTGACATGTTGTAGCTGGTCCAACAGATCATTTATCCTTGGTAGAAGGTACCAATTCTTCAATGCAATATTGTTCAATTCCCTATAATCGATACACATTCTCCAAGTCCCATCCTTTTTGGGAAATATTATTATGGGTGACGGTGAACAAGGGGAGGTACTTGGTCGAATTACACCCTTTTCCAACAATTGTTGCAACTACTTCTTCACTTCATTTACGTCTAGAAAAAACTATATATATATCCCAATATTCAACAATGGGGAGTTAGTAAATAACTATATTTCATGATCCACATCTGTAATACCCCAATACCAAGCCCCAGTTAAATTGTAAATATGTTGTATAGGCTGGTGAGCCAAGTGATTATAAGCTATGAGGCTTATGTGATGATTAGGCCAAAGAGCCTAGATGATAAAGGCTAGTGAAACTAATTTGTATATATAAACACTCATATCATTAATATAATACATCGTTGCATGTAGACCGACCATGATAAAATATTATGAGGGAGTAAAATCCACTAGGAAGGGAAAGGGAGGTCTAAGAGCTTAGAAAAGGGGCTAAGCTAGAGAGATTATCTCCAAAGGAATATTATATAGTTATTCCAAATGACTAAGAAAAGGATAAAATTCATATTATCCTAAGTTCTTATGGGAGGGTGAATGAATCACAAGTGGAGATAAACGATCTCCAAAAATTCCATGTGTCAATCAGGGCACATGCAAATATATGTGGGGAAATTAGTCTATTTTCCCATCCTTCCCAATTCACGCAGATTCCATTTCCTAGGAGAGTCTACCTCTACATCGTTCACACACCTCCATAAATTCCATGCACTTTGAGCTACCCCATACATTTCTCATTCCAGTAGTAACCAGTACCCATCCTAGGAGAAGTAGCGCACTTATACCTTGCTATGGGAAACACCTAAACCAAACCCGAAGGTTGTTGTTGCTGCCATCACTTGTTCCATACCCATTTTATGTTGTTTCGTTCACTTGAGCCTATACTCGGTTGACCAAAGAGATGGATTGAAGAAGCGGGTTGTCAGTCACGTGGGACTAAAGAGGCAGGTTGTCAGGTGTGTGAGAAACTCTCTCCAGGTGAGAGAGTTTTATAGGGAAAGTGATTTCCTGAGGGAGCCCAACTACAGATACAGTTCTTTGAGAATTCCTATCTGACCTCTTTTTGAAGCCCTGGAAGGGAAGTGGGGCAATCGAAGGAATATTGAGAAATGAAGGGGCACACTTCCTAGGGTAGAAAAAGCATGTGGGGAATGAGAGGCTCTAGGATGTTAGTGTGATTTGGCTCCTGGGACAAAATCATTGATGTTGACTGTGTAACTTCCTATTGTCTCAACCTATCCTAGGAATCCATTTACCCAAGTGGAGTTTAGTCCTAGATCGGGGGTGATCCACTGCTGAGAGTGATGAGCAACGTGGTCTAAGGCTGGGAGGATCATGGAAGGTTTGCATGCAATTGGTGATCTTCTATAAAATGATAAGTATCAATTATGTGTTTAATTGCATGTTGTTTATTTGTACATGTCTTTATATTTATGAGTATTTCCTTTGTATGATGTATGTATAGGAGTACTGTTATTTCCACATGAATTTGTGTATTAGCAGAATGTGTTCATCTGTTTAAAATTTATATATGTATACAGATGAAATTATTGTAAGTTTTTAAGTGGCATGACCCATTATGGGTAGGATGGGTATGTTACAATGTATTAAGTTTTGTAAGAGTTTAAGAGTGGCATATCCTAGCAGGTTTAAGTCTGGGTGTGTTACAATCTGGTATTAGAGCTCCAATTTTCAACATTGAGCTTGGATTGGGCCATGTAAGTGGAAATTGAAGCAAAATTTCAGAGGGAATTATTGTCAAAATGGATAAATTTTGAGTTTCAGAACATCCATAAGTTCCAAGAGGGCATTGAGAGAACACCCTAGTTGTGTTTGAAAGCTCAGGAGATTTAACGGTTCGAGAAAACTAGAAGAGGAAAGAAACCACAACGACCATGACATTGGGGCCACAAAGTTAGTTTTGGGACATTGGATTTATTCAAGAAAAGGAATATTCTTCACAACCATCAGTTCTAGGGAAGTATTATGGTTGTTAACCCCTCAAGTCCTTCAAACTTCATTGCTTTAGAAAATTTCAAGAATTTGACAAAAGGAGGAAACATCTATGAAGATATGAAGTCCTAGAGTGGATATACACCATAGATCATTTGGGAGAAGGAGGACCGTAGGATTCCCCAATTGGTTTGACAGTTCAACGTTTGGGGAAAAATGGTTGTGGTTGCATGGAGGGAAGAGTTTCCCAAAGTCCTGAAGTTTGGAACCAATCCAGACCATTTATGTTTGGGGATATGCATCTCAATATTAGTAATATTTCATAATTTTGATGTCTAACAATTCAGGGGTAGGGTGGTGCTCAACAATGAAATCCTTTGAAGTCCCGAAGGCCCGAACTCCGGAGTCAATCTAGACTGTCCATTATTAGGACATGTGTCCGCAGATTATTTATTGTTCTGGAGTTCTTAAGTTTAGTGTTCGGGAGTCTTTTGGTTTTATGTATGGAATTTTTATGAAGTCTTGATGTGTAACATCCCTAGCCACCCATATTTTGGGGCATGCTACCTACAAGCCCACCCTTGGACTTCTTACTCTTACCGATACCTTCTTTAATTAATAAGAATGGATAAGATACAAGATTTAGCGACATGCACAATAATATCCAACAATCATGCATAATATAAGATTTACTTAAACAATAATTAAAGTACACAACAAAATACATTCATACACAGATAATAATATTACAACAGAGAGCACTTATATTTATAAAAAGGTGACACCAACTAGCTGCAGACCAAGGACGTTCCACCCAACCGTAGACACCACTTCTCCAAATCTAAACAATAATGTCACCCTAAAGCCAGGGATATGAATTCACAAGGATGGTTCCAGAGTGTACTTGGGTTCGCAAACCAGTCATCTCTCAAGATATCATAGGTTTCCTAGCACCCACAACAATCCAAGTACCTGTCACACACCCACTACGACGACTAATTTTTTTTTTTGTCTTTTCATCGAGGGACAAAATCCATGAATTTATATGGGGCCTAGTGCAGACCATCCCTTCCCTTATCCTCCTCCAAGAGACCACAACCTGGCCTTATCAAAAGCACCTCTTGCAACTCGCGAGTTGGAGAGTCAAGGCTCTCGACTCCTCTTTCTCCAAATGCCGATACCCAAAATGCGATACCGGTATGGCTCCCTCCTCACTAGTGCCTACTACATATAACCATAGGCTAGACTAAATACTAGCACTACTCGCATATCGTGACTTTGTGATTTGGAGTGTTGAGCCCTCGTACTCCTCCTTTGCGAATCCCTGAAACATAATAAGTCAAAAATGGGTTGACTCTTTCCCAGGCGACATGTGTCTACCACCTATCACCCACTTCCACCTTTCTCTGGGCACTTGTTGTTATGCCACTTGTCAACCATGCGGTCCCCACCTAATGGATGTGCCACATGTTTGCATGAGCCCTCGATGCTTGGCACTTCGTGACTTCTGCATTCAAAAAAAAATTCTTTCAACCTTTGAACCCCCGATACGTGATACCACGTGGAGGTTCTGATCTAATGGTTCTCCCGTGGCTTGGATCCAATAACCACGATCACGTCATGATTTCACAAATCATGAGTTCGTGCAGTCCTACCCTTGACCACTCCAAGTCGTGAGTCAGTGAAATGCTACCCAAATGCCACATGTCCTATGCCGATGGACGGTTTCGAATACTTCGAGACTTTCAGGACATTGTCGAGTCCACTCTCCTACCTGTGCAAAGGTTAAGATTGACGGTCAATAGAGCTCCGACAGATCCTTGGATCTACGGTCCTGGATCCCATTGCTACTTGCGAAGGATGAAAGGGGTGAGGTGTTAATGCATGTACTCCTCCTCTAGATCCATCGGTCTTGACAGATCTGGGGTATTTCCAAAAGTATTACGACCGTTCGTCTACCAAACGATGGGGCATTCTCTTTCGATGATTGGACTCACTATCCTTTCTGAGCTTGAATCAAAAAATTCAACCTCTTGGAGCTTCAAACTCCCATGATTTTGAGACCTTAGAGAGCTACTCTTTCTTTCATAAGGTTTCCAGACCCAGATCGCATGAACCTTCAGACAGTTCTTGGGCAATTGTCCCTGATATTAGTCGAGTCTCTGGGTAAAGGTTCGGTACAGTTCCAAGGTTTATGGGGTAATTCTCGAGGAAGAGTACTCTCGAGGAGCCTTCCCAGAATATTATAAGAATCAAGCAAACAAGACGATTCTTGGTGGAGAAAACTCATGCCCCAGACTTAATCATTTGTATAGAAACCAACTATGGCATGTAAGTATACACATGCATCCATTATTTCCAGTCTAAAACACCAGGCAATCATTCCACACAGAAATCATTATGAGCATATAAACATGAGCATGTATTCATGATATTCAATTCAAAATACAAGACATAAAACACTTATCAAATCCACCAGGTGTGATGCAACTTCTTAGAGGGGTGCTTGTTTCCACCCAACCGTAGTCTTAGTGACTCCAAACGGATTTACCACTAGCCACCCTTGAGCTAGACCACGATGCTTTCAGATTCAATCTCCTACTTCCAGCTCAATGGAAGTCAAGGACGAAGGTTACTCTCCTTCTCCTAATACAGAAAAATAATCTAGGATGAAGGTTACTCTCCTCCTCCTATGTTCATAACTCCCTGTGTTTCCAGAGTTTCTCCATTTCTCTTCCGCGATCCCCGTTGCACGTTCTCTCTCTCTACCCTTTACCACACTTCCTCTCTTGATTTTTTCTCTGCAAGATTGTGTGTGGCACAAATTTTCCCATCCATGATCAGGTCTGAGAGCTTTTACGGATGGAAGGTTCACCCCCATCCCCTCATTAACTCTTGAGGATCCTCCCCACCTACCAATCTGATGGGAAATCCATTCCAGGGTTAGAGAGTTGCTTTGGTCTTTGAGCAAGTAAAAACTAGTACAATACTGGCTCGATGGAAGTTAACGCAACCATTCCAGGTCCCTTCCACCACCTCTCATTAGCCATCATGGTCTCTTTTATCACATCCCCCTCCCAGTAGTCATGCAACACATATTCATAACATAATTTACATTCATCGACCTTTTATACAAAGGTCTATCAAATCAAACATTCACATCTTTGAGTTTTCCATAGTTCTTGTCCGATATAGTTATTTTTACAGACTGAGGGAAATAGGGTGTTACAGTACCCAAATGTCCTCTACCAATCTTGTACCACCCAAGAGAATGGACCTCCACCCTTCTCTACCACGCAATCCCTCAGGCAATCCTTCTCCTTTTTCCAAGGCCTCTAGCACAACTCATCCAGAATCGCAATGTTGGAACTCTCAAGGCTCATAGTTGTGAGAAAAAGAGGGCACATTCTAATGCAAATCAGACATGTAGGCCCCAGGTCATGGCTGGATTGCACCAATGACCATTACAACCAAATATCATGTGGCTAATAATCCACAGTTCCTTTCCCTTTTCCAAGCCAAGACGCAGGTGAGGATGGATCAATGGATGGGTAAGTGAGTGCATAGAAGGGCATGAGGGAAAGAATGGTACAAAACACAGAAGGGAAGGATAAGATGAACCAACGACCATCAACCAATGACCATTGACCAACGACCATCAACCAACGACCATTGACCAATGACCATTGACCAACGACCATCGACCAATGACCAATGACCAACCCCACACTCAAACCAAGGATGGGTTTAAGTATCTCTCATGGGGAATCAAGAACCTCTTGGCCTTCCCCAAGAAGCTCACATAACCAATCCCCTCCCTTAGGAAAAAATGGTAATTAACATGGGAATAAATATTTATCCCCTCAAGTCCCCTCTCTTTTGGAATCATAGCCCCCTATAACTCTAGTCCTTTTTCGTCTAGCAGCCAACAATGTGTTTATTATTAATAATGATCAAAACATTACATTTCTTGGGAATACCGGCCCTTTAATAATTGTTTGGGCATTCCGACCTCTCAGCATTGTAACAATACATTATTTAAAATGGGGGTTCAAAACCTGGGGTGTTACAACCCCTCCCCCTTATTTTGGCACTATCCTTAGTGCATGTACAAAATAGAGATCATAATATCAAATTTATTCAAAAAGTTGTGGGTATTCTACTCACATGGCATCTTCATGCTCCAAGGTATCATCTTCAGGACCGTAGCAGGTCCACTAAACTTTTACCATCTCTATAACCTAATTCCAGAGCATTTTGACCTTTCTATCCAATACCCGCACTGGCTAAACCTGAAAGTTTCCCTCCATCTCTACCTGAGTCAGATTCCAATCAACAACATGGTTAGATTCATGTACATATTTCACTAATAAAGATACATGAAATACATTATGCACATTCATGGAAGAAGGCAATGCAAGCATGAATGCAACTGGCCCTATTTTGTCCAATATTTCAAATGGGCCACTGAATCTAGCTGCCAACTTTGTACAACTACCCAATTTCAAAGAGATTTGCTTGGGCTTCACTTTCAAAAGTACATGCTCCACTACTTTAAATTCTCTAGCTGTCATGTTCTTGTATGCATAAACTTTCTGTCTATTCTAAGCTGCCTTTAAATTCTTCTTGATCTTAACCACCTAGTCTTCCATGTCCTTAAGCAACTCTGGCCCAAGTACCACTCTATCTACTGGGTTTTCCCATCTTACTGGAGTATCCCATTTCCTACCATACAAAGCTTCAAATGGGATCATTCTTAATGAATCTTGATACCCATTATTATATGCAATCTCAATATGCAAACTCAACCAAGTGTAAGTAATCTTCCCACTTAGATGGCTTATCCATCACATACATTCTCAACATGTCTTCAATTATTCAATTGACCCTATTTGTTTTCCCATATGTCTGGGGATGATATGTTGTGATAAATTTTAGATTTGTGCCAAATCCTTTAAACAATCCCCTCCAAAAATTGGAATTAAACTTTGTATCTCTGTCCGAGACAATTGTCCTAGGTATCCCATGTAACCTAGCAATTTCCTTCATGAAAATTTCTGCAATATTAGTCACTGTATGTGTTGTCTTCACAAGCACAAAATGATCAACCTTTGTTAATTTTTCAACCACCACAATGATTGAATCATGTTGCTTATTCGTTCTGGGTAATCTTGTGATGAAATCCATGGTGATCACTTCCCATTTCTTCTCTGGAATTGGTAGTGGCTGCAGCAAACCCATTGGGTGCCTATGCTTAGCCTTCACCTTCTGACATTCCATACATTGATCAATGTAATCGGAAACATCTTTCTTCATTCCTGGCCAAAACAATTGGCTTCTTACTGCTGTAATTGTTTTTTGGTAACCGGGATGTCCAGCATAAGGAACATCCTTCATTTCCTTCAGTACCAAATTCCTCATTTCTCTGGAACTAGGAACATAAATTATGTTTTTATGCATGAGTAATATGTCTTCCTTTATCTCATACTCCTTTATTTTCTGCTATACATCTCCTTTCTGTAAATTTTCCTTTACTTGTAGGTAATGCGCATCTGTAACAAGATCTTCTAAAATTCTACTTTTCAAGTCTGATTGATGCATACTCACAACATTAGCATGCATGAGATGCACTCTTGTACTAAGAGCATCAACAACTTTATTCTCCTTTCCCTTGATATGTTTGATATAGAAGTCATATTGACTTAGAAATTCCAGCCATCTTGTTTTCCTAGCATTCAAGGTCGATTGTTCAAAAATATACTTCAGGCCAATGTGGTCTGTCCTTAGTTCGAATTTCTTCCCCATGAGATAATGCCTCCACATCCTCAAGGC
>ML789665.1:34707-72512 GCA_009831015.1 Picea engelmannii
CTAGTCCTAAAGGTTGTCTTATGAATGTCTTCTTCCTTGATTCTTACCTGATGGTATCCTACCCTCAGGTCAATTTTTGAAAATATCTTTTCTCCTCTTAGCTGATCAAAGAGGTCATCAATTCGGGGTAGAGGATACTTGTTCTTTATAGTGTACTTGTTCATTTGTCATAAGTCAATACACAGCCTCAAGTTTCCATCTTTATTTTTCACAAAAAGTACTGGTGATCCCCAAGGTGAAACATTTGGACATATGTACCCTTTCTTCAACAATTTATCCAACTGCATTTGTATTTATTTTAACTCTGGTGTGCTCATTCTGTAAGGTGTTTTTGACACTAGAGAAACTCCTGGCACTAAATCAATTGAGAAATATACCTCCCTTCTTGGTGGAAATCCAAGTATTTCTTGGAATACCTCTTCAAATTCCTGCAGTATTGAGAAATGTTTGAGGCTTGGCCCTTTTTCATTATCTGGCTCTTCCACATGAACTGCATACAATTGACATCCTTTCCTAAAACATCTTTTTAGTTGTAAGGATGAAATCTCCCTTATAGAGATGGGTCTTGGAACTCCTTTCACAATGCTTTGTTTTCCATTTCCATCTAGACATGTAAATGTCTTGTTATGACAATATAGGACAGCATGATGCTTGTCCAACCAATCGATTCCAATCAGAATATCATAAGACCCCAATGTTATGATATTTAGATCAATACTAGTATTCACACCATTAAGACTTATGGAACAACTTCTAACCATATCATGGACTCTTCTTTTGGTTCCAGTGGCTAACTGAACCAAACTTGCTTTTCCAAGTTTACTTTTATTCAAATGTAATCTATCCACTATCTTAGGATCAATGTAAAAATGACTTTCTCTTGAATCAATCAAAATAGAAACATATTGATTTATGATCTTACCTTCCACCTCGATCATATTGGACTGGTACTCTTCTTGTTGATCATTTAAAGCTGCATAAATTCTTCCCATATCTTCGAATTTTGTAGCTTCTTGGATGTTGTGCACAGTCTTCACTCTATCTTTTCTATGTGGGAAATCTTTGTACAGGTGAACTTCCTTACATCCCTAGCATTGGATTGGTGGTCTTCCCATTTTTCTCAAGGAATCTTCCTTCTTCGAATATCCCTTAGCACACTGATCTTGATGATTTCTATTAGGCTCATTCCTATTGAATGGATGTTTGAATCCTTTCCTCCTCTGATCGAACTTCACATTTTTCTTGTCCTTCCAATATTTCAGCAGGGATTCTCTTCCCTGGCCTTGCTCATAAAGGTGTTTAGCCTTCCTGATGGCCTCCGTCAAGGTATTGGGTTCATCATACTTGATATTTTCCTTATAAAAGGTTGGCACTCCACTTAGAAATCTCTGTATTTTCACTTTCTCATCACCAATGAACCTGACATACTTTAACAATCCCAAGAACTTCTTCTCGTATTATGCCATAGTCATGCTTCCCAATTAGAGTTCAAAGAAATCTTGCATTTTCTTGTCATGGAAATCCTCTTAGAGGTACTCCTTCTGGAAGTACTTCTTGAACTTCTTACAAGTGATCCTACTTTCATTAACATGTTCCACTTGCTTTAGTTGGTCCCACCACATTACAGCTTTCCCATGTAAATGGTAGGTGGCAATCCTATCTTATAGGCTAGACAAATAGTTATGCAACTGAAAATATCTCCTGAGCCCAAGCAACCATGCTTTGACAACATCTTCCCTTTCTCTTTCACCCTCAAAGGAAGGTGGCTTGAGCTTCCTCATCTCTCCTTGCAAACTATATACCTCTTGTTTCCTTCTTTGGTGTCTGACAGGAGACACCTCTGGACTTCTTATGGGATCTTCCGATGCATACAAATTTATTTCTGAGTAAGGAGGTGAGTGGTGTCCATGAGATCTACTATCACTTCTAGAATAACCAACTCTTCCATGATCATCCCTTACTTCATGTCACCTTCCTTCTTCCTCTTGTCTTGAGTTTGATCCCTTCTTCATTTGTCTCTGCAACTGATTTAATCTCTACAACACTCAAGCATTTATCTGACTTTTCTCTCTCATTAGTCTCTTGTTGATTGCTTTGTAGCTTTGCACTTCCATCTTCAGGCTTCTTACCATTTCTATTAACATTTCCTTCTCTCCTTTTCCCTTGCGTCCATTGGACTCTATCTCTACATTACCAACTCTGGTATTCTGGCCTTCAGACTCCTTATCATGACTAGAGGCTCCCTCGCCTTATTCCATTTCTTCAATACACATCCTGAGCTAATGTGCTTAAGCCCCTTAATTATGCAAAATGTGCAAGAGACCATTTTGTTAGAATTATGCATATGATAAAAAAAATTTGTCAACAATGCTATAGTTCCTTTTGCTTCTTAATGCAAACCCCCTTCTCTCTTAAGGCTGCATGAATTCCCGGTCAAGGGTCTTCAATCCAGAGCCGAATTGGATCTCTGAAACCTTGATGGTTTTTCTCTGTATCTAAACACAGGCCCTTCGGCTTTTTAGGAACAGGTCCAATGGCCCCTGCGACATTCTCCTTCGCCCTTGAGAAAATATTAAAGTTGGCACTAGATCCTTTTCTCTTGGCCCCTCCTTAGATGTGACCTTAGGTAGTGACCTCATGCAAATGTGGGATTGCTGCCACACTCAAAGGTGGTTTGGAGATAAACTACTTTTCGCCCCGCAATTCACCTCGAGCTAGCACATCTCCTTTTTCCAAAATCATGGTCTCGATTCCAGCCCACCCTTAGCTTCATAAAGCCCGAGAACCTCCTGTCCATGCAATGTGAGGTGACCGTTGATCTCACGATCTTGCCTTTGCTTCTAAATGGATGACCACGATCTACCTATGGGAACCAACAATTCCGATTTACCTCTCCCAGATCAACGGTTGTGGTTGTTTCAGAATTTCAGACTTCGGAATTCTCAAGTCTCAAATTTTACTTCCCTCGAAACATGCAGGATTTTTCCATGCATCCTTTTGAATCGGATGGTGGGGAATCACTTCGGATGATCTAAATATCATCGTTTACTTTGGGTCCTTACCTGAAATCCATAGCTTCACGCCACCTATTCTCCTAATCTGATGGTTCAAGTCTACTTTAGATGATCCAACAATCGACGTTTAATTTGGGTCTCCGACTCTCTAGGCTTCGGGAGTTTCAACTCTCAATTGAAAACTCTTGGAGTAATTTCTATGGATTCCACGATCCATCGCCACGTGGAGAAATACTGTATGCATACAGGTGGTCCAATCAGGCGGGTGACACATGTCACATCCTAGATAACATTTCAATCATCTGCATGATCAAAAATTACTAACACATGGTGCACATCCCATCTATCCACGTCATCCCCAGTGACGTCCGCAAGCCCCATCACTTTGGAAATTATGGGGTCCACATCACCTCCTAGTGATGTCATCATGCCCCACCCCTTCGGCTCTTCGGGCTTCGGGACATCGAAAAACTCAAACCTCAACTTTTTCTAAAATGTTTTTATCTGAAGCTTGTGATCTACTGACGTGTATCTCCCATGGATCAATGACTACGATTTCTTTGGGTCTTCAGATTTCAGAAACTTCAACTTTCAACCTTCACTTTTCCCCTAAGTGCATGGATTTTTGTCGTGTGTCCTCCTGGATCAGATGATTGAGATTCACTTCGGATCTCCGGGCTTCGAAAATATCGATTCTCAACTTCTCCTCGCTCTCTCTTTCTTGGAGTGCTTTCACCAGGAGCACACAATCGATTGACGCATGTCCTCCTATGGATCGACCGTCCTCAGATAGTTTGTCTCTTCAAAGGTTTGTCACTCAAGTACTAACATGTTGTATCTTTGCATGCCTTTCAATTTGCGGGGGCACACATTGATGGTTTGCAATAACCCACTTTTCGCCCCGCAATTCTCTCGATGCTGACACGTAACCCCTTGTGGAAACCTTGGTTTGGATTGCGGGACTGCCTTGGGAAATTATCTCTCGTGAAACTTGGTTCCCCATAATGCCTCTTGTCTATTGATATCACTCTCCAATGGGATCTGATGGTTTTGACCTTAGCCCTTGCTTCCTTTTCATCGGACAACCCTTGTTCACCTGTCCTCTGATCCAACAATCCTATATCTCTCCTGATCCTACAATGGTGATCACTCCTGAATTCGAAGAGGGACGGACACAATTCTTTGAACCCCTTACAATGGGTCTGTAATGTTCTATATCCTACGTAGCTTCTGCAACAACATTCCTCCTGATATTTTCAACTTCACAATGATAATTTGATCTCGACCCTGAGACTCTGACCAACAGACCCGGACCATACCTACCCAATATTTCAACTAGAAGCTTTTATGCCATTCTGTAACATCCCCAACCACCCACAAGTCGGGGCATGCTACCTACAAGCCTAGCCTTGGACTTCGTACTCTTACCGATACATTATTTAATTAATAAGAACGCATAAGATACAAGATTTAGTGACATGCACAACAATATCCAGCAATCATGCATAATCTAAGATTTAGTTAAACGATAATTAAAATACACAGCGGAATACATTCATACACAGATAATAATATCACAATAGAGAGAACTTATATTTATAAAAATGCGACGCAAACTGGCTACAGACCAAGGACGTTCCACCCAACTGTAGACACCATTGTTCCAAATATCCACATCAGTGTCACCCCTAAGCTAGGGCTATGAATCCACAAGGACAGTTCCAGAGTGTACTTGGTTTCCCAAGCAAGTCAACTCTCAAGCTCTCACAGGTTTCCCAGCACCCACAACAATCCAAGTACCCAACTCTCCTCTACCCAACATGTACTTCCCAAGAGAATGGACCTCTACCCTTCTCTGCCACGCAGTCCCTCAGGTAGTCCTTCTCATTTTCCAAGGCCTCCGACATAGATTTTCCATAATCTCAATGATGGAACTATCATGACTCTCATTTTTGAGAGAAATAGGGCACAGACCAATGCATCTCAGACATGTAGGCCCCAGGTCATGGCTGGATTGCACCAGTGACCATTATAGCCAACTATCCTGTGGCTAATTCTCAACAGTTCCTTTCCCTTTTCCAAGCCAAGATGCATTTGAGGATGGATCAATGGATGGGTAAGTGAGTGCATGGAAGGGCATGAGGGAAAGAATGGTATGAAATGAAAAAGAAAAGGAGTGGAGGAACCAATGACCATCGACCAATGAACAACAACCA
This sequence comes from Picea engelmannii, assembly GCA_009831015.1. Classification (NCBI taxonomy): domain Eukaryota; kingdom Viridiplantae; phylum Streptophyta; class Pinopsida; order Pinales; family Pinaceae; genus Picea; species Picea engelmannii. The sequence continues at coordinate 39,938 of ML789665.1, forward strand.
ATGAACAACCCCACAATTAGACTAGAGATGGTTTTAAGTATCTTTCATGGGGAATCAAGAACCTCCTAGCCTTTCCCAATAAGCTCACATAGTTGATCCCCTCCCTTAGGAAAAAAGGGTATTTAACATAAGAATAAATATTTATCCCCTCAAGCCCCCTCTCTTGTGGAATCATAGCCCCCTATAACTCTATTCCTTGTCTGTCTAGCAACCAACAATGTGTTTACTATTAATAATGATCAAAATATTACATTTCTTGGGCATAGAAGCCATTTAATAATTCTTTGGGCATTCCAGCCTCTCATCATTGTAACAATAAATTATTTAAAATGGAGATTCGAAACTCGGAGTGTTACAGGAAGCCCCAAAGTCCCAAATCTCAGGGGAACACCTGTTCATAAATTCAGCGTTTGGGTGTTTTGATGTGCTCTGGTGTGGGATTCTCCGAAGTTCCAAAGTCTCGGAGCACTAGAGTGATGCGACATGATGACATCACCTAGAGTGACATGGAACTGATCGATATCTTGGAATGTCGACAATCAAGAGTTTTAAAGTTCGCATATGAGAAGTTTTTCAAAGTCCCATATCTTCAAATTCCTGAAGCTCCTAGGAACAACTATTCAGGAGTTCGATATTCGGGAGTTATCAAGTATGTGGATGTGAAATATTATGAAGCCTGAAGTACCAAATTCCTGGAATGTCAGAGTGATGTGGCATGATGACATCACCTAGAGTGACATGGACTTTGAAGGTTTTTGTAGAAGAAACCTCTGAAGCTTGAAGTTTTGAAGTCACGAAGCACTGGAGTGGTATGACCTGATGACATCACCTAGGGTGACATCATCACACTTGATGCTTGCCATGTGTCATCATGTTGCATTATTTCCAAATACCTTATGTGCCAATTATAACTTTACATGTGTCAACCATTAGTTTGGGCCACGTTTCATCTCCATATGTCTGCCACGTAAAACACCATGGTGTGTGTTTGTTGTTGAGACTCCAAAAGTTCAAAGGTTTCACATTTAGGGAAATTGAAGTATGTGGGTGCAGGAACCTCCGAAGTGCGAAGCCCGAAGATCTTCTCCTAGTGTTCTATAGTTTGGAATTCATATAAAACATGGTATGGTGAAGGTAAAACCTCTGAATCTTGAAGCTACAGAGTGCCATAGTAATGAAATGCCAAATTGACAGCCCGAGAATTTGGAAATTCGACATTTGGGGAAATGTGAGTATATTGAAGCAAGAACCTCCGAAGCATGAAGCTTATGAGATATTCTTTGGGAAATTGAAAGTTTGATGTCCAGAGAGAATGATATGTGGAGTAGGTGGAACTTTTGAAGCCTGAATTTTCAAAGCCCTGAAGCCCCAAAGATGTATCGTGCAATATTTTTCCAGTTCAATGCTCGAGAGGAATAAGGTGTGAGGTAGTAAGAGCCTCCAAAGCTTGAAGTTATGGATCCTTGAAGTCCCAAATCTTTGGATAAGAACATATCAACTATGTGCTTGAACATATCCCTTGGTCATATGAGACTTCAGTCGAAATAAAGACGACGAGTGTCAAACTATTTTTCATATTTCCATAACTTCCTGCTCAAAACTTAGAATTGAGATAGGGAGTAGTCATTGTAAAGATATTGGACAATAGAACATAATTTTTCACCCAGAAAATTGAGTTGAACAGTCAATTTCTCATAAAATCAGAAGAAAGAAGTCTGATATAGTATTGAACCAGAATGGTTCATAATTTCCTGATTTTGTTAAATCAATGAGTTTAGCAAAGTTTTTTTGTTTACACATTTTGCAGATTTAACAAAAAATAAGTCAGATCAGGATCATCAGAGAGTGAAGAGGAATGGAAGATACACCCAGGGATTATGTCTAGGAAGAAGAGATCAGAGGGATGGATTTCCATATGAGTATTGAAGGAAGAAACTCCAATGGACACGGGGAAGGAAAGGATGAAAACATGAATATGGTAGAGACCATTAAAAATTTGTAGAAATATGTCCAAAGTGATAAGGATGATAATGAAAGGCTTATGAAAGCCAAGGAACAATAGGAGGGCTTCAAAATTAAGTTAATGCAAAGCTTGGTCAGAATTGAAAATAAATTGGATAGGGAAAATGGCTTAAGCAAATCAGGAAGTCATAATTCTGCTCAAGTTCATCCCTTGTCAGGAAGCATAAGAATAGGTCTGGGGTGGATGAACTATGAGGAGAAATGAAAAAAATCAAACCAGATACATTTGATGGTGAAAAAAATAAGGATGAATATTTCGAGACATGGTTGTTAGGCATGAGAAAGTGTTTTCAATTGCATAATTACTCTGCACATGAAAAAGGAAGAATTTCTATCTATCATCTCAAAGGAAATGCATCCATGTGGTGGGACCAGCTTGTGTGGGTGCATCACATTAAATAGAAAAGTGTTTCTTGAAATAAATTCAATGAGTACTTTGAAAATAAATACTTGACTAAGATATATTATGACAAGAAAATGAAAGAGTTATTTGAACTCAAGCTTGTAAGTATGGTTATTGATGAATATGAAAGAAGGTTTTTGGAACTGTTGACGTATGTATCCTTCATCAAGGATGAGACAATTAAGATTCAGATGTATTTGAGTGAGTTTCCATATTTCATAAGTGATAAGATACAATATGATGATCCCAAGACTTTGGAGGAGACCATAAGGCGAGCTAAATGCCTATATGACCAGCATAAAGGAAATACAACTTTATAAAAATCTTGGGAAGACAAGAAGAAGTTCAAGATGGAACAAAGGAAGAAGGGGAATAAGCCACCATTCTTCATAAATAGTCCTCAAGGAAAACCAGTTTCTAGAGAGCCCAGAACGTCTGATACAGGTGGGAAAAGGACAAGGCATCCACCTATTCAATGTTGGGGTTGTAAAGGAGATCATATTTATCAAGATTTTCCTCACATAAATGACAAAGTGAGAGCTATCCACAATGTACAACAAGATGAAATAGTGGAGAACATGGGAAGAAATGTACCCAGGATCTATGCATCCTTGGACAACAAGCAAGCTGAGTTTCAATCACACATGATTGAAGTGCAAGGTATGATCAACAACAAAACCATTTTAATTTTAATTGATTTAGGATCTATTCATAGTTATATAGATCCTAAGATGGTGGAAATATTTCATTTTCCAAGAAGCAAGCATGGAAAATCTTGGTTGGTGCACCTGGCTACTTGTAACACCTCGAGTTTTGAGCCCCCATATTAAATAATTTATAGTTACATTGCTGAGAGACTAGAGTTCCTAAGCAATTATTAGAATTCCAATGTGCCTAAGAAATGTAATATTTTGATCATTATTAATAATAAATACATCGATGGTTGCTATACGGACAAGGAATATAGTTATAGAGGGCTATGATTCGACAAGAGAGGGGATTGGAGGGGATAAGTGCTTATTTATTTTGTATTACCCATTTTGTGTAATTGGGGGGGGGGGAATAAATTGAATGAGATCTTGGTACTTGGATTTCTTTAAGTGTTGGATAATCCTATGATATATTGAGTGCTAATTGGTTTGGGAATCCAAGTAACACTCTGGAAATGTCATTGTGGATTCATAGCTCTGGCTCGGGGGTGACACTATTGTTGAGACTTGGAAAAATAGTATCTACGATTAGGTCGAACGTCCTTGGTCTACAACTAGTTGGTGTCTTATTTTATAAAATATAAGTTCTCTTTGTTATGGTTTCCTTTCCTTATGTATTTATTTCTGTTGCGTATCAAATTATTGTACCTGAGAATGTACCTATAATATGCATGCTTGCTAGTTAATGTTGTGCATGTCTTTTATGTTGTGGTATGAATATTTATCATTGCATGTATGTATTTCATTCTTATTTATGAATTAAGTGTTATCAGAGTTTCCAAATAATCCAAGAGGTGCGTTCTTGGTGTGGAATGCCATCCTGTGGGAGGCTGGGTATGTTACAGTTTGGTAATCGAGAAGAATTGTAGTGGATTTTCCCATATTGGGTGGGTGGGGATGTTACAAATTGGTATTAGAGATTTTGGTTCAAACAATAAACTGTTATGGGAAAGAACAAGTGTGAATCAAGAAGATTCATTGTCACATATTTTATATATATCTATGCAAATTTGGGTGTAATCGCCCACATTCATGAACAGATCTGAGTTTGAATGATTACAATATTGTTTATGAAGTTAATGGACTTGATCTGCAAAGTTGTGGAGACAAATTCAACTTGGAAGGTTGACAATTCAATTTTTAATGGTCGTCGTAATGTTGGACAGAGTTTGGAGAAGCAAAGATTGAGATTTTGTTCGATCTTTGATCAACGGTCCCGATTCGTCCTTGAAAATTTTTAAAAATTCGAATGTTTGCAAATTTTGGCGGAATTACCAAATCAAAGGCTGGGATTGATTTGATGATTTGAAAAATGAGGAACATCAATGGTTCCTATTCATTTCAGTTGTTTTGGGAGTTGCAAAAAACCAACGGTCAAGATCATCTTGGCTAGGAGATTAACGACCCAGATTCACCTATGATTTTGTCAAAAATTGTAAGTGTGGAATTTCTCCAACAAAAATCGTCGACAATTGATGGTCGGGAGTCAGTGAATTGGGTGAAGGGTTGAATATAAACCAAGTAAAATATCCGATCGTCAATGATCGATGGTCGGGGATCGACAAAAAATCTCTGAAGTCCCTAACTCCAGAGTAAATATGGACCCTTCATATTCGGGTACACGTGTCTGAATATTTGCAAGGGTTCATAAATTTTCCATTTGGTAGTCCGAGGGTGTGGTGGTGTTCAATAGAAAAAAATGTTGAAGTCTCGAACCCCGAAGTAAATATATATCGTTCTTGTTTGAGGACATGTGTCCGAAAATCAATCGATTCGGGAGTTCGACATTCAGGGGATTTGTGGTGTATGTGGAGAAGTCTCCTGAAATTATGAAGTCCCAAAGTCGTGAGGCACTAGAGTGATGTGGCCTGCTAACATCACCTAGGGTAACGTGGACACACTTTATTCTCTCCATGTGTCACCATGTTTAATTATTTTCCAAATACCATTCATGCCATTTATTATAGGACACGTGTCACCCATTAGATAGGGCCATCTGTCTGTGCCTTATTTTCTGCCACGTGGTAGCAGATCCCATAGTCCAGAGACTTAGCACTCTCAAGGATTCAAGGCATACGAAGTTGGGGTTGAGGGCTCCCAAAATACTGAAGGCCAGAATCCATATTAGCCATTGATTATAGTAGACACATGGCACAAGATCCCAAGGTTCGGAGACTTGGTACTCTAGATATTTTGAGTTGCAAGTTGCTTGGGTCAAGAAATCCCGAAGGCCAAATTTAATATCCACTATTGATCGGGAGGTGATACTAGAGAAAGGAGAGGACCTCCAGTATTTTGGCACTCCAAGAGATATTTGGAGAGGTGCTTGGGAAATCCCCAAAGCCCAGAGTTGTGAAGCAAATCATAGTCATTGATCGGGACAAGATACGTGGCAACAGATTCTGTAGTCTGGAAACTTCACACTTCCAAAGAGTTAAGAGTGTGGAAAGTCTGAAAATCCTAAAGTGAGAGTCCCAGAGCTCCTCTTGACCATCGATATCAAGCCTCGATCAATTTTAAACCACATGATCTTCGATATAGTGATTCTAACACATAAAAGCACCAGGAAGGATTTGGCCCATAGTTTCGAGCCCTGGTCACTTGGGAAAGTCATTTGAAGGAAGTGCTTGTGAAGAATTTATTTTTGTATCGACCTAGGGATAACATGGAAGTTTTGTTTATATTTATTCTTCGTGAGTTGAAAGTATCTATAGCATTATTGAAAATTTTTGTTTATCATATTCCTAATTCTAACAAAATAGTCACTTGCACATCTTGCAGAATTAAGGGATTTAAACACATCAACTCATAATGCGTATTGAAGAAATGGAAGAAAGAAAAGGAAAATCCAGCCATGATAAAGAGGCCAAAGGAAATAATACCATAATTGGAAATGCAGAGACAGAATCCAATAGACGCAAGGGCCGAGGGGAGAAAGAAACATTTCTAGAAAATGTGAACAACCTAAAAATAGAAGTGCATAGCTACAAAGCATAAAACAAGAGGTTGATGAGGGAGAAAATTTAGATAAATGCTCGAGTGTTGCAGAGCTTAAATCACTTGCAAAGTCAAGACACAAATGGCTCAAAGAAAGAGGAAGAAGGAAGGTGTAATGAAAGAAGAGATTATTGTGGAAGAGAGGGTTACTCAAGAAGTGCTACCAGAGCTCATAAACACCACTCACCTCCTTACTTAGCAAGAAATTTTTATGCATCTTAATATTCCTGAAGCAGTCCAGAGGTGTCTCCTATTAGACACCAAAGAAGGAGACATGAGGTGGAAGGTTTCTAAGGAGATATGAGGAAGCTCAAGACACTATCCTTTGATGGTGAAAGAGAAAGAGAAGATGATGTTGAGGCATGGTTGTTTGGACTCAGGATATATTTCCAATTGCATAACTATTCATCAAATCTAGAAGCCATAATTTCCACCTACCACTTACATTGTAAAGATACAATGTGGAGGGATCAACTGAATAAAGTTGACCATATTAATGAGAATAGGATCACTTGGAAGAAATTCAAGAAGTATTTCCAGAAGGAGTACCTCTTAGAGCATTTTTATGACAAGAAAATGCAAGAGTTCTTTGAACTTGGGATGGGAAGCATGACTATGGCAGAGTATGAGAAGAATTTATTGGGGTTGTTAAAGTATGTTGGGTTTATAAACAATGAAAAGGTAAAGATACAAAGGTTTTTTAGTGTAATTACAAACTTTTATAAAGAAAATATTTGTTATGATGAGCCCAAGACCTTGACTGGGGCTATCAGGAAGGATAAATACTTGTATGATAAAGGATGGGGAAGAGAGTCCATGCAAAAATATTGGAAGGATAAGAATAAGGAGAAGTCTAAGCAAAGGAGGAAGGGATTCAAACCTAATTTCAATATAAATGAGCCTAATAAAAATCATCAATACCAGTATGCTAAGGATGATTCTAAGAAAGAAGACTCTTTGGGAAAAAGGGGAAGACCACCAATCCAATGTTGGGGATGCAAAGAAGATCACTTGTACAAGAATTTTCCACATAGAAAGGACATAGTGAAGAATGTTCACAACATCTGAGAGGCTACAATAGTCGAAGACATGGGAATTATTTATTCATCCTTAGATGATCAACAAGAAGAATACCAATACAAAATGATCGAGGTGGAAGGTAACATCATAAATCAATCTGTTGTTATTTTAATTGATTCATGAGAAAGTCATTGTTACATTGATCCTAAAATAGTGGATATATTACATTTGGAGAAAATTAAGCTTGGGAAATCAAGTTTTGTTCAACTAGCCATTGGAACCAAAAGGAGAATCCATGATATGGTCAGATGTTGTTCCATAAGTATTAATGGTGTGAATACTAGTGTTGATATAAATATCATACCATTGGGGTCTTATGATATTCTAATTGGAATGGATTGGTTGGAAAAACATCATGTTGTCCAAGATTTTCATAGCAATACATTTACATGTCTTGATGGAGATGGAAAATAGAGCATCATGAAAGGATTTACAAGACCCTTCTCTATAAGGGATATTTTAGCCTTACAGGTGAAGAGATGTTTAAGAAAATGTTTTCAATTGTATGCATCCCATGTGAACGAGCCAAAATATACAGAGGAGACAATCCTTGAAGATTTATCAATACTACAAGAATTCAAGGATGTATTCCAAGAAATACCAGGGTTTCCACCAAAAAGGGAAATATATTTCTCTATTGATCTAGTGCCAGGAAAGGCCCTGATGTCAAAAACACCTTACAAAATGAGTATGCCTGAGTTAAAATAATTACAAATGCAGTTGGAGGAATTTTTGAAGAAAGGGTACATATGCCCAAGTGTTTCACCTTGGGGAGCACCAATACTCTTTGTTAAAAAGAAATATGGAACGTTGAGGATGTGTATTGAATTTTGACAATTCAATAAGTCTACTATAAAGAACAAGTATCCTCTACCCAGAATTGATGACCTCTTTGATCAGCTAAGAGGAGAAAATATATTTTCAAAGATAGAATTGAGATTAGGATACCATCAGGTAAGAACCAAGGAAGAAGACATCCATAACATAGCCATTAGAAACAAGTATGGGAACTATGAATTTTTAGTGGTTCCATTTGGATTGTCCAATGTGCCAGCTATCTTTATGTGCTTAATGAATGGCATATTCAGAAATTACTTGAATAATTTTGTCATAATATTATGTTGACGGTACCTAAATCCCTTGTCTCAATAGTAGGAACCAAACCCGCCACTGAGGCCCAAATAGACTCTATAGTGTTTAAGATGGAATGATTCTCTGAGTTTGGCACCCCCGATAATTTTATTAACCTGAGCGACATGGTCAAGCGGCATGCCGATCAAGATGTGATATGGACTGAATATTTCTCAAAAATAGCCGATGCGAAGCCAGGGCAAGCACGACAATTCGCGGAACATCTGATCAAAGCCTGAACCATTCTACAGTAGTTGAACTCCAACTTAGTAAAGTACCGGGTGCATGCAGTAGACATCAGGGGAATATATGCAACCCCGATGGAACAACATAGATTTTCATTGGCCCAAACTTGTGAAAAACTGTTTGTCAGCTAGATTGAATATGAAAGAAGTCATCTTTTCCAAGAATTATCTCGAGACGATTGTTAAAGAAGCTGTTAGAACATAATACCATGTGGCGATTTTTTTTTTGTTTAAACTGCAATTAGTCGTTAGTTTCGGTTAAAACTCTATATTATAAATAAAGACATCGACCAATTAGCAATGGGATGATGGTTGTTGTAAGAACTCTTTATTTTTGGTTGTTAAGAATTATTTTGAGACTGCTACAAATTGAGAAGTCCTTCTGGACCAAAGACAAACTATTTTCATTAGATGCATGTGATTGGACTTGGAGAATAACTACATCCTATCATGTTTCATGAATGATGCAGTAATGAGTAAGAGCAATTAATTCTGTTGTCAAGTTATCTGGTGCAATGTTTTGATGTTCTTTGCTTTAATGATGAAGATAAATCATTGTGTTATTATGTAATGCATGGTTATGGTAGATGAATTATTTTTCTTTCCATTATCTTATTACATATGTTCTTTCTTTCTAATAGTTAGTTTCTTAGATAGTAATTGGATGCTCACATGGTTAATGTATTAGTACTAGGCCTGTGGTATAGAGTGATTGTTTGCCTATTGAGCAGTGGGTTATCCCAAGCTTAACCTCTTCCCCAGCAGTTAAAACTTAGTCCTGTTAATTTTCAAGTTGGTTTATGTTGGCTTGCATCTCTCATATCATCCCCACCCAAGAGAAAATACAGAAGAAAATAGTCCTAACTGAAGGATGACCCTTCACAAAGAAACACAAAGCCCATCGATAAATTGGCCGGATCGCAAGATCTAGAGAACCATTCCATATTAAACACTACAGAGTCTAATTGGGCCTCGGTGGCGGGTTTGGTTCCTACTGTTGAGACAAGGGGTTTAGGTCACATCAAGAGAATTGGTGCTAGAAGGAAGGCCTGAGAATGAATGGATGAGTATATATTTTATCTATCATTTCAAACAGCCTATAGATTCATAATAGCCCACATACATGGCTAGTCCATTACAATAAAGCCCACACATGTTGAGTATTCCCAAAACGGATAACTCACCCCAGCCTGAGGAAGAACCTTTTCAACCTGAAATACCTTATGCCCTTCCTCACGAGGAAGTGAATCAATTCAAGAGAATCACTAGAGCCTATACCCGACAGATTGGTGCGTTATCCTTAGCTCCCATACTCCCTCGAAGAAAAAAACAAAGAATACCAGTGGTTAGCACTCCCAACGAAGTTTTTGAACACTCCATAGAAGACTTAATAGATTTATCAATTAATGAAATCCAAGAACCTCTTGGTCTAATACCCAAAACACTGACTACTGACGTCTCCGAGCCAAATGACTTTTTGAAAGAAGAAGAGTTCGACTCAGATTTCGAAGATATGGAGGATAATAATAACCATGAAGAAGAAAGGGAAATATGTCTTCAAAAAAATCATCCCTGTTTGGTTGGAGACGTCGTGGCCGTCCCTGGACGAGTACATAATCTTCCCCAGTATCCGGAGAAACTGCTTCCTAAGTACAACCCTAAAACTTCAAGATTACCTAAATATCACATCAATAAGTTCATACTCGCGATCAGACTTATGAACATTCAACATGAAGACTTATTCAGTAGACTCTTCCCCTACACATTTGAAAATTCAGCTTCCACATGGTATTTCAACTTGCTAGTAGGATTGATAACCAGTTGGACTAAGTTCCAGAAATAATTTCTAGATAAGTTTGCAGAAGAAACTACAACGGGGGACCTGATGGATGAGTTGTTCACAACCACCATGAGTCTAAAAGAAATGGTCAAAGATTTCAATCAGAGATTCATGACCATCTTAAACAAATTCCATCCCACGACGAAACCAACTCAAGAGTTACAAATCGAGGTTTACGCCAATGCGCTCCTGGATTCTATTTATATGTTTGTAAAAAGAGATGCTAAGAAAACCCTGGTAGAAAATTTTGAGGAGGCCAAGACAATAGAATTCTATATGAAAGGATGTAAAGAGAGCCAGGTCTCCTTAGTGAAAAAATAAATCCAACCTCCTCCTAGGAGAGGACTTCTTCTGACTAGGCCTTCGGGAAAACTGGTTGAACAAACTCCCAACAAAGGTAATGGTGATATAGAAGATCTACAACACATGGTTAAGAAATTATCAAATGAAATCATAGACATGAAGAGAAAAGTAGGGGAAGGAAACCAAGGCCAAAGGCCCTACAAGCCTTTAATTAAAAGAAACCCACCTTTCAAAGAAATTGAACCCCCCCTGCTAACTTAAATATCGATCTAGCGAATGTCTCATCTGATTATTTCTGTACTTATCATAAGAAAAACTAGTCTGAAAGAGACTTCCCTCAATGGGTCCATGCCATGAATTTAATGGCCAATGGTTTCCTAGACGAAGTCTCTCTGACCAAACAGCCAAGCAGTTCAACCATGAATATTGATGACTAGGAAGACGTGGACCCACCACGAGATACAACCATGATGATATGGGATCTCGACCTGATCATGCCTTCCAAATATCTGTTTGAACCTCGGGAACAACCTATGGAAGTTTCGGTGATACAGACTCGCAGAAAGGGGCCACCCGGCTCCATAGATACCGACACCCCCGGGGCTTTGAAAAGTAAGTTAAATCCTAATCACCCAAAAATGTCTTTCGCTCTCGATAAAAGGCCTATAATCATTCATACCCAAGAGTTGCCCAAACTAGATTGCAATGTGGTCGGAGATTTGAAGAAGCTAAAGGCCAATATTTCAGTTATGGATATATGTAGGATCCCTCAGCAGAAAGACTTTTTGTTATAGGCCTTGAACTCTGCGTAAAACCCGATGGCAGGGAATGGCCCATAAAGAAGTTTGACTCACACAGGTCTGGTGGGAAAACCAACTGTGAATGCCTGTTCGGGAGATAGAAAATAAAAACCTTTTTTCCCCTCATTTCTCCTAACGTTTGAAATCTTCAATAGAAACATCCACAACTGTTTAGTAGATTCTGAAGTGTCCTCCAATGTCATGCCTTTGTTTGTTTGCAAGAAAGTGAATGTCATTCCTCTCAATATTGATAAACATGTCATACAACTGGATAGGACCCAGTTCAAGGTCATAGGAGAACTCAAAGATGTGATGATCAGGATATTGACACACCCCACATTTGTGCAAGTGATCGACATTATTGTAGTAGATATCCCTGAGGAATATGGGCTATTACTGAGCCGAGATTGGTCTAGAAATCTAAATGGTTACTTCAATATGGACTGGGAACACCTTTGGCTACCACTGAAGGGATACAAGAACATGATCAAAATCGACAAGGAGAGATATCTAAAACATACAGTCACTGATTTAGAGACCCCTAATGAACGCTCGTCAATAGATTTCCCCATATTGGGCAATTATTCTTGAGACTCCCACTTTGGAAAATTCACTCCCCTCTTATCCGATGTTCCTCTTACTCAAAACTTCGAATGAATTTTCCAAGACAAATCGTCAATTCCGACAGGAGACACCCTCTTCTACCAAAACATGGCGCTAGAACTATCGAAGCGAAAGGTCAGGGAGCAAGAAACTAGTAAGGGAAACAAAAAAAGCGATCCCCGTTCACAAAATTGGACCCTCTATTTTGATGGATCTAAATAGCAATAAGGGTCTGGAGAAGGATGCATCCTGATCAATCCTATTGGTAAACGTCTTTTCTTGTCCTGTAGGCTAGAATTCAAATGTACCAACAACACTACCGAATATGAAGCTCTAGTACAAGGATTAAGGAAAGCCATAGATTTGGATATCAAAGGATTGAAATTTTTTGGGGACTCCAAAATTATTGTTAGACAAGTAAGAAATACTATACATTGCAATTCTCCTCATCTAAAGAACTATCAGCAGGAGGTGTGCAGGTTAGTAGAACACTTTGAGGATTTTAACATCACTATGATCCCCAAAACAAAGAATATTATTGTTGACTCCTTGGCCACAACCGCTTCCAGACTGTCTCCTTTATAAGATTATGAAGCCTCCCGATTCACTGTGAAACTGCTTTACAATCCGTCAGTACCTAATAACATTTCCAATTGGAAAGTCTTTGAAGGAGATGAAAAAATCATAAACTTATTGACTAACCAAGACAATTTCAAAGACCTTGCTATTGACGATGAAGAATTCCAAGAGCTGTCCACAAAAACTGATCCTCCGACGAGACGACCTATGGATAAATCAAAGGGTCACACGATCCCGAAAGGGATAGGTAATCTAGAAAATATTTTCGATCTCAAGGAGCGATTTAAGGGACCCAAAAATGAAAATACTAGTAGCTCTTGTCCCTTGCATGAAACTATAAATCTTGGGACCCTAGGCAGTCCAAAGAATGTGAATCTGGGAAAGATTATATCTAAAGAAGAGAGGAAATATTACCTCAAATTATTCAGACAATACCAGGATGTCTTCGTGTGGTCCTATAGGGATTTTAAAATGTATGATACCTGCATCATTCAACACACCATCCCTTTAAAACCAGAATTAAAACATCTCCAACCGAAGCTATGAAAGTATCACCCATCCCTAGAGCCTCTTATGTATCAGGAATTAAAGAAGCTCTTAGATGCCAATATCATTTTTTAGGTTAGGCATTCTGCTTGGGTAGCGAACCTTGTTCCGGTGAGGGAAAAATCAGGGGAGATCCACCTATGCGTAGATTCTAGGAACCTCAATAGGGTTTCAGAAAAGGACAATTACCCAGTCCCTCCGACGGAAAAACTCTTGCAAATCGTGTCTAGCTCGGAGATCTTCTCTCTACTAGACGTTTTTTTGGTCATAACCAAGTCCTTGTTTCAAAGGAAGATGATTTAAAAACCACTTTACGAACCAAATGGGGAACCTTCTCTTATAAGCGCATACCTTTTGGTTTAATTAACGTAGGATAAACCTTCCAAAGAGCCATTTATGTAGCTTTACGGGGACTAATTAATAGATACATGGTAGTGTATCTAGACGATGCAAAAGTATATTAAAAAAATAGAGAAGAGCAGATCCAACACTTAACTCAAATTTTCGAGAGGTGTAGGAAATACGGTATATCCTTAAACCCTAAGAAAACTATATTTGGTTTCGAGGAAGGTAAGTTTTTAGGTCACATTATATCTCAGGTAGGAATTCACATAGACTCGGAAAGGATTAAAGCCATATCTCAACTTCCCTTACCCCATAACAAGAAAACTATGTAGTCATTTTTCGGGCAAATCAATTTTGTGAGGAAGTTCACTCCTGACTTCATGGAAATCATCAAACCCTTACAAAATATGATTCACAAAGATGCCAAATTTAAGTGGGATGATAAGAGAAAAGATGCCTTCAATGATATTAAAGTTGCCATTTCTCGGGCCCCGGTGTTGCAAAGTCCCAATTTCAATAGAGACTTTTTCCTCTATACTTTTGCCTTCGATAAATCACTAGCTGCAGTCTTGACTTAGAAGGATGATGGGAAAAATGAATCCTCGGTGTCATTTATGAGTACTAATCTTCAAGGAGCTGAGCTCAATTATCCATATGTAGACAAACAGGCCTATGCGGTTTATAAGGCGGTGAAACATTTCAGGTCTTACATCCTCAAGAATCACACCTAAGTAATTGTGTTGCACCCTGTAGTCTGATCCTTTTTCACCAAGCAGGAAATGGGGGAAAGAAGGGGAAACTGGATGGCGGTAGTCTAGGAATTTGATCTAGATATAACCTGTGAAACTAGTAAAAGGAAAAGGTTTGTGCAAGCTTGCAGTCGAAGCCCAAGATCAAGTGAATGAGGATCTCGGATGGGAGAACGAAATGAAACTATGGTGTGGTGAAGTAGCATATGTCTCCCTAGGACAAGACTCTTGGTACAAAGATTTAACTTATCTCCTACATCACGGGACTTGTCCCAAAAACCTCAGCCCAGAGAAAGGAGAGCCCTGAGATTAAAATCTGCACAATATCATCTTATAAATACAGTGCTCTTCCAGATCAATTACAACAGGGTACTATTAAGATGTCTTGAATGAGAAGACGCAGACAAGGCACTGAAAGAACTCCATGATGGCTCCGTTGGGGGACATTTTGCAAGAAAAAACTACTGCTCATAATATTCTGAGAGCCGACTATTATTGGCCCACCTTGTTCAAAGAAGATCATACTTACGCTATAAACTGTAAGACTTGTCAAATATACACTGGAAAGGAGAAAAGAGTGGTGGTCCCACTCCAACCTGTTACTATCTCTCGACCTTTCGAGCAGTGGGGGTTGGATATCATAGGATAAATCACACCTAGCTCCTCGAAGCTACACAAGTACATCCTTACTGCCATCAACTATTTCACGATATGGACAGAGGCCATTCCTCTGACTCATGTGAACGAGAAGGTGGTTATCCAATTCATAGAAAAAAAGTTGATCATGAGGTTCAGTGTCCCCTCTATTCTGGTCTTCGATAATGCATCTTACTTTTCTTCAACCCTATTGACAGAGTTTGCCCTGGACAAAGGAATCATAATCAAATACTCTGCAAATTACTATCCCTAGGGAAATGGCGTGGCCGAATCAACTAATAAAACCCTGGAAAGGATATTAAAGAAGACAATCACGGATAACCAAAGAAATTGGCACAATCTACTCTATAATTCTCTATGGGCTGATAGGGTCACACATAAGGAATCCCTAGGAAATTCCCCATACTTTCTGGTCTATGGGCAAGAAGCCATCCTCCCAAATGGACTCTATCTCCCGTCTCTTCAACTGGCCCAAGATTCCAATGAAGAACCCTCATTGACCATGCAACAAAGGATTAACACTTTGCTCATGCTGGAAGAAGAGAGAGAAAAGGCTAAGTCAAAATTCCTAGCTCACCAACAAATAGTGAAAAGATGGTTTGATAAGCATAAGGCTAAAGAAAAGAATTTTGAAGTAGGAGACTTAGTCCTGAAGTGGGACAGAGAAAATGAACCCAAAGGAAAACATTCTAAGTTTTAGAGTCTATGTCTTGGACCTTTCTAGGTAGCTAAGAATATTGGGGCAGGCACTTATTGATTACAGAGTCTGAGGGCAGAACCCGATGCCCTCCCGATAAATGGCCAAGCCTTAAAACAATACTTCAAGTAAAACAAATAAAAAAAAATAATATATATCTATATATCTATATATATATATATATATATATTGGGTCGTGAGTCAAGGTCAAAGGAAACGAAGGAGGAACAAAGATTTTTCTTTCACCCAGTGAATCGCCATTTGTTGAGCACTCAACACACCCTAAAAGTCTATGTCCATTTTTTACTTTTGGGTACCACTTGATCCTTTACACTGTCTTTTTTTCCTTCAGTATGAAACTGATACTTGCTCTTATTTTTATGTTCATGATTGAATTTTCTAAAGCTTGACTAAACATACAACAAAGAATCATCTTAATCGTTAAAGGGTCATTAACAAGCTACTTAAGGAATCGTCACACTAAATCTTTCCCCAATGCGTTTAGGAGTTCGACATCGGTAAACGTTATAGGTGATGAAAATTGTTTGAGAGGTTTAAACATAGCCAAACACAGGTCTTCATCGGCATCAACAGATGAACATTTTTCTTTTTTACGATTGAAATTTAATAGAGGTATCGCCTAGGACTGATCCATTAGAATTCAACAGGAAAACTAAAAGGTAAGTGTCATGCAAAGAGAAGAGAGGTATCGTTGATTGTCGACACCCGACATGATTTCGGTGTCAAAGAATTACAAAATACAATACTCATTAAATTTTACATTTTTAATTTGTCGACCCCCAACACCACCCAAATATAGATAGCCACAATATATTTTTAGTACTTTCGACGTAAATAGATCCCCTAAGTACAATCCTTACCCACCATCCGAAAGCTAAATTGTATGTTCAAATATTTTAAGAAACCCCAGGTGGATAAGCCATGTCAACGTCAATCAATATTGGAAGTTTTAGAGGGTACATATCAACAAATTCACATTATAAAAATAACAATTATAAAATCATATAATTTGCACAAAAACTCAGATAAAATAACGTAGTTAATTTACATTCAAAAAGGGCATGGGATACATTCAAGAAGCTTCAAGTTTTCATATAATTAGAAATTTTTCCCACCAAAGTTGGGCTACATACGAACATATATCATCGACATATTTACTAACCGGCCCAGTCACAGTGAGAGTACAAAATCCTTACTACAAAAAAGAAGAAATATTAAGCGTCACTTCGGGGAATGCAAAGCAAAGGCTCACCCATTTTGCATCTCCTACATGCACACCTCCTCCCAGACTACTTCTCACATCCTGTAACGTTTCCTTTCCCTCTTTCACTGCCATCCACTGTGCCTCATGCAACTGGACAATTGTGTCTTGAGCTTCTCGAAGCTGTCTCTAGAGCGAAACTGTGCTTTCTCTGTGACCCTTTGATGCCGATACCTCCTAGTTATTTTCCGCCAACTGGCTTCCCAACTCTCTATTTTATTGGTAGAGTTTAGCTATAGCAAGTTGGTTATGCTCTAACTGTTGGATGGAACTCTTAACGGGAGAACCTAGTTCATTTTTCCCTCCCATTCTATTCCCCGCTTCCTTTACTAGCAGTCCCCACAAGCCCCAACTGGTGAGTAAGCATCGTAGACCCCTCAACGGTGAGATGTATACTTATCTTAGCTTGGGGGCAGTCTTCCTCCCTTTTTCCCATGTCTTTCCTATTCCTCCCCTTTCTCCGTGGTGTTCACTTCTGTGGGGGCATGGTCTCCAACATACCTCTTTCTGGCATACTTCTCTCCACCCTAACTTCCGCTAGAGGCACTAACACCCTATTTGAATGAAATCATGTACCTCTTGTTGAAGCTTCGAGGACACTGGGAGCCAATAAGAATGAATCCCAGGTGCGTTGGGGCTTGGACTTGGCACTCTGGCTATCTCAAAAATCGCGTCCCTTGTTAGGAGGGGATCACATAATGCAACAACATGGTGGCTTGGATGCTTGTAGGTAATAAAGGACCAATACATAGAGTTTCTCCTGGATAAATGTGCAAGATCAGTGTCACAAAAGCATAAACTCAATTTATGCGTAGAATTCCCCACATAATTCCTAGAATGTATAGCCAAACAAAGAAACAAACCAGAGCGTGCCAAAAGAACACTCATGCTTCGTGACAAGATGCCTTGAAGACTTAACGTGTCATAACTGCTCATCAGATGTAATCCATAATGCTTAAAGCATCGCCGATCAAAGTTGTAGAGAATGTGCAGTACGATCATTCCAAGATCTTTAAACTCCCCAGCTCCCATTATTGACGAATGATAGTTGACACACTTAGTAATATGGATTTTGGAGGCATTTTACAACTTCCTTACTACGATATCCAACATTCTGGGAGAATACATGTGCACGCTCAACCCTAGTGTCTTTTCCTAGTCCCAAAGGTCAAGTAGCTACTATGACGGTTCCAATGCTTGTATCCTCCGTACTCAATTTTCCACGCTTTGATGCGCGAACGTGACTCTTTTAATTTGAAGAGGAGCAGTGGCGTGGATAAAATACATCACAGGTCATTCAAAGGAACAATCGGGATCACATAAGTATTAAATGATCGACACTAACGATATCCACAGGTACGCACCAGTCGATTATGTTTGTTGGTATCTTATGTCATATTTGCTCGATCGCTAAACTATCTCAACCCTACTTACACGAAGGATTCCCCAATCACCAAACAAAGCTTGCTCTGCAATCTCACCGATGAACCCAAAAGAAAAACTGAAGCAAGATTGATAGAGTGATGAAGGATTCCAAGTTCCCCGAGTTTGGCACCCTCGATAATTTCATTAACCTGAGCAATGTGGTCAAGTGACATGCTGAACAAGATGTGCTATGGACCGAAGAGTTCTAAAAAATATCCAATGCGAAGCTAGGGAAAGTACAACAATTCACAGAACATCTAATCAAAGCCCGAACCATTCTACAGTAGCTGAACTCGAGCTTAGTAAAGTACTGGGCGCATGTAGTATACATCAGGGGAATATATGCGGCCCCGATGGAACATCATAGATTTCCATGGGCCCAAACTTGTGAAAAACTGTTTGTCAGCTAGACTGAATATGGAAGTAGACATCCTTTCCAAGAAGTATCTTAGGACAACTATTAAAGAAGTTGTTAGAATATAATGCCACATGGCGATTTTTGTTTTGTTTAAAATGCAATTAGCCGTTAGTTTTAGTTAAAACTCTATATTATAAATAAATACATCGACCAATTAGCAATGGTTCGATGGTTGTTGTAAGAGCTCTTTCTTTTTGTTTGTTAATAATTATTTTGAGACTGCTACGAATTGAGAAGTCCTTATGGACCAAAGACAAACTATTTTCATCAAATGCATGTGATTGGACTTGGAGAAGAACTAATTCCTATCATGTTTCATGAATGATGAAGTAATGAGTAAGAGTAATTCATTTTGTTGTCAAGTTATCTGGTGCAATGTTTTGATGTTCTTTGCTTTAATGATGAAGATAAATCATTGTGTTATTATGTAATTCATGGTTATCGTAGATGAATTATTTTGCTTGCCATTATCTTATTACATATGTTCTTTCTTTCTGATAGTTTCTCAGAAAATAATTGGATGCTCACATGGTTAATGTATTAGTACTAGGCCTGTGGTCTAGAGTAATTGTCTGCATGTTGAGCAACGAGTTATCCCAAGATTAACCTCTTCCCCAGTAGTTAAAACTTAATCCTATTAATTGTCAAGTTGGTTTATGCTGGCTTGCATCTCTCATATCAGCCCCAACCAAGAGAAAATACATAAGAAAATAGTCCTAACTAAAGGAAGAGACTTCACAAAGAAACAAAAAGCCCATCGATAAATTGGCTAGATCGCAAGATTTGGAGAACCATTCCATGATAAACACTGTAGAGTCTAATTGGGCCTCGGTGGTGGGTTTAGTTCCTATTGTTGAGACAAGGGATTTAGGTCCCATCAACATATTCATGGATGGCATACTTGTCTATTCTAAGTCAGAGGAAGAGAATGAACATCACCTAAGACTGGTACTGCAAGTGCCGAGAGAACATTAGTTGTATTCCAAGATGAGTAAGTGTTATTTTTATCAAGAATAGATCCATTACTTGGGGCACATTATTTGAAAATAGGGTATAGCAGTAGACCCTAAGAAGATTGAATCCATTAGAGGATGGCCAACGCCCAATAATGTTTCAGAAGTCATATCGTTTATGAGCTTAGTTGGTTAATACAAAAGATTTATATCATAGTTCTCTAAGATTGCTCATGCCATCATTTATTTTCAAAAGAAGGGAATTACATTTGAATGGACACCTGAGTTTGAAGAAAATTTTAATTCGCTGAAGGAATTACTTACTAGTGTATCTATTTTGAATATTGCTGACCTAAATGAAAATTGTGTGGTATGCATAGATGCATGCAAGGAAGGAATTGGTGGAGTCCTCACTCAAAGTGGGAATTTCATTTTTTATGATCCCAAAAATATTAAGGAGTGTGAGAGGAACTATGCCATGCATGCCTTGGATCTTGTTGCCATTGTTCATGCATTGAATATGTAAAGTCATTGTCTCATGGGAAAGAGATTTGAATTAAGAAGAAATTGTTAGTGACCTATAACGATAGGATATATGATGATTCAAAATTTATTTGTGGGTTTCGTGATGAAATTCCCGGTTTGCTGGCCTATTATATCCTCAAATAAATTAGTCAATTTCATTGGATTAGGTGTTAGGTTGTTATTAGAAAGAACATTTCTAAATTTTTTAAGGCTCATTTTAAAGAGCTTTAAGCTTGTAATAAACTTTGAAAAACATTTGATTTAGTTTTTATTTCAAAAAACTTGAAATACAGGTTTCGGTGGCTACATGCATTTTCAAAAGGGCTTCTAAGCCACCAAAAGCCCTAACTTTCGATGGCTTAAACACGAAATTCAGGTCTCTCTTGTCCACTGAAATTGCAGGGAGATTTGAAACGATTAGCATGTCTTAGTGAAGTGTTATGATTGTAGTTAACTGCCTAAAAGACAGAGGAGTTGTTGAGTATGAATTGGTAAGAGGTGTTTTACAAGTGATTATGATTATTACACCTGTCCTAGGAATTAGGATCTTATCTCAGCGTATCCTGACTTGATAATTCCATCTCAAAGTTTCAAAAAATCACGTGGTATTTGTACTTCCTATCCTTCACGGTATATCGAATAATCATTATCACTTCAAATCCTAATTACCCTATCACATCCCTCAAAATTATGGCTCACCTTAATCGTATTTCCCCATTTATTTCCTCTATCATAGTTGAGCACTAACCTCCCTGATTCTGTGTTGTGTCTATCTCCTCCCATGCCCAAATTTTTCAATTTGCAGGTACAAAATCATTCTAGCAAATGAAGAGAGGAGGAACATCTCTCAGAAAAGAGCTATATGATATCGGTTATCTTGATTCATGCCCTGAGGTGTGTCAATGCTTCAAGGATGTGGGATGCTATAGATTTTGTGAGAAACTACAGGGATCACATCAGCAAGTATCAGAAGCCTTTGCTCTCACATTTGATGGAAGAAAGGCAGCATTGGAAAAGATGAGTTCTTGGTGGATGAAAATCTCATAGTAGAGGTGACAGATCTACCAAGGACTGGAGAAAATTGGTTCAATACCACTGTTACAAAGGAGATTGAATTTAGGTCTTATTTGAAACCAGAGCACAAGTGTTTGATATGGAAGAAAGACATTCCTATGTCTTTTCTGGAGGAGAAATGGAAGCACCTAATGAAGTCAATTCTTGTTTACATAACCTGTGAGGGTAGATATAATAGGGCAATGATTTATCATTTGAAATTGATGAATCACTTAACTGGTAGGAGCCCCTTGAACCTGCCTTATTACCTCCACAAAATCTTGACTAAGATGGATCATTAGGTCAAGGATAAACCAAGGAAGGTTTTAGACATATTATCCCATCATGGTTTGATTAAGCTCTTGATTTGTGAGCTATTGCAGAGAAGGAACAAGGATTGGGGCCACTTCTTATTTTGGAATGAGTTTCAGACTGATTTACAACCGGAGGATAAAAAGAGATCTTATTCAAAGAAGTCCTCTACTCCCAGGAGTGAGAAAAGGAAGAGGAGAGATATCTCTCCAGTGGCATCTAAGTAAGATACTTCATCTTCCAAGCCTAAGAAAGAAAAGAAGAAGTTGTAGTTTAATGAAGACACAGAGCAGGCTGCACCAAAGAAGAGAAATTTTCTAAATTTTCCATATTCAGATTCAGATGAAGAACCAAAAAAAGAGGAAGCCCATGTTGATGAAAATATTGAATTTTCCATGGAGAAAGCACCAAAGACTGAGATATTCACAAATAATGAAAAGGGTGAAACATCTAGCAACAAAAGAAAGTAGAACAAATCAAAGAAGATTAAGAAGCTCAAAGAGAGAATAACACAACAGGAAGTGCTAGAGAGAGTGTTAAAGGCCAGATACGAAACTCTATCAAAGAATTTTGCAAAAACTAGTGCAGCCCTAGAAATATTGACACATGAAAGTGTAAGGGAAAAGAAAAATAAGAAGAATATCGTAAAGGAATATAACAGTTTATGGAGAGTGGCTATGCATTTGAATAAAAAGGTCAGGTTATTGAAGTTGCAAGCCATGCCTTCAAGACCTCAGCCTCAAGCACCTATTGATCTTGAAACCCTATTAAATGCATCCATCCATTTGAATTATCCATAGGAAACCAACAATTCTACATCCATTCCAGAACCTGCTTAAGATGCAGAGGCTTCAGAAGATCAACCCTGAAGTGTTTTAAAGCTAAGATAAAAGGTATTTTTCAATTTTGTTAATTTTTCACTAAGACAGGACTTTTAGTGGCTTAGGCGAACATTTCAATTGTTCATTAGCCACCGAAAGTAGAGATTTCGGTGGCTAACAGGCTCAGATTTTTCCATTCTTAGCCACCGAAAGAACAAACAGGGAAAAGAGGCACTATTTTTGCACATATCCAAGATTTTCTCACCCATATGCCTTGAAGATGGTTTTTAATGATGGATAATAATTAAGGGAACCAATTTTAGGCTTATGTTCCATCTTTCAAGGTGCTAGCAAGAAGGAGAAGATAAAGTTGGTTTTCTATTTTTGGGAAAAAACTGTCTTTTTCTAAAGATGGAAATTTCATTGTATCCATCAGCCTTGGAAGGTTTCCTGTAGATGTCGAAGATTATAAGGATATGAAGACCATCAAAGATAAGGAGTTGACCTATTTTATAGGATCCTTTCCTATTTTCTTGTGTCAGTTGTTGACTTTCTATTTTAAGTAAATTCGATCCAGTATTATAGGATCTGGATATCTGATGTAAGGGCTATAAAGCCACAAACTTTTGATGAAGCAAGGATTGGACATGGGATGAAAAAAATGTAAAAATGCTCACAGGCTTTAATTGGTTGTCACCAATGAATACAAAGACTTTATTTTCCATATTCTTGTGTCATTTTCTCTGGTGATGTTTTCTCTGATGTAAACTGTAATTCCTTAGTTTTTCATATTGATTTTCTTTTCTCATTTATTATAAGAAAAGTATGCTCAGGATTTGTCATGAAAACCCTGATTTGGCTTAAAGACAATGTTTATGTTTTATTTTGAAGATTGAATGCAAAATTCAGATAAGCTCTGCTCTACATTTGAAATGACCTCTGATCTTTTCCTCTCTCCATCTTAAAAATTATAAGAATCCACTGATGTGCATGTCTTGCATGGTTACATATGTCTCTGTTATTTATTCATTTAATTGTCTTTTATCCTTGACTCCATTTTTCCCAATGGTCCTTTCTATGTCTCAACCAAAACAATTCAAAAATCCATAAACAAACCCATGTTCTGCATAACTAGCCTAATATCTATTCAAACAAATCCATATCAAATAGAGATATCCCTCTCTGATTCTTGGAGGGATAGATCCAAGACTCGAAGTGGTTTTGATGTTTCCTCTGTGACTACATCCACAACCCTAATAATAGAAACCACACTGGTCTGAAGTATATCTTTGAACAACCAACTTTGAATGCCAGAAAAACAAGATGGATTGAATTTTTAAGTGAATATGGATTTGATATCAAGAATATCAAAGGAAAATAAAATAAAGTTGTCAATGCACTTAGTAGAAGAGTGCATCTCATGCATGCTACAACTGTCAGTATGCATCAGTTAGAATTGAAGAGAAATATTTTAGATGTTGTTGTTACAGATAAGCATTACCTACAGGTAAAGGAAAGATTACAACAAGGAGATGTGTAATAGAATATGAAAGAGTATGAGATAAAGGAAGATGGACTACTTATGCATAAAAATAGAATTTATGTTCCTAGTTCTAAAGAACTTAGAAATTTGGTATTAAAGGAAATTCATAATGTTACATATGTTGGACATCTCGGTTACCAGAAAAAAAATTACAGTAGTAAGAAGCCAATTATTTTGGTCGGGAATGAAAAAGGATGTTGTTGATTACATTTCCAGATGTATGGAATGTCAGAGACTGAAGCCTGAGCATAGACAGACAATGGGTTTTCTACAACAATTACCAATTCCAGAGAAGAAATGGGAAGTGATAACCATTGACTTTATAAATAAATTTCCCCAGACAACAAGGAAACATGATTCAATCATGGTAGTGGTTAATAAATTGACAAAGGTTTCTCATTTTGTTCCTATAAAAACAACTCATACAACAACTAACATTGCAAAGACTCACATGAAGGAAATTTCTAGGTTGCATGGGATACCTAGGACAATTGCCTCATATAGATACACTAAGTTTACTTCAAATTTCTACAAGGGAATATTCAAAGGATTTGGTACAAATCGAAACTTTAGCATAGCATACCATCCACAGTCATATGGACAAACAGATAGGGTCAACCAAGTAATTGAAGACATGTTAAGAATGTATGTGATGGATAAGACATCTAAGTGGGAATATTACTTACACTTGGTTGAGTTTGCCTATAATAATGGGTATCAATATTCATTGAAGATGAACCCATTTGAAGCCTTGTATGGTTGAAAGTGCAGTACTTCAGTAAGCTAGAACAACCCAACAAATAGAGTGGTACTTGGGCTAGAGTTTATCAATGAAATGGAAGACTAGATAGTTAAGATTTGTTGGAGTTACTTCAACCAAACCCAAGATTTATTTTTCTTAATGTTTTTCCTATATTTATTAGTCATTATTCAGTCTCCTATATTCTAGGAAGAATATTCCTCTAGGGAGAATATTCACTTTAGTTTGACTAGTTGAGTGGAGTCTAGATGATACATTGGTATTATCACAATGGAAAATTGGGATCATCACCAAATAATTCACATTGTCCTTGGGATCATCACCAGACTAGTGCATTACTCATGATATCATGATCTCGTCCTCACTTCACTATGTTTCAGTTAGTTAACTGAAGACTAATAGACTAGTTAACTCAGCTAGGTGGCAGTTCACTCTCGTAACTGCCCGAGAGACTAGACCAGGTAGAAGTTTACTCTTGTAACTGTTGATGTGTGTCTAGATCACTCTATAACACCACTATGGTGCATTGGATTCTCCTCCAATGCACATTGGTTGAGTTACACATAGTATTTCATGTGTAAATTATCAATTAGTCATTTGGTTAATGAGAATTCTTCCATTCTTTCTCTCTTGATTCTTTTTCAATTTCTCTATGGAAATGTGTGTGTTATTTTCTAGCTATATGTATTATGTGAAGGTTCAACACATCTACATGGTATCATAGCTGACGAAATTCTAAGAAAAAGACATACCAAATTATTTTTGCAGGTACAAAAGATTGAAGACAACAGATAAATGGAATTCCCAAAAGAATTTATTCTTACACCTTACAATTAATTTTCATGGAAGGAGAGGATGACCATGCATATTAGAAGCAGATTATTGTATAGGTTAACCATGAATAGGGAAACAAAACCAACATCATCCATAGAAAAATCCAAGTATCTAAATCAAATGGATGAAGCATTCAGAACAATTTACAGTCTCATTTCTCCTGATCTCCTCTTTCACATATCTTCCTATAAAACCCCCAATGAATACTAGACCACCATGGAAGGGATTTTTGGAAAATAGTATGCTATGAGGGGACACATGCTTGAGGTGTAAGTTCTCACATTGGATCCAAAAATATTCGACAATATCCAAGATTTCTTTACCAAATATAAAGATTTATTGTCACAACTCAAGGCTTGCAAGGTTGATAAATCTAAGGAGGAGAAACAAATGGTTCTCACCATTCTCTCCAAAATTGGTCCTAAATTCTCAGTGTTTGTATCCACATTCCATTTAGTTAGATTCACCTCTAGATCCACTTCGAAAATGCCTTCTCTTGAGGAATCTATTGAATCTCTGACACAAGAGTAGACCAAGCTCATCAACATGGGAAAAATCAAAGGAAGAAAGGTGCATGCAGTTACTGTGCAAGATGGCAGTGGCCATCAATATCATAAATCTAAAGATAAAGACAAAATGAAAGCTCATGCAAATCCAAAGAAGTAAGGGTAGTCAAAACCCTTCAATGATGCCTCCAGATCCAAAGGTGGAAAGGAAAGAAAAGGGGAGAAATACACATACTTCCATAAAGGATTCCATCCATAATCCACATGTATGCAGAAACAGATAGATCTAATGACCCAAATACTTCAAAAAAATATCCTTGGAGATCGCATCCTTGAGGGTGCCAAGAAGAATAATCAAAAAGATCAAAATCCCAAGAAAGGAAATTCTAGCCATGCCTTGATTGCCATCAATTCCTCTCATGATGCTTGGATCATAGATTCAAGAGCACCACACCACATAGTTTCTGAAAATGTGGTCTATTCTTCATTGGATGCATGCAAAGGTCCTCCCATTCTGATGGGGGCCAACTCTGCATTCGAGGTCACTATCAAAGGAAGGATTGAACTCACAAATGGAAGCTTCAAGAATGTGTTGCAGGTTCCCAAAATTTTTGTCAATCTTCTCTCTATGTATCAAATGAAAATTTTTGGCACTAGAAATAAATTCATATTCACACCTGATGTAGTGGATATCTATGACATGCAAACCGATTCCAGGGTTGTTATCAGTGAGGTAAATCATCAATCTAGGCTTTACAGATTTTTTTAATTTATTGAACCATATTCTACATTACTGCTTACCCATGATGATCAAAGCAGTAGGATATGTAGTGAAAGGTTCAGGCATTTAAATTTCAGATATATTCAAAAAATTAGCAAGTAGGGAATGTTTGATGGTCTACCCAACATCCACTTCTCAAAAGGAATTTGTGAGGGATATGTTCTTGGAAAAAACCCTCAAGATAAATTCGACAAGGGAAAGACTCAAAGAGCTTCATCTCCTTTAGATCTGATCCATAGTAACCTCATGGGCCCTTTTCTGCATCCATCAATCAACAAAGCAGCCTATGTGCTCATTTTTTTTATGATTTCTCACGCTTCACATGGTTTTTTATTTTCAAGAAAAAAATCATAGGTCTTTCAACACCTCAAAGATTTCAAATCCCTTATTGAGACAAAGTCAGGAAATAAAATCAAAATCCTTTGAACTGATAATGGGGGATATTATGTCAACCATGAGATCAATAATCTTTTTCATGAGGCATGGATTTAGTTGCAACACACATTTCCCTATACTCCACAACAAAATGGAGTTGCTGAGTTGAAAAACAGATCTTTAAAAGAGATGGAATCTTGCATGTTGCATGCAAAGTCACTTCCATAGAGATTATGGGCTGAAGAACTTAATTGTACAACCTACATCCAAAAAATATCTCCCCATAGATCTGCCAAGGATAATACCCCATACGAGGCTTGGAGTAGCCTCAAACTAGACGTGACCCACTTTCACATTTTTGGTTCACGTGCATGGGCCTGGATTCCCCTTAGAAAGAGGAAGGAACTTGATCCATGGAGCAAAAAGTGCATTTTTGTTGGATACCTCGATGATGTGAATGGATACAGACTCATTTATATTTCCTCAGACCAGATCATCATTGAGTATAGTTTCCAATTCAAGGAAAGTGTATTTCACGTACCTCAACAACCGCATGCAGACACATTTGTTATTCCATGTGTCAAAGATGATGGGCATGCACATGAAGACTCTTCTTCAGACAAGAGTTATGATTTAGAGGATTCTGATGATCCAAATATAGAGTCATTACAGTCAAATTAAGAGTGCATCCAAATGTAGATGCAGATGCATATCCAGAGTAGAGGCCCAAGTGGGCCCAAACTACTCTTCAAGATGTAGGAGATCTTGTTGGTGATCCAACCAATACTAGGAGGACTCGATCTGATTTCAAGGAGCCTCCTATTGAACTCACTGCCACTGAACCATTTTTACCCAAGAATATTTTCTTGGTATAGTATTCAGATCCACAATCTTATGGCGAGGCTGGTGGAAATCCCTCTTAGGAATATGCCATGCAGGAGGAGTACAACTCCCTCCTCAAGAACCAACGTTGGGATCTGGTTCCCCTTCCTTCTGGACGAAAAATTGTTAGGTGCATATGGGTCTATAGGACCAAGAGTGCAACAGATGGACATATTAGCAGACACAAAGCCAAGCTTGTTGCCAAAGGATTTCAGTAGGTACATGGCATTGACTATGATGAGACCTTTGCTCTAGTAGCGAAGATGGATTCCATACATTTGGAACTTTCCATTGTAGTAGCCAAGGGATGGTAAGTCCATCACATGGACATGAAGAATGCATTTCTTCATGGAGATCTCTCTGAGGAGATCTATATGGAGCATCCCCAGGGATTTATAGATGATTCATCTTTGGTCTGTCGACTAAAGAAATATTTTTATGGCCTCAATAAGGCTCTGAGCGCATGGTATGCCAAGATGGAATCCCTATTGTAATAAAACTTTGTAGGTTGCAAATTATACCCAAATTTTTACATGCTCAGGATGAATGATTCACTTCTACTCTTAGTTTTGTATGTTGATGATTTGTTGATCACCAGTTGCTTGACTTCAATGATTGTTGTAGTCAAGAGGATTTTGCATGACAGGTTCTTGATGATGGACATGGGTCCACTACATTTCTTCCTTAGACTCGAGATCATTCAATATGCATCAAGAATAAAACTATCTCAAGCCAAGTAGGCATGACATCTCCTTGAGAGATTTCACATAA
Source organism: Picea engelmannii (assembly GCA_009831015.1). Classification (NCBI taxonomy): domain Eukaryota; kingdom Viridiplantae; phylum Streptophyta; class Pinopsida; order Pinales; family Pinaceae; genus Picea; species Picea engelmannii. The sequence continues at coordinate 68,886 of ML789665.1, forward strand.
CTGACTGTAAGTCTTCTCTGACTCATTTCCTATTAGGATTCAAACTTGAGGATGGAAAGGACACTCCACTGGTTGACAATGCACTATACATACAACTAGAGGGGAGCTTGTTTTATCTCACACTCCAGACCATACCTCTCCTATGCAGTTGGTGCATTCTCTAGGTTCATTTAAGAGCCACATGAGATACATTGGAAGGATTCAAAGAGTATCCATTGATACATATATGGAAACATCACCCTTGGGATTCATTATGCAATAGACTCTACATTGGACCTCATCAATTTTACTGATTCTGACTAGGATAACGATAGAACTGATTGCAAGTCCACATCTGGTTACTTGCTCAGTATCGGTTTGTTGGCAGCCAATTCACATTTTTATACTGTCCTTATAAGCTTCCTACACCAAAGTTTTGCAAACTTTGATTTTGTCGCAATCTCTTCAATAAAATGACACTATTGTTTTATATGCGTTTGCACACTTACCTTGGTTCTTGTTTTCACGACTGAAAGTGTGAAAAGTTGATTGACGAAGTCACATTAAAATCATTACTAGATTGTTATGATCGCTCTTGTTTATATGCTCATCATGTTTTTGAATTTGTTTATCGCTACACAATTGATAAGATTGCAAGATCATTATTCTTTTGACATTCTTATTTGAGACTTCGTTTACAATACTGTGGTGATATTATTTTGATCAAGTTTATGAGGCATTGGTGATTTGTATTTATATGTTCTTTGATCGATTCACTTGGCACATTGAAAACACGTTTGTGTTGTGGAAAAATCCTTGGTATAAAATGTTTCATACAATGCATGTTTCATATAACCAAACCCTTGGTTCGATTTTGATTATTGCTTTGGTTTTGAAACTATAACTATTTCTCGCGCAAATGATTAATCCACTTACCAAAGGTTTCGATTGATTGATTAAAGTGGCATGTTTGTAACGCATATACATTGTGATTTGAATAAGTTGTAAGCGTCGGCGGTTGTACCATGGTAATGACTATTCTGCATGGAAAAAATAGCTCCACCACCTTCGCACGATATGTCATTAATGTTTACTCCTATCCATGTTTCACCTTTGCTAGTTTCGGGTAAGACTATGAGCGTTCTGCCCCTGCGTATGCTATGCTCAAACCTTGGCTCATTCAAATCGCTCACCGTGTGCTCCTGTCTATGGCACCGGTGGTGCGAATTGAGACGAATGGTAATCAAGCCCTACTACTGTTCGATAACGCCTGGAAAGATTTAGAGGATAGTGGTTGGCTCATGTTTGTATAGAGGTTCGAGGGTTTCAATCTATTTATTGCACAACAATTCTCCCTTACCTTTGATGGGTGTAGGGATAAAGTAGGTGACATTCAGCTTGAGCTGAATGAAGAGTTCATAAGCTCTGCCATAGGATTGGCAGCCATGGGAAAACGATGGTTTAAAAACTCTAAAGTCGACGAGGTGCCATGGCCTTTACTGTTCGTATCACGAAAAGTCACATCTTGTGACAAAGGTATGCCTATTTCCATGCTTAAACCTAGGTGGCATGACCTTTTGATAATGATTAAATAATTTGTGACCTGTGAGGGTCGGTATGGATTGGTTTTTCTTTATCACCTTCGAATGTTAATGAATTTCATGGGTTATCCATTGAACATGCCATTTTACTACTTGCGTAGTCTGTACAAGATTTCAAAGAGGTTTAAATGAGAGAAGGCCAATAGTAGCTTGTTCCACCATGGCCTGATTAGACTCATCGTCGTTCACCATTTGAACCTTCACGACAATAATTGACAATCTTTTCTCTCTTGAAATGGCTTTACTGATTCAAAGTCTGTCCAAATCGACAAGCCTGTGGTAAGCAAGACTAAGGTCAGGTTACCTGTGCCTTTCCATGCCCTTTTACCCTCTCCCAAACCCTCAGTCTACCCTGATATTGACCTACCTGACATTATAACAGACAAGGTTGAGGCTGTAAAACATCCTGTAAGCAAGAAAGTCAAGGGTAACCCTACTGTCGATAGAAAAGGTAAAAATAATGCTTGATTGATATCTAGACTTTATCGAAATAAACCTAAGCCAAATGCTGATAAAAAACCCATAGTCCTCAGCGAAGACTCAGACTCTGATATCAAGTGCTTCTTGGCTGGAGAATACCCTTATTCCCATGGTCTGTGCTCCGAGCCACCCTATGACTTTGTTTCTAATTCACCCCCTTTCCTAAAGAACAATCCTAGCTACCCAGGGATCAAGCTACCTAATGGAACCCTCGGTGATCTAAACCAACCCTCGCCTGCAATTTCGAAGCCCGAGCGGATAGCATGTGTTCAATGTAATGTGTGGCTAGAGCGCTACTATACCGACGTTCCCTTATTACAGTCGAAAATTAAATCTTTAGAGAACCAAGTCACGATGCTGTCAAGAGAAAGGGACAAGCTTCAAGCTAATGACAAGAAGAATAAAACCACTGGTTCGATCATTTTTAGTAATGTCGAGTCGGTGACAACCTTCGTCAATTCCAAACTATCATGACCAAGTTGTCTGTTGATTATCCAGGTATGAATTTCAATATCAATTTCGTTTTATGAATTGCTAGGATTAATATAATGAATTGAGTTTGGTTTTCAATTAGCTCTGTCCATTGTTCGAGATGACTCTGTCATAGTTTGATTATCAAAAACGGTTATGTTGTGGATCCTGTACAGTTCTTTCATTTTGCTAAAATTAAATGAAGTTATGATTTGGTTATATGATTTGGTCGTGCCCAATTTAACAATTGATTGGTTTTCATTGGTTTTGATTCGTTTTGAATAATTATGTTGGTTTGAGTTAACGAAATCAATGGGTTCTGCTTTTGCTTGGATTTTGTTTGTATCTAACCTGAACAGGAGGTTTTTACGCTAAAATTAGAACACGGTTTTGTTTTGATTTAACATGATTTTGTTGTCATTGGATATCAACGGCTCCGATTTAGTTCTTGTGATTTGATTTTTGAAATGATTTCATAGGATTGAATTGGCTTGATAAATACGATGTAGTCTATTAAATTGGAAAAACGACTCTGTTTTGTCAACATTCTCATTTGGATTTGGATTATATCTGACTTGTGCAAAATATCTCTTCGCCGAAATCATGGAACGGTGTTGATTCATAACGATTATGTCAAACTCAAACTGTTCGATTCGCTCTTGTTGCTTTGTATCTTGAGTTAGCATGATTGCTTTTATGAGTTGGATTCATATCGAAAATCGATTTGATGATGCTCTTTTGGTTTTGATTTTATCTCTGTTGAATTCGGATGAGAAAATTTGGCTAATAGTTCGTTTTGAAATGAATTCAAGTAATGATTTTGTTGAATATCAATTGATTTTGTTTGCCCCAATTGGCAATAACAAACATTTGACAAATCCCATATACCCTGTTATCAACCGATTAATCCTATTACAATTTCGTTTGTGACAATTTACATACTAGTTTTGATTTGATTTGCTAATAGCCTGGTTCGTTTGTTTATGTTAATACAGTTATATCAATCTGAAAATGATCTTGTTGATTTCGTGTGGATTTGATCGTGTTTTCTGTTAATGAATGAGGCATCATAAACGATTGCATATGATTTGTTTAA
>ML789665.1:106457-148168 GCA_009831015.1 Picea engelmannii
TAGCCATGCTCAATCTTCCAGAATTGTTTAATTTAATGAATGATATTGTGTGTCATGATCCAATATGGCCCCCCGTCCCCACCAAGATTCCTTCAGATATTCCAAAATTCAAAGGAAAGAATGGTGAGGACCCTGGTGATCACTTCACTACTTTTCACCTTTGGTGCTCATCGAATTCCCTTAACGATGATTCTATTCGGTTAATATTGTTTCAACACACCCTCACGGGGGTCGCCGCAAAATGGTATATCGATTTACCTAGAGGGACATACAGAACCTTTAATCTGATGGTCTTATTCCTCCTCAACCACTTCCAATTGTTGGTTCATTACGATGTTGGCCTAGAAATTATGTCGACATTACATTAGGACAAATTCACTCATATCTCGGATCACATCCAGGTGTGGAATAGAAGGAAGAGGTTAATAAATCCCTGCATACCCTCGAAATTCCTTCTAGAGTGGTTTCTCAAGTCTCTACCTTATATTTCAATGGATGTTTCTACATCCGGGGTTACATCTAAGGAAGAAGCGGTTTTTAAAGCCCAACAGTTGGATCTTATATATGCTCAATCTGGGATATTATACGAGATTCTTACAAATGCATTGAGGTCAAATTATGACCCTAGACAAAAGATCGGGCCTCATGCCGATGGCATTGTGGGCTCTGCCAATGTAAAATATTGAGACTTGGTGACAATCCATTTGAAAGAGTTGTCTCTAAACAAATATGTAGGAGGGAAAAATTCATCTGTGTCCTCCACTCCCACTCAGTTAGCGGATATAAATTCTGTGAAATCATTGACCAACCAGAATGGTAACCAACAACTAGGAGGGACTAAAAAGAAAGGAAATAGTAATAATTGTAGGGGTGGGAAGCATAATAATAAATCCAAGGAGAATGGTAATAATGAGAAGCCGAATAATAATTCTGGCAAGGGAAAGAAATAAAGGAGGAAGGTGAAGTTTCCCTAAAATCTTTGTATAGATGATTACCTTACTCGTTTATGCCCCAAAATTTCGGAAGCTACGAGGATTTTATCTATATCACCCACTATGCTAACTAATCATTTTACACATAATCAACACATGGCCTCGAGCTCCTCGAATGTATAAAATGCGGTGAGTGGGAGTCAAAACCCATCGACACAAGACAATGACCATTTTGTGCATCAATATGGTTAAATCTAAGGTTAATGTAGCCACTCGGTCTCACGATTATAGTTCTCCACAGACTGTACCTAGTCTCAAGTCTCCCCCTCCTTCGGAGATGCCCTTACAGATTGAAAAAATAGATCCCCTACCTCGTATTATGAAAGGAGTACTTAAGATCTCTACCCACAATCCTAATGCTAGAGCCACCCATAATTACTCTATTGTTGAGCATCTAGGTCAAACCCCTTGCGCAATGTCAGCTCTGGAGGTACTCCAGACATGTCCTTCACAAAGGAATGCCTTGTTATCTATGTTAGGAAATCTAGATCCTTGTGGCTTGAAATTTATCAAGTTTGACGTCACATGTGTGAAGCCTCGCTTGCCTTACCATGTGGCATTACAAATCCACATGGGTTACTCAAAGTATACCATCAAGTGTATTTTTGTTGATGAAGGTGGTGCAACATGTGTGATGTCCCTGGTATGTTGGAAAGACCTGAACTCTCTGACCCTTTCTTAGTCTCTGACCATGTTGAATTATTTTTACAGTCGTTCCTTCCACCCTCATGGTATTCTTCCTACCTTTCTGGTCCAGTTAGGTGGGAATATGGTAGAGGTGGATGTCGAGGTGGTTGATGCACCCCTCAACTATAACTTGTTACTAGGACACAATTTGACTTATGTTATGATTGCAATCATATAGTCTGTCTTCCACACTATTTTCTTTCCTCATGATGGGAAGATCGTGATGATCGACCAGTTGTCCTTTTCATATGGTAGCCCCAATGCATCTATTGGACTGTCGATCCCTGTGATTGACAATTCTCAATTGAAAACTCACAATATCAGTGTCGAAATGTATTCATCCCTTATGGGTACCTTCGACTTCATGGCACCAGTTCATCATGTATATTCCATGTCCAATCGGTCTTCTTCATCAGAGAGGTTTGTTCCTTTTTGCACTTCATATTTTAATGATCCTTGGACCCTACCTTCCTCGACTACGTCTTTTGAAGGTCAGTCACATTCTCGAATGGCCATGCCACTATAAGCAACAGAGATTGTGTATCAATTTTTTATTGACTCTTTCGTCGATCCAGATCCTGTTGTTAGCACATAATCTTGTATGCGGGGTGTTTTCCTATGAAGTGTCCCCTTCAGCGAAAAAAGTGGCAAAGAATGGGTTAAAGACCCACTTATCCTAAGTTGGGGATGCATAAGTGCTCTGGATTATGCAGCGCATAGATTTGGGTGGTCAGAATATGTGCACCCATATCTTCAATCTGGATTCAATTATGGACCCCCCTCGTTGTTCTACCTATAATGGGTGCGGGTGGGAGGGTCCGATATGATAGTTTTCCAGTGTGCAGATCTTGAGGGCCAGGCGATCCGTGACCAGATCTATGGTTGAGGTCCCATTCCGGACCCCCCTCCCCTCCGTTCTACCTTTAATGGGTGGGGGGGGTCTAATATGGGAAGTTTTCCAGTGTGGGTACCTTCGCTATCATGGAGCCTCCTCTTTGCGTTACCCCGCTCATGATGCCAGACCCTCCTCTATGCTAAATCACTACCCACCTCCATTTACCACCTTCGCCTCCCATTGACAAGTGTCCCCACTCTCCCCCTTTCATTCCCCTGTCACATCTCTCACTCCCTCTTGCCTCTCGTCACCTCACACCTATCCTCTACTCTCCCAGGTTTCATGTCCCCTTTCCCTTCATCCTCTCATCCTCCGACACCTATACCTCCACTCTTCATGCCACTTCCACTTCTGTCATGTTCCCTCTCCTTGTTGTTGAGTCAACATCACTCCTCATGATTGCCTCCACCTTTCAAATTCCACCATCTATCTCGTTTGTCACCTCCACATAAATGGTTTTCCTCACTCTCTTGCCTACCATCACACCCTCTTTACTTGCCATATCACCACCTCATCCTTCCACTTGGCTACTGAGAATATGTTGCATCCCAACAAACCTGTATTGTTCACCTGCATATCTTCCCTGCAAACATCCAGCAAGGTGCAGATGATGAAGGGGAAGTCACCACGTATTCAAGAATAGACGTTGACTTTTCCCTCCCAGATACCAATGCGACAATTAATATAAATATGGAAGGTGGGTGAGACATCGTCTCCTTTCTTAAATAGAAGGTCAGAAGGGACAAAGCACAGAAGGTGATTGTCAATCCTTCCTGACAGAGATCACGTCCGACAGAAGACTGCATGGGAAGTCTGCCAATGTCTACATGCACATCCTGACAAAGAAGATCCTCAACATCAATCATTGATCTCCTGACATGACCGTGTTTCAGGGAATCCGAGCCATTTCCAAGTTTATGTAGGCATTTTTTCCATTTTTGTATTTATCGTTGGTAATGCCAAGCTCCCTGCTATAAAGTTTTGGTGAAGCATTGGTTTTCCCTGGTTATGTATCTGCAAGTGAAACTTCTTGTTTAATGACAGTTAGCTTCTTATTCCATTTGGTTTCCATCTAATGTTGAAAGAGATCGTGATTGAATGAGTCACATGAAGCATTGTGATAGTGTTGTATAAAGGTTTTATGGTAACGTTGTTATGATTTCTTTTAATGTTCTTGTGATTTGGATACAAGAATTTCTTGTGTTTAAATTATTCATCTTCGGGTTGTTGGAAGCTTGATTCTCATAGCATACCTTTTCACTTTCTCACATAAGTCTTCCTCCTACTCTCCCTTATTACACTTACTGTCTGAAGTTAAATTAAGACCTCACCTGTTCATGCATAGCCTTAGTCTAGATTTATGAGTTAAAACGATGTTGTACTGAGTTTAATTCCAATCAATCACCCTTTTATAAACAAATTGTGACATAAAATGATGGGTATTAGGTTTACTCCTACTTCAATCCAAGGGTGACTTCTCGTGCTAACATTTCTGGTGTCGTTGATGGGGATGAATTTGAAAATTTTCCCTGAGATTGAATGAAATTGAGCCTCTGATTTTGAAAGTGCATCAGGCATCAGAGCCCTTGAAGATTGCTACTATGAACCTGGCGACTCCATTATGATGAATCCACTTTGGTGGACCTATTGTTTCAGTTGTGGCTTCCAGAGGCAGGCACAAGATGTCTACTCCTCAATTTCCCTTGACGACACCTGAAGCAGATCCAAAGAAGCTTATCAGAAAGGGAAAATCCTTTGGAGGAGGAGCTTTTACTATTGAAACAAGTATTTCTGATAATTTTCCGTCTCTTTCTATATAAACTCCATTTTCTTCTTCTCATTTCCCTATCATACCTTTTGCTGGAGTTTCTAGAACTTTAAATTTCAGGAGTGTTCCTGCTGCATTTTCCCCTCCCGATCTGAGATTGGAGGGAGAAATCCTTGTCACTCCTCTCTACCTTGAAGTTGTACCTTGGCCTAGACCCAGGACCACAAAAGATTTCCCTACTCCTAGATTTACCACCCCTCCTCTTATAATTGTTGCAGCCACTACAGAGGGAGAAGCCTCTGCTGACTCAAGTCTTGTATCCTTTCCTCTGAACCCTCCATTTTTTTCCTTTCCACCTAGAAGCTCTGTTCTAGTCTCCCCTATTTGAACTCCTTCCCCTCCTAGTTCTCCTCCACCAAAGATTCCTATGGAAGGAGAAAATCCCACTATGACCAGGATGGAGGCCATAATAGCTACCAGGTATTCCCCCCTTATGTTGCCTCAGCCACTCAACGCCCTTCCAACAAATGGCTACCTCAAGCAATTGCCCAAGTTTACAGGTGAAGAAGATATAACTGCAGAAGAACACATTGAAGCCTTTTACAGTTTTACAGATCATCATGTCATCATGCATGCAGATGTATGGATGAGGATTTTTGCTCATAGACTTGAAGGTGAGGCTAGGAAGTGGTTTAGGGCCCTACCTCCTAGATCTATCGATGGGATAGAGGCTTTGGATAATGCCTTATTGAAACAGTGGGGAGATAATAAATACTTCATGTATTACATGACAGAGTTTGGGTCTTTAAAGAGAAAGGAAGAAGAATATGTCTCCAACTTCTCCAAGAGGTTCAATAATATGTACCATAAGATCACTACTGAGATAAAGCCCTCAGAAGATTCATCCAAAATTACTTATGCCAGTGCTTTTGACCCAAATTTTTTCCTTTTGTTGAGGGAAAGATGAGCCACTTCCCTAGCTCACATGTAGGACTCGGTTGTGGAAGTTGGGTCGAATATATTGGTTTTTGACCGACTTAAGAATAAGATTGACAGAGACATACCCAGGAGAAGATATGAAGCCTCCACATATGATTCCTCTTCCCTCCCCCATCATATGGATGAAGTAACTAACGTGTTGAAATCCCTTTCAACTAAGATGGAAAGATGGGAGTTAGAAGGGAAGCCCATATATAGAAATTCCAAAAATACTGATAGCAAAGGCTTCAGGAGGCCGAATAACAATGTTCCTCAGATGATGCCAAGGGAACAAAGGAACAAAGATATATATGATAAGAGAATTCAAAATCCTCTCCAAAATAACCTTGTTGTTGATGAGGAAGGAGAGGAGAAAGATGAGCCTGGTCCTAAAATTCACTGTATTGAAGACACCTCCCCTTTTCCACATTTGACTCAATCTACATATGAATAATCCCTCATGAACAATCAAATCAATGAACGAAGTAAGGGGGGGAAGGCCAAGGATAACAGTCCTAACAGATACAACCTCATGTCAAAGAAGAACGAAGGGAAGTCTGATATCCTTGATTAGCCTCTCATAGTAGAAAGGCCTAGTAAGCTTGTATCACTCACTACCAAGGAAAAGAAAAATCAGAATATTTTGCCAATAGCCAAATACCCTATCCCTTAGGTAATGGAAATTCCTAAGCCTCCTTCCTACTTTAATTTTGAGCATGAAATTCAAAAAATTAGAATTCTTGTACCCCTCTCAGAACTAGTTAAAAATGAAGAGTTCAAAAGGTCCCTCTCTAAACTGTTGCAGTCCAAGCCACCTCAACTTACCACAAAATTAGTAAATCTCCAAGATCAAAAGCCAACAGTCATCCTAGGTCCCATGGTAGAAAATAAAGATGATTCATCCCCCCCCTTATACACATCCCTGAACATACACGATAAGGTGTTTCATAACTTCCTGATGGATTCAGGGGCTTCCCATAACCTCATGCCCAAAACAGTCATGGAAGAATTGAGACTGGAAGTAACAAAGGCTTATCATGATTTGTACTCTTTCAATTAAAGGAGGGTGCAATGCCTTGGAGTCATCAAGGAGCTGGTGGTGTCCTTATTTCAGAGGCCAATGAAGATTGTGGTCATGGACATTGTAGTAGATGATGTTCCCCCCAAGTTTGGCATGCTGCTGTCAATATATTGGATTAAAAATCTTGGAGGGACATTACAGATGGACCTCACATATGCCACTATTCCATTCTTTGGAGGAGAACACAGAAGATTGTATAGAGAAGCTTAGCTGACCTACATTGTTAGTGACGAAGAAGATCCCACTAATCATCCTATCTTTTCTCTTGACACAGAGTTGGGGTCTAGTTTGTTTCATCACACGGATTCTCCTAAAGCCCCTCTTGAAATCAGAAAGAAACCCTTGTCTGATCATTAAATACCTCCTCCAACTACCTCTATGTGGAATATGTTCTTCGATGGAGCCTCTTCTAGTGAAGGTGTTGGTGCAGGAGTGGTTTTTGTATCACCTTGTTAGGAAACCATATCTCTGTCATACAAGCTAAAGTTTGAAACCACCAATAATGTGGTAGAATATGAAGCTCTTGTTTTAGGTTTAAGGGATGCAAAAGAAATGGGAATTGAAGAGATAGAAGTGTTCAGAGATGTTGAGTTAATAATCCAGCAGGTTAGAAACGCTTATCGAGCTAAACATCCTCGACTCATAAATTACAAAAATGAGGTGTGGGACCTAATTGATAATTTCTTCTCATCTTTCAACATTTCTTTTATTCCAAGAGAATAAAATACTTTGGTCGATTCCTTAGCTGTCTCAGCTAGCTAGTTTACGATCCCTCTGTGACCTAGGATCAAATATGATGTTGAGATAAGATATCGGCCATCTGTATTGGACAATATTAGGCATTAGAAGGTGTTTGAGGATGATCTTGAAATAAAAAAATTCCTTGAGTTTATTGATGAGTTCTCTACATTGCACATTGATCAAGATCTTGATATCGAAGGTGATCTTCACCCTGAGGTATTTTTAAATAAAATTGCTAATCACCATATTGCTCAGTTGCCTAGCAATCACATTCCAAAGGGACTAGTTCCTTTAGAAAGATTGTTCGATGGGAATGATGTGGCAATGAAGGGTGAGGTTTCAAATGGGGATGCTAATGTAACTCAATGAAATATTGGCACAGAGGAGGATTCTAAGTTCGTCAAGTTGTCAAGCAGCCTGTCAAGGGAGCAGAGAGTTGAGTATGCTGAGTTATTAAAATAATATGATGATGTGTTCGCCTAGACCTATGGAGACCTCAAGACATATGACACAACTGTCATTGAACATAAGATCCCACTAAAATAAGAGGCTAATCCATTCAGGCAGAAGCTAAGACAAATTAATTCGATGTTGTTGCCTGTCATGGAGAAAGAAGTAAAGAAGTTGTTGGATGCTCAAATCATAGTCCCTTTGAGATATTCTGAGTGGGTGGCTAATCTGGTGCTAGAAAGAAAGAAGAATGGAGAAATAAGACTTTGTGTTGATTTTAGGAACCTGAACAGGAGCTCAAAGAAGGAAAATTACCCTTTACCAAAGTTGGAACACATATTACAGTGGGTAACAGGGGCATCCAGAATCTCAATGATCGATGGCTTTTCTGGCTACAATCATATCTCAGTTTTCCTGAAGACGGGGAGAAAACAACATTCACAAATCCTTGGGGCACATTCATGCATGCCAAAATCCCCTTTGGATTAATGAATGCAAGGGAAAAATTTCAGCGAGCCATGCACATAGCCTTCATTGGGGATAAAGATCAATTTATGGTGATTTATCTGGATGAAATCATTGTCTTCTCTAGATCTGATAAAGAGCACTGTTGTCACTTGAGGAAGGTTTTCTTGAAATGAAGAAGGTTTGGCCTTTCCTTAAACCCCAAGAAATATTTTTTTTCTATGAAGGAGGGGAAGTTGTTAGGACATATAGTATCAGCCGAGGGAGTGAGAATTGATCCCAATAGGGTGGAAGAAATTCAGACCTTGTCACTCCCCAGGACCAGAAAAGAAGTCCAGAGTTTTCTGGGAAAGATCAACTTTCTGAGGAGGCTTGTCTCAAATTTTGTTCAGTGGTGAATCACATCACAGTCATGCTCAGAAAGGGAAATGAACTAAAATGGACTGCTGAACCCAGAGAATCTTTTAACCAAATCAAGCAAACATTGACTGAGGCACATGTGTTGATCAGTCTTGATTATTCCAAGGACTTTATGATTTTCTCCTTTTCTTCATTTGACACAGTAGCAGTTGTTGTATTACAGAAGAATGCTAAGGGGCTGGAGCAACCCATTTCATTTTTCAGTAGGGCATTAAGAGATGCAGAGGTCAAATATGACATAATGGAGAAGCAAGCCTATGCCTTGGTCAAGGACCTTAAAGAATTCAAAGTCTATGTTTTACATTAAAAAATCATTCCATATGTTCCTTTAGCTTCTGTGAAGGACATTCTCATTCAGCCTGACATAGATGGGAAAAGAAGCAAGTGGATTTTCAAGATCCTTGAGTTTGACCTGGATATTAAGCCCACCAAGTTGGTTAAAGGGTATGGTTTAGCCAAGATGATGACCGAATCCAATTGTAAATCCTTGGGAGTTAAATTCATCAATGATTGCTCAGAAAATCAATAGATTGAATTGCCTAATGACAATCCTCAAAATAGTCCTCCACTAGCAGAGTGCACCTGGTATAGAAATATTATATATTTTCTGCTAGAATTAAATCTCCCTGATGAAATGGGGAAGAGTAAGGCAAGAGATTTAAAGCTCAAAGAAGTCAAATATTTCCTTATTGACCAAGTCTTGTACTGGAGAGACCCTCTAGGGGTGTTCATGAGGTGTTTGAACTCACAGGAGGCCCAAAAAGTGACGTTTGATTTCCATAGCAACCTATGTAGGGGACACCACTTATGGAAGACAACAGACCACAAAATTCTCAGGGTTAGGTACTATTGGCCCACCTTATTCACTGATTTCTACAGAGAGGTCATATCCTACATCAAATGAAAAAGGTTCTTAGGAAAACAACAGCTCAAATCTCTGCCACTTAAGCCCGTAGTAGCTTCAACACCCTTTCAACAATTGGGGTTGGACTTCATTGGAGAAAGTCATCCTCCCTCAAGCGGCCAACACAGATGGATCCTGACTGCAACATACTATTTTACCAAGTGGATAGAAGCTATCCCCACTAGGAGTGCTTCACACAAAGTTATTATCAACTTCCTAGAGGATATCATAGCAAGGTTTGGCTGCCCCAATATAATTGTCACTGATAATGTTGCATCTTTCAAATCTGAGCCTCTGGTTAAATTCTGTGAGCAGTTTGAGATTTCACTGATTCACTCCACTCCCTATTATGCTCAAGGAAATGGACTGGTAGAGTCTTCCAATAAAAGCCTGATCAAGCTTATTAAAATATTGTTGGGAGATAATAAGAAGGCCTGGGACTCAAAACTCAAATTTGCTCTATGGGCTGACCGAGTGACAACAAAGAAATCCCTGGGTACCTCCCCTTTTCAACTTGTTTATGGGACATAAGATGTTTTTCCCACTCAGTTGGCTCTACCTGTAGCTAAATTCTTTCAAGATTATGAAGGAGAGCCAGACCATATGGTCAGAAGAATCCATTAATTGGTGGAAGTACAGTAGACCAGGGACCAGATAATGGAGAGATCTCATAGTCATCAGTAGAAGATCAAGCAGGCCTTTGATAGGAAGGTCAGGAAAGAAGATTTCTAGTTGGGAGATATGGTACTTAAATGGGATGCACCCAAATAGGATAGAGTAAAACACAACAAGTTTGAATCCCTCTTGATTGAGCCCTTCAAAATCTCTGAAGTATTTTTAAATAACACCTACAGGTTGCAGGATTTGGAAGGCAAGGAGGTTTTTAATGGCCCTGTGAATGGGCATTTCGTGAAGAAATGTTTTGTTTGAGCCTTAGACGGCTCCTCTGTTTTTGTAAATATTGTTTTATGTTTGTGTTTGGTTTCAATAAGGGACTCCATAGCCCAACAACAAGGCATTGAATCTGCAAAATAGTTCTTAGCGTCTCACAGGGAGCAAGCCAACCCCCAAGGAGCCTAATGTTAGCACATAATCTTGTATGTGGGGTGTTTTCATATGAAGTGTCCCCTTTGGTGAAAAAGTGGCAAAGAATGGGTTAAAAACCCACTTATTCTAAGTTGGGGGTGCATAAGTGCTCTGGATAAAGCAGCATGCAGATCTGGGTGGTCAGAATATGTGTGCCTAGATCTTCAGTCCAGATTCAATTCGGACCCCCCTCACCATTCTACCTTAAATGGGTGGGGGGGTCTGATATGATCATTTTCCAATGTGCGGATTTGGAGGGTTGGGAAATCCACACCCAGATCTATGGTTGAGGTCTCATTTTGGACCCCCCCCCCACCGTTCTGCCATTAATGGGTTGGGGGGGGTCTGATATGGGCGATTTTCCAGTGTGGGGCCCTTGGTTATCATGGAGCTTCCTCCTTGCATCACCCCCCCCCATGATACCAGACCCTCCTCCATGCTAAACCACTGCCTGCCCCATTTACCACCTTCGCCTCTCGTTGACAAGTGTCCCCACTCTCCCCCTTTCATTCCCATGTCACATCTCCCGTTCCCTCCTACCTCTCGTCACCTCACACCTGTCCTCCACTCTCCCAGGTGTCATCTCCCCTTTCCCTTCATCCTCTCATCCTCTGACACCTGTATCTCCATGCTTCACGCCACTTCCACTTGTGTCATGTTCCCTCTCCCTATCATTGAGTCAATGCTTCTCCTCACGATCACCTCCACCTTTCACCTTCTGCCATCTGTCTCCCTTGTCACCTCCACTTAAATGGTTTTCCTCACTCTCCCGTCTGCCATCACACCCTCTTTCCTCATTGTTATTGGATAAATTGGTAGGTGTGGACACTAATAGATCTCCCTAGATCCACCTAGATCTAGAGAAAAACAAGAAAGGACATGACTGTTTCTCTAAGTTGCAGTCATTGAATCTACTACCGAGAAGGAATGGGTGACATACCTTTATATCACTTCCTTAGGTCTTTGTTGTTCCTAATTCACTCTGGTGCTCTTGTGAAATCAGGTCTAAGATGACACAAACCAACCAAAGTGAAGATATAAAAGTATATTCAATGTCAACCTATCCATATGATCAAGGAGTTATGCAATAAAATAAGAGTGATTTTATGGGAAAGGGACGTGTCGCTGTATTATATTAAATTAAAGTAGAAGATACAACCAGATCACCTTGATGTCACAAGCTTCCTTTCAGTGACCCTTGGTTCCAACACACACACTTGCTCTACATTTGCATGAAGAAGATCCAGTACAACTTGATATACAAAATAGAGTCTTCAAATTCAATCCAAACAGAGCTCTTCACACAATTCTCTCCTCAATTCTTCATTTAATCTTGCTTAACCTTTTCCATGACGAACCTTTCAATATATAGGAGAAGGAGAGATGGTTAAATGGATGAGGATGATCCCACTAAATATGAGAAGTCAGTAGGATGCCAACCATGTGAATTCCAACACATTTTCTAGAAGATACTCTTCTAGAACCTTCGTAACTTCCTCTTCCTTTCAAGCTTCAAAACAGGTTCACACCCTACCTATAAATCATACTGCGAACACCTCGTAGTCTAGGTATAGGGTTTCCTGTGAGAATCAATATTCTTGCACCCTACACCATATGCAGCCTGTGAAATCACTATAAAAACATGTTTTGTAGAGGAAGACAACAGTCACTTTTCTCGGGCAAGAAGTCCTTGTGGGAGCCTGAACACATCACTGTAGAGACATCACCAGAGTGACCAAAATAATGTGTAACACTCACCATGTCACCACCTCATCCTTCCACCTAGCCGTCGAGCATATGTTCCATCCTGATGAGCCTGTATCGTTCACCTACATATCTTCCCCACAAACATCTAGGAAGGTGTAGACAAAGAAGGGGAAGTTGCCACGTCTTCAAGCACAGACGTTGACTCTACCCTCCTAGATACCGATGTGATAGTTAATATAAATATGGAAGGTGGGTTAGACATCGTCTCCTTCCTTAAATAGAAGGTTAGAAAGAATAAAGCACAGAAGGTGATTGTCAGTCCTTCCTAACAGAGATCTCATCCAACAAAAGACTGCATGAGCAGTCTGCCCAATGTCTGCATGAGAATTCTGACAGAGAAGCTCCTTAATGTCAAGTATTGATCTCCTGACATGACCGTGTTTCAGGGAATCCGAGCCAGTTCCAAGTTTATGTAGGCATTTTTGCCATTTTTGTATCTATTTTTGGTAGAGCCAAGCTCCCTGCTGTAAAGTTTTGATGAAGCACTGGTTTTCCCTGGTTATGTATTTGCAAGTGAAAATTATTGTTTAATGACAGTCAACTTCTTATTCCATTTGGTTTCCATCTAATGTTGAAATAGTTCATGATTGAATGAGTCACATGAAGCATTGTGACAGTGTTATATAAAGGTTTGTATGATTTATTTTAATGTTCCTGTGATTTGGATATAAAAACTTCTTGTGTTTAAATTCTTCCTCTTCGAGCTATTGGAAGCTTGATGCTCACAACAGACCTTTGCACTTTCTCACAGAAGTCTTCCTCCTACTCACCCTTATTACAACTTATTTTTTGAAGTTAAATTAAGACCTCACCTGTTCATGCATAGCCTTAGTCTAGATTTCTGAGTTAAAACGATATTGTACTGAGTTTACTTCGAGTCGATCACCATTTTATAAACAAATTGTGACATAAACTGATGGGTATCAGGCTTACTCCTGCTACAATCCAGGAGTGACTTCTGGTGCTAACACGTGTTACCTCACAGATAGATAAGGAGGATCCTGTTCTACAGCCCGTGTGGGACACTTAATCGTCTTGTTCGCGTGACTTCCTCGATGAGACTTTACCTTTAGATGAAGAAATCATAGAGGCCATGAATGGTTCTGACAGGCCATGGGATGATATGTATCATCGCTCTTATTTTCTCCTAGAGCTTTACATAATTGAACAAGAAGATTTTACATCTACCTTGAGCGAGATAGTCGGTCACTACATAGTTCCACTTGATATGCACATAATTTATGTCAAAGGAAACATGGMGAGTATCTCCCCTACCTTCATGATCAATATCTCTCGTACCCTTGGAAAGGTTGAAAATGTATATATCGGTGCATATTGTTCGACGAAAGAAATTATGATCTACACYGAGCTCTTCAAGGAATTTTCCAATGTATTCGCTTAGTCATATGAAGAGATTCCATGAATCGACCCTCRAATTGTCGAACATGATATTAAAACCTACTTGGATACCAAACCTATTCGRCAATGACTTAGAGTTGTTAATCCTAGGAAGGCCCCTGCTATTAAGKAAGAGGTAGAAAAGTTGCTTAATGTTTTATTTATCTACATGGTTCCTATGACTGAGTGGGTATCCAATCCCGTTCCTATGAATAAAAAGAAAGGAACCATCAGCATATGCATGGATTTTTGTGACYTGAATAAAGCCTATCCAAAAGACAACTTCCTAACACCCTTCATCAATCATATTCTCGACGAGTGTGYGGGAAGMAAAKTTTTTTCTTTCATGGAAAGATTTTCAGGKTATAACCAAATTCCRATTAAGCCCAAGGACCARCATAAGACAACATTTATTTGTCCTTGGGGTACTTTCTCATATCGGAAGATGCCTTTCRGCCTTAAGAATGCTGGMGAAACCTTCCAATGAGCTATGACCTTCACTTTTCACGATGTCAAGAATATAGTCAAAGCCTATCTCAGTGATCTTGCTTCTCACTCCTGTAAGAGAGTGGATCACTCTAAACACCTTCGACTATTTTTTGAAAGATGTCCCCATTATCGCATCCATTTGAACCCTCATAAATGCATCTTTTGCATTAGGTCAGGTCAACTTCTAGTATTTTTAGTCTCTAATAATGGGATCACGATAGATCCGTTAAAGGTTGAGGACATAATTCAATTGCATCCCCCATGCACTATTCATCATTTACAAGGTTTACAGGGGGAAGTTAAGTTTTTACGACAATTTATAGTGAACTATGCCAATATTACTAAGGGTTTCATATGTCTCTTGAAGAAGGATATTCCTTTTATCTAGGATGAGAGAGCCCAGGAATCCTTCGATGCTTTGAAGAAATCCTTGGTATAGATGCCTCTGTTGAAGTCCCCAGACTACGATAGATATTACTCTCTTTATGTCACCACATCCGAAGAGATGGTTGGTATGTTGTTGGTTCAAGAGGATGATGAGATCCATGAGTACGTCATTTAATATCTTAGTCGAAACTTATTCAGCCATGAACTCAAGTATTCTCATGGTGAAAAGATAGCTTTGGTTGTCGTTCACGCAGTCCAACGATTATGACACTATACATTGCTTTGCAAAACTACTATGGTTGTCAATGTCAATCCATTTCAATACATCCTTACTAGGCATATCATAGGGGGGAAGTACAATAAACGGATTGTCATTCTACAAGAATTAAATCTCGATTTCACTTCTACGAAGTCTAAAAAATCACTAGTTTTTACAGAGTTAATATCTGAATTCCCTCGATTAGATGAGGATGTTATTCAGGTTGATTCATTTGCAGATGAACATATTTTCCTTGTCTTGTCTTCAAACCCCTGGTATGTGTTGACGGTTGAAATCGCAACAAGGATTTTTCCCGCAAATTATTGCTAAAGCCCATTATTATAAGCTAACAAGATATATAATACTAGTAGGTGGGACCCCCTTGTAGATTGGGAGATCAGATCTGGTTCTTATTTCATGTTTATGCTATTGTTTGATACTGTTTATAGGGTTCTACATGATTGATGAAATCTTGTTTTTATTGGAAATGGATAAGGCATGTTATGTGTTGATTCTAATTGTAACAAATGAATGATGGATAAGGCATGTTATGTGTTGTTTCTGTTGCTCTAAGATCTAATTTCATGTTACTATGGCCTATGATTATCCATTGTTACCCTTGCTATTTGTTCTTGGATTCATTAATGTGACACTTGCACAAGAGACATGTTAGTAACAACACATAAGAGTAGTTGAAAAGAGAGAAAAATCAATATAAACAAAATACAAAATAAGAAACTATACTATACTAATATGCTACACTATACACATTGGAATTAAAAGGATGGTTGTTAGTCCTAGAAAACTGGGTTAGTGGCTATATGATTTATTGAGTTATATGGAAATACATGTGATATGCATTATAGTATGGTTGGTAGTGGTTAATGTGACATAGGGTGGCACTTTTGGTAAATAGTGGATGTTGGTTTCGATGCATGGTTTAATTGAATGAGTTAATGGAACAGTGGGCTAGCGTGTAATAAGGAATTGAATGACTAGAGGATGGAGACGATGTGCATTTACTGCACCCCACTCCATACCCCTCCCACTAGCCATAAACCTGGATGGGATATTGTTCAATTGTGATCTTTGTGGTTAAGATATGATTTTCAAGCAGAGGAAGAACTTCTTGACCAAGCTCGTGTTTTTAAGGTTTTCTTGGTTATAGGTATGTATTTTCACCATCCATGAACCCACTCTGGTTATGAAATAGATATTGTCTTGGTGATGTATCGGTCCATGCTTTTATTAAGATTGGAAACTATGTAAAATTGTGATATTTTTCTAGAATGAAGGGTTGGTGTGGTTTTCATTGCAATATTTTTTTAAGTCACGGTTCATTGATCATTCTGAGTGTTAGAGGCCATGAAGGCTCTCTGTCATCCTTATTTGTCTTGGTTGAAGGGTTTCATTCGGTCCAGATCGACTGACTGCCTCCATGCATTCTTATCACCATACCCAGTCGTTTTGTTGTTATGGGGTTGTTGGGTTTGAAACACCTTGTGTCACTGCATATTGTTTCACTTAGGTATGGGTTTATTCATGTTACTGATGTTTATGTAGTGGGTTATGATGGTTGTAATGCCAAAGGGATTGCTTAAGATTTTTTGCTATTTCTCGACTCTGTTTATCTCAGCATTCTTTGGTTGATTGGGAAAACCATGAGGGTTATACCCTGCGTGTTCTAAGTGTTGTTACAAGACCAAAATGAATCCTTTTCTCCTCTATTCATAGTCTCTCCTATCTCGTGAAATTTCACTCTATCTATGAAGTCATTGGTGGTATACCATGTGTTTGCATTGTTGGTCTCATAGGTTCTCACCCGATGTTGGGGGTCAACTCTAGTCTCCTTGTGTTGGTCCATAGAGTGAACCCTTGATTTATAAAGCCCAGTTTTTGATAGAGGGAACCTTTATGTCTTGTTGGGTATATTGTTGATTTTTATGAATTGGTGGTGTATTGTCGATAGTGTTCGATTGCTGGCTCGCCCCCATTGATTATGTTGACAATGGTGTTGGTTTTGGTATTTAGTCACTGCATTGGTTATTATGACAATTGAATTGATAAGCTCATCATGGTTAATTGGTTGATTGGAGAAATGGGATTGAATACATAGTCATTTTCTCTTACATTGTAATTATTCAATTGTTAACCCAACATTAGTTTATAATTGATTGAGTAACAACAATGCTTAATGTGTGATGCATTGGTTGTGTGGGCTTCCTACAACATGTTATGCTGAGTTCATGATTGTTGTGACTGTGCGCTTTAAATTGACAAATAGGAGTATTTCAATCATAACAGTTGTGTCATGTCCATCCATCATGTATGTTATGGATATTGTTTGATTACGCCATCAAACATGGGCACGGGTTTTATAACAGTATGGTTTTGTTGCAGCTGTTGATACTGAGAGGGGGGTGAATCAATATCAAGTAAAATTTAAAACCTTTTTCAACTTATACTTAAACCATTCAACTATATCCAATGAGAAATGAACAATAGTATAAGAGTTACACCAATACACCACAATACACCATGAACAATATATGAGAAATAATCAATAGTTATTGTTTAAGGGAAGTAATGACTTCCAAAGGTAGCTACAACTTCCAAATGTAAAGGGAGGGATAAAAATCCAAGAGGAAGATACAATCCTCCAATATAAAGAGATATTTGAACTCTCCATCCTTGCCCATTCCTTCCACCCAAGAATATATGAGAGATAAAAAAACTTTACATTAAATCATCACTATCAACCAATCATCACATAGAACCTGATAATGCTTCCTGAGACTTCTTCTATTTCTKCAATTCTTCAATTCTTGGAGTACTCTGATCCTGTAGATAATATTACTCAATGTATTCTCTGAAACTCCTCCAATTTTCACTCCTTGAATCCTCCCCAAAAAGAGTTTATAGAAAGAATGGTAGACTTTATTCAATTATGGTCTATTTAGGAGAGTGAAATTGCACAGAATGCCCCGTGCTCAATAATTAACATCCGATTCTAAAACTCGCACACAAGAAACAAAATTCCGTACTATTTCCAATGAAATTTGTCCCACTTCATTTGGATTCTCGATGAATAAGTTATGACTATTTTACTCGGAACACCTGTTTATTGACTAGCTTCAGGAATGGTCACAAACCCTATCTTCCACAGAGTGTATATCCATAATTATAGCAAATCAAGAGCTAAAATTTTTACCAAAGGTACCTTGATATGTCTTCTCAATACCATAGATATTTCACCATGTGAATCATGATAGAAAACAAGTTATAGAAAAAATGGTAAGATGACCTGAAAATAACATACCTTATAACACATCACCAAAAGACTTCATCCTCCCTTGAAATCCGGCCTTATTTTCTTCTTATTTCCTCTTAAATTTGACTTGTATTAAATGAATGTATAATGATGTTTATTTATACCATTTATGTCACTTCCTTTTAACATTAGGGCCGACCTGACACTTTCCTATTTTGTGACATCAATGACAAGAACCAATCTTCCAACAACAACCTGATTGAATTGAGAAATGGATTTTACTATCATTGTTTCCTTGTATTGGATTGATATCTCAATGTCATTTGATATTTAGATCCAGAGTAAATAGACATTTACAGTCCTAGTAATTCTCTTGTGCTTTGTTGACTGGCCTCTGTATCTTACAACATCTTATAAGTCGAAGTAGTGATTGTTGTGCATTTAAATGGCAAGTCAAGGTTGTTGCAATATTGGTGATTGTTTGTTGACTATCCACTGTGTATAGTTGATATCATAGATGAGAACATATTATGTGACAGTATGGTCTCATTACAACTTAATTGTTAAATGGAATTGAGGAATATAATCGGGCACGGTTTTTGTGTTTGGTTTGATGAATGAAATAATTCATGGATGGTGGTTGATGTTTTAGTGATGAACATAGTGGAATTAAGTGATTGTTTATTCATTTGGGAATTGTTTTAAAACATTAAATGGACAAATGAGAAGAAACACAAATCTCCTACAGGTTGTTGTGGAATTCTTATTGTCTTGTTTTGGTGACACTGTGTTAAATATTTGATTACGAACAATGAGAAAGTTAATGCACATAATTGATTGAATTATATACAATAGTTGTTAATTTGATCACAGTGATTATTTGGTTGGTGTTGGATCTTTTACGTTTGATATAGAATGATTTTATGGAATACTTAATTAATTTTATGAACAATATCTGCTCTCTTTCCCTACCATTATTTCTCTTTTCGCTAATTACAACCCCCTCGCCTTCCCACATTCATTTTTCACTCCCTGTTCTTAAAATTTAATTACATTTAAGAGAATTATGTATTGAAACAATTTAAAATCATAGTTCTTGGTTAGAACACAGTGATATATTCCTTGGTTTACATTGCAATGGATTTTTTTTTGTCTTTGAGCAGTAACCATGATTCTTTTCCCCCTCGTTTTAACATTTTTTCGCTCAATACAACCCCTCGTATATCCCATAACCTTTGTTCACCGCCTGCTCATTAACAATAGTTAAGAAATTTGTATGGATTGGATTGCATGAGCCAGATATGTTGCTAAGCCAAAATTTATTTCATATTTTTAAGGATTTGTCATGTATGGTTGTTAAAAGAATTATTTTCTAATCAATCATGAATGCAGGAATTACTTTTTTCAGCCGAGGTAGCCATGGTAGAGGTAACCGAGGAAGAGGTAATTGGAATAGGGGCCCTAGAAGGCCTAGATTCTCCATTCACTTTGATGTTGACTCATAAGAGTTAGGCCAGTTATTTCAGGCTGGATTTTTCAATTGGATTGGGAAAGGAGTGGTCCAACCTAGGCCTGAAAGGCCTCCCTTCCAAGATCCACAAGCCTCTGGTATTCTTGTTCCCCCTCATGTCTCATTGCAACCTGAGGCTCTGAAAACCGATGTATGGCAAGAGATTGTCCACTTGGAAGTCTCCCAACATCGTGGTTGGCCCAATTTGTCCTTACCATCTCCCCCACCTATCAATCTGATTGTCCAAGATGCACCTATCCTCTCATTCGTTCAGTCCTCTCATGCTAGAAAAATTTTGAAAACCGAGGCCCACCATGCCCCTAACAAAGGAAAAGACATTGCTACCCCTTCCTCACCCTCCAATGGCTCTGATAAATCTGTGTCTTCCCAGATGCATTTGAGGGACGATTGTTCTCATGTGATCAACAAAATTAGGCCTAAAGGCTCGGTGCAGCCAAAGGCAAGTTTAGAGAAATCAAAGGGTGACAGCAACAATCAAGGAAACATTGCATCTCAGAGTGGAAAATATTCTTTTTGGGTTTTATTTTATTTATTGTTGATGACAATTGACTTCAAAAGTTTTGGACAATAATTTTTATTTGGATATATGAGTAATATATTTTTGAAAATAATTTCAAATATCAATGAGATAACTTGTCAAATAGGAATGTGATGATGGGAGTCACAAGGAGGGGTGTTTTTCTTAATTAACTAGTTATGTTACGATTTTTAAGAGCTAAAGGGAGTCACAAGGGGTCCCACCTACTAGTTATTATTTATTTAAAACCCTCATTATGATTTATTACTTTTTTCCCCTAACTAAAATGTTGGTTGAGTTTTTAGTTAACTTAACTAATGAAGTAGTTCAACTACTTCAACCAATTATAATTTGCTTAAATACAGAAGGAGAGGGAGGAATAAGGGGAGGATACGAGGAAAAGCATACTAAGGTTTTCTCTTTGAGTTCATGTTGAGATAGTTCAGTTTTCATTCATTCCTTAATTTATCACAAGCCTAATTATTTTTTATGATAACAGGGTCTAACTGTAGACAACAAGATTCAGGGATGAATTATATCATTCAGACACTTGTTTTTTAGAGGTGTTGATCTCTCTTTGATAGTATGTGTAGACTTGTTTGTTTGTGAATTAGTTTTCATGACTGACAAATGCTATTGTGCATATTCAAGTGGGAAACAATCTGTAGCAAGTGGATCTAGATTTTAGAGTTCATTTTTTTATTTTCTGTCAGAGGTCCTTTTGTATGTTCCATTGGGGATGTCTAAGTTTGACTTTGGTCCAAAAATTCTTCATGAAATTTTGTAAAGAGAATGACTCTTTGGTGAATTGGAATGAAATAAATGATTTATTTATATCTCATCTGTCTTGATTATCATATTGGTGTCTTTGCTTCTGTCTCTACATTTATTTCAGCAACTATTATATTAAAAAAATCATATAAATAATGAATTTTCCAGCAAGCTTTCATTTAAAAAAAGACTAGCCTAAGCACTTGTAATCAATACTTGTGAGTTAGGATATTAATTTTGATGGCTATAAACATAGGGTGACATTCCTGTCTATTTTTATTTAGCCAAGAAGAATCTGAAAATGCTTGAGTAAGATCATTTCATATATTTTCCTCAACATTTATTTGGCGACCGTATTGGGGAGATCTTCAATATCTCTCTGGTTAATTTTTATACTCGATTACCATCGAATACATCATTTTTTATGATATTGATTCTTTGACTATTTTATTTCTTAATGTCTGTGCCCATTGCAAGGAAGCCCAATATTGAGCTTGGTCTTCAAGATTAGAAAAAAATTGTTTTGAACCTATTTAACACCATTTTAGACACTACCAATACTCGTGTTGAGATTAATCATTCATGGGAAGAAATTGAGAGAGATATTAGTGTCCAAGAATGTTGGGAAGCTAGACGTAGACAACCTAGAAATCAGTAGTAACCTTCTTGTTCCTTCAGTTTTGGCCTTTCTTTCATGTCCTTAGACTCTTGTGTGTCTAGAATAAGAAGAGGCTTATCACTGGAAATTAATCATATTGTTGAGATAGGAAGAAGGAACATTGTGTTATCTACCTAACAAAGTTCTTTAAGGAGAACTTTGTCTGATTATTCAAGTTCATGTTTTTATCCTTCACCTATCATCCACAAGATGACATCTAGTGGTGGATCTGGTGGCACTATAAGTGCTTCCTCTTATCATACTTCATCTTCGTCAGTGATTGGTAGCTTATATATCCACCATATCCCTATCCAATCTACCACAAATCCCACCAAAGTCATTAAAAAGTATGGAATTTTTCAGTTTGAAGAAGATGCCACAACCACACCATGGCATGTGTCCTCTCCTCTTAACCTAACACCTGCTATGCATCCACTTCTTAAATTCAAAGAACATCTCCCTAGGTTTTTAGGAAATAACATTGTCACTACAAAGGAACAAATGGTGGAATTTTCTAATGCTTGTTACAACATAGGAGCCAATGATAATGACACTTGCATGCCTTTATTCGTCAATTCCGTGGAGGGAAAGGCAGCGACCGATTTATTTGAACTTCCTCCTAATATTTTGTCTACTTGGGAGGAGTTAATCTATTGGTTTAGATACACTTATGGGAAATCTAAGAGCCCAACCAAGAAGTTACGGTGATACAATAAAATCTCCTATAAGGATGGTGAAACCATCAAGTCCTTCAACTTGCATTTCACTAAGTTATAAAACTATATCCTTGAACTCATTCGAACTCATAACTAATCATCTTTCATGCATTACTATGATGCATTACCTTCCCCCTACCATCATAGGCTTTAGGAAAAATCCATTGATAATCTTGGTTCTTCTCTGCATGCTTGTTTAGAGTATGAAGAACAACTTGAGAGAATTGGTCTTCCTCAGGGAGAATTAGTTAAAAAAATAGACATGTCCGCCCTATTACAGCTAGTACAAGACATGAATAATCATATGATAGTGTTTGAGCGAAAGGGAACTGTCTCCCCTCTCACCCCTAGAGCTTCATCCTCTTCTGCATCCCCCTTTAGAAATTTGATTGAAAATAATTTTCATCATAAAGCTATCTTTCCTCAAAGTTGGTGTAACTTCTATGAGGAACACCATGAGGAATTCACATGTGAGATAAGGAAGAGTGCCACAGATAATATCTTTGGTAAAATACCAGAAACTACTATCATTGTCCTAGATTTTGTAGAGCCAGAAGATGTTATGATCATCAATACTAGGAACAAAGCCTATACTCCCATGGAAAAATTTGATCCTCCCTGCAATTCTTCTTTCCTGAGCTCATCCTCACCCACTGCTACTGTTCAGGTTCCTAAGGTTCCTAATAGTCAAGGAAAAAATTCCCCTCTCCCCTCTTCCAAGTAAAATATCTTGAATTAGTTGTCCAAGATCAAAGCAAATGCAACCCTTCTGGACATGGTTGTCATCCCTGAACAATAGATGCATCTGAAACAATTCATGGAAGGAAAATATTTCGTTGTAGCCAATCTTTATAAAGAGGTAAATGAAGAGGATTCATCTGTAAATAGATTAGGTGTACATAACTTTAGATACCCTGTACAAAATACCCCTTTTTACATTTTTGTAAATATTATGGATAAGATTTCCCATTGTTGCCTCATTGATGATGGTTTGAGCCCAAGTGTGATGTCAAATATTATTATGGAAGATCTAGAATTGTCTTGTACAAATAAAAACACCAAAAGCATGCTCTGCTATAATAGTCTACAACAAACAACCATAGGTGAGATTAAAGATGTGACCTTATTTTTGTGCACTCACCCTGAAATAAGGACAACCCTTAGTATTCAAGTAATTGATATGCTAGTAAGCAATTACTCAATCATCTTGGTAAGATATTGGAAAGATTTGATGAGTGGATACCTCTCACTCAATGGGACACACTTATCCGTTCCTCAGAATGGTAAAAAAATTATAGTCGAGGGAAGGATTTCACCTTACATAGAGAGTGTTCCATAGCCTAATGTGAACTATATCGAAGAGGACCTAGGGGTGTCTTCCATCTTTGTTGAGGAGGATAAAATTCCCTTGGACCAAATTGATTTAGATGATGGTATGTGGCACATGCACTTTTACGGTTCATGCTCTAATGAAGGTAACATAACTGGCACTATCCTGATTTCTCATGTAGGAAAAATCCATAACTTTTCTTATAGGTTGGAGTTCTCTTGCACAAAAAATGTCACTAAATTCGAAGCTTTGTTATTGGGCATTGAAAATTCCTATAATCTTGGTTTTGGTCACCTTTCAGTTTTTTGGGACTCTGATCTTGTTGTGAACCTCATATGTAAGATTTACTCTCCTAGCAACAAGTTGATGAAACGATACACCCAAACTGTTTGGGCACTCATCTCAAACCTTTTATCTTTCAACATAACTCATGTTAAGAGGGAGTTAAACTCAATGATTGATCGGTTAGTTGTCTTTACATCTTCTCCTAATCAGAAAATTTTTCCTCACAAACATGATTGTACTTTTCGACCTCTCTATCATCTGCATATCCTTGACAATATAGAATCTTGGCAGGTTTTCCTAGCAGTGAGAGCATTTGTGCTTTCATTCAAAATCAACCTTTTAAGCCTATGGAAATTATATACATAGAAGATAACAAGATTCCTAAGGGCTTGACTCCTCTAGAGAGTTCATTTTCATTGAGTGATGTAGGCAATAAAGAGAAACAAAAGGAATAGGAGTCAAGAAGGAATGTGGGTGAAACCATCTCCTTGAACATTGGGGCACCCGAATCTTCAAGGAATGTTAAAATAAGTGTCCAATGTTCTGATAAAGATGAAACGAAGTTGGCCAAGCTACTTGGTGGATTTCAAGATATTTTTTCTTGGTCTTATGAGGATCTTCGTGGTTTTGATCCTGGTCTTATACAATATGATATCCCCATCAAGGAAGGCATGAAACTAGTTAGGCAGAAACTAATACCTATTAAATCTACATTTAAAGAAGTTTTTCAAAGGGGGTTGGAAAATTTCTTAAGCACTCGGATCATTTTTCGGGTCAAGTACCCAGAATGGGTTTCCAATTAGGGACCCATTACGAAGGCCATTGATCATATTAGAACTTGCATTAATTTTCTCACAATCGGTCAGGATATTATGAAAAATCCTTTCCCTCCTCTTAATATGGAAATGTTTCTGCAACAGGTTGTAAGGTCACAGATGAGGCCCTTACTTGACCGTTTTTTGGGTTACAGACAAATCAAGGAAAAAGGGTCAAGTGCTCACAAAACCACTCTTATCACTAATTGGGGTACCATGAATTATAAATGACTTCTTTCTAGCTTACCTGATGCAAGTATCGCTTTTAAAATACCTATACGAACAACTCTTGGGGAATTAATCAGTATCCATATCTATCTTGATGATCTAATTGTATACGTTAAAGGGATGATAATTACCTGAGAGTTCCAAGTGTTATTTCTAGGTCCTTTCAAAATTTCTTTTGTTCTGGATACTAACTCTTACATTCTAAAGGATTTACAAGAGCAATTTTTTTCCTACAACACTAACGGTTCTCACTTGAAACATTATATGGGACCAACGCGAAAAGTTTTAACATTCTTGGATTTTATGTATACTAGTAACCTATCTCTTCTTTCAATTTTGCACTATTTTCTTTTCTTCTTTACAGTATTTTGATTTCTTCTTTCTGTTTTAAAACATTTCCTACTTCTTTTACATTTCTGTCATTTTATTGGTGTTGTTTAATCTTTTCAATTTTACTTCTATCATGATTTTTTTGCTTACCATCTTTTAATTGATTTGGTCAAAATCAAATGTTGGATTAGTTTTTCCACAGTGACACTCCTGCAAGATATTGTTGGTCAATATCAATCAAGATTACATAGATGTCACGATGTTTCCCCTGAAAAGAAAACTTGAAATTAGTATCTGCTTCCACTATTGTCTAAAAAATTTCTTTGGCTTATCTCCCGCTTTTTCTTTCCTTTTCTTCATCCATTTAAGAATTTAAGAGAGTAAGTCCATAAATTTTCTCCTAGAAGTTGAGAGCCGATCCTAGTTGAACGATTATGCATGCAGTGGTAAAACCCCTCATACTTAACACTTTTTATGAGTTATTCCCAAATTCCTGGTAATTTTTCCATTAAATCCACTCACTTCCCCCTATTGCATAATCTTCCTGGTTATATCTTCTTGACCTACAAAACCATGAGTTCTGAGTTCTAATATTTTGAACACAAATTTCCGTATGGATTCGCAAGTTTGTTAATGATTAAAATCACAACGAGGATTTTTCCCACAAAGTATTGCTAAAGCCCATTATTATAAGCTAACAATATATATAATACTAGTAGGTGGGACCCCCTTGTATATTGGGAGACCAGATCTAGTTCTTATTTCATGTTTATGTTGTTGTTCGAAACCACTTATAGGGTTCTACATGATTAATGAAATATTGGTTTTATTGGCAATGGATATTGTCCCTTGGTTATGTAAGGAAGCAAAGATTAAGGAAGAACGACAAAGTATGAACTGCGCGGAAGGAACATAAACCGAGGAAAGTTTGAAGTGGTCCAAGAATCATAAAAGAAGGAGTGAAGTAATGGAAAAGCTAGTCGTTGGAAGAGAAGATCAAGGAAGATAAAGAAACAAAGAAGAAGGATCGTGGACAACTCAAAAAGAAGAAAAATACACCAATGGATACTTTGGAGCACCTCGTGGAAAAGGAGGAAGGACAGACTGGTGAAGCCCCGAAAATGCGGGTCGAGTGGACCTAGGGTTTTGGACCTAGGTTTTGTGACACCTAGGCTTAGGTATAAGGATGTGTGAGAGTCACGTAATATATAAATAAAGGACTAGGAGAGTCGAGAGGGTTGCTCAATTGTTGGTTGTTGTTTGTTCTTATCATTATTGTCGGTGTTCATTGTCTATTATTTGTTGTTGTTGAGATCAATATTGAGTCTGTATTATGGATCTTCAGCTGGGTGTGAAGGTCAACCCTGTAGCTGGGTGTACAAGAAGGGGAGAGAAAGAGAGAGAAATATCTGGATCTAAGTGCACATATAGAACTGTATGTTTTGATATAATAAATCATGAAACACATTTATGTGGATGTAGCCCTAGGGAGAGGGTGAACCACATATATCTTATTGTCTTTTTGGTTGATGTTGTGTTATTTGTCATCTGATATAATGTTATTGCATTGTTGTGTTAGATCAGAGATATAACTTCACAAAGTAAGCTTAAGAGTGGTAAAGAATATATAGATTGTTTTGCATTGTGTTTTGAAATCACTTTGCATTTCCTCTGGTTATAGACACCTATGTCCTGCAACCCCCTATTGCTACTTCAGGTGAGACTGAATATGCTTCGTAGGTGTTTCCGAAAGGGCTAGTAGTTAGGATTTGTTGGTGTGTTGTAAGAGTTGAACCCTGGGTCTACCCCTGTGCCAACAAATGGTTCCGTTTCTGAGACAAGGATCTGGTTGAGGGAATGTCAAGGTGGTTTCCATCAAAGAAAAAGATTCAGAAGTGGATAGAAGAATAAGAAAAGGACTTTGTCGAAGCTCAAAACAAGAATCCCAACGTTAGTACAGAAGACTGGTTGGGAAGGTACATATTTACCGACATACACGAGATCTTACTTGGAGGATTTCACAAGGAGTTATATGAGTGGTTAGACAGATTAGTAGATACCCAGTTTGACATCAGATCTAGACCACCTATGGTTTGGACAACACCGCTAATCAAGAAAGTCAAGAGATTTGATAATGCTGTGTCTAGAGAAGTGGATCCCTGGTTTGATAGAACTATTGGAGGGAACATTATTGAGTTTTCTATTGACAAAGTGGAATCATATAGTCAAGCAGAGAGTTATTTCCTTAAGGGACCCAGAGGAAAGTTCCTACACTTTTTAAAGATGGGGATTAAGATGCTATTGCATGAGAAGAATTTCCCGAAGATACAGTGAAGCTAATGTTCAAGAATTCAAACAACGATAGTGACACAGAGGCTGAACACATGTGCAATGGGAGATCGTTCAGAGAGGTTTCTCTTGCGAACCTATTTAAGAATAATTATGGAGATGAGGTATTCTATAATGGAGAAGAATCATATCTAATAGATGAAGAGTATTCAGATTCCACAAGAACATAGGAAATAGGATCTGAAGAACTTGACCGGAAAGAACCATAAACTTTAGGAACCGTGACTACTGTTGAAGTAAGTATTATTACTCCTCCTATTGTTTTAGCAGAATTAAGTAACCAGAGTAACCAGAGTATTCAGAGAAATCAAAGTATTGTTACAAAAATTTTAGCACATGCTCAGTCGGGAAGCCCAGGAAGATCTATGGCATATGAAATGAGGTTACCTATCTTTAGAGAAGATGGAACTGAAGATCCTGATCAAAATTGGTTACCATGCGAAGCTGTCTAGAGAATCAAGCAAGTCACCAATGAAGCTGTTAAGAGAGCTCAGTTCAGTACTACCTTGAGAGATCATTCACTGAGATGGTGTATGAAGTTTTCTTTAGGACCTGGACAACCTAAACCGGTGAATGAAATTAAGACTGCGTTGAGTGTAGAATTCAAGAAGCCTAAGTCAAAGTCACAGTTTATTACATAATTGAAGGAGATAAATCAGAAGGTAACTAAACCTGTTTGGGAATTTGATCAAAGGTTTAATACTTTGACAGTTTTTTTAAGTTTTCAGATCCCTGATGAACATAATAAAGAATGGTTCATCATTGCCCTCTTGCCACATATCAGAGTTCCTTTGATGCAACAGAAGGTTCATTCACAGGCTGAAGCACTGGAGATCACCATGAAACTAGAAGCAACCCCTATAGGAGAATCCATTCTAGGTATGAGTTAGATCTTGAATTAGTTAACTAGCTTATCTTTACAGGTGGAAGATATGAAGAAAGATAAGGGAAAAGAGAAAAGAGAAGATATATGGTGTATCAAATGTAAATCAGAGGGCTATGAAAAAGAACATTGTCCCCTATTTCATCAATACTTGGCATTTAGATAGCCTAATCCTTTGAAGAAGGATATTGTACCCTAGTTTGAGGTATGTAGAACTAGACATCACCCTGGTGAATGTTATTACATGCAAAAATATGTTTATACACCTACCAATCTTTACTGAACATTTTGTAAATCCATGGGCCATGATGAGAAGGATTGTAAGGCTTACAATCTTATGCATGAAAGATAAAGGGATACATATAGAATTCAAGGAGAATCTCAACAAGAAGCAAATAATGTGCAGTTCAACTCCCCATGAAGAGGAAATTTCAACCCTCATGCTAGATTTAGAGGAAGAGGATGAGGAGGCGGTATGGGCCGACGTCGAGGTCAGATTATTTTCTATAATTGCGCACAACCAAGACATTTGGCAAGGGATTTCTAGAACCTTTGTACTACTTACAACTACTGTAACTCATTCGATCATGTCATTGAAGGGTGTTCAGTGTTGTTAGCTAAAATTTAGGAGAGACGAGGAGGAAACCAACAAGTCCAATTAATATCAACAAAACCTCATAGTGAGAACACCGAAGTCATTGTTATTACTAGAGGAGACATTGTTACAGGAGAAGATAGGGTGACTCTAGGAAATACTATAGAAGGATTAGGGATCAGAAGAGTTGCATAGAAGGCACAATTATTTGATCCAAGGAGAGAGAGGCATAATTTTGAAGAAGCAAGGAAATAATTTCTAGGAGAACAAGATTCTTCATCTAAGGTACAACCAGAAGTAAGGGAATGTGAAATGACACCAACATTTGATCAGTCTTCTCTCTGTAAACAAGGAAAATAGGTAAGCAAGCTCATGGAATTTTTATATATGTGTATCAATTTGATTAAATATGAAAAAGTTGTGTAGGAGCTACAACACGTAGTAGGACAGTATGAAATTGGGAGAATAGACCCTATGCTAAGTAGAGATGTGAATCAAGTATCAAGGAAAAGAAGGAAAAATAATGAACTGCACCTTAGTGCTCAGATTGGAGACTATGACGCAGACTATGTGGTCCTCGACTTGGGATTAGAAGTAAATTTTATGACGAAACAGACTTGGGCACTGATGGGAAAACCTAGATTGATTTACTCTCCTATCAGAATCAGGATGACTAATCAACAAGCAGTGAGCCCCTTTGGAAGACTAGAGCATGTCCCTATAGACATCAACAGGGTAAGGACGTTTGCAGACTTCGAAGTGATTGAGATTGTTGATGATAGATGTCCTTATCCTACGTAGTTAGGAATTGATTGGGATTTCAACAATTCGACTATCGTTAACCTAAAGAAGAGAAGAATGTCATTTGAGGGTAATGGACTTAAGGTCATTACACCTCGCGTACCTAATGAAGGTCATAGATACACAAAACCTATCAGATAATAAGACCGCACATATGAGCTAAGGAACATCTATAAAATGACAACAAGACATCAGGATTATATTAATCCCACAACAGATGGAAATGTAAGTTGGCAAAGTGAAAGTGCATGTTCATTAGATTCAAAGGAAGCATTGGAAAACTAGCAGAACAAAATGTACGAAGTCTCTACATAGTGATGTGCCATATTGACCAGAGAAGTTCGCTAGATTGGCATAGAAGTAAGTAATCTCCCTACATTTGATGGCCTGAATCATTTAGAGACATTTCTAGCTAAATTTGATAAAATTGTACCAGTACAATAGAGGATGTTGGCACTGGATGAAGCCTTGAAAGATACACTAGCTAGATGGTGGGGAACACACAAGAAGAACATCATGGAGTGGTTACAATGTTGCACCTTACTGACAGTGTGATTTTCATACCAAGTTGAAGGATGCGAAGTTCGATACATAGGTCATATTTTTCATAAGGACCATGTGCGAAGTTGTGAGGAGGATTGGAGAAACATTCCTAAAGAACAGTGGGTACATAAGTTCATTAACACAATGGATACTACACCTATCAACTGGTATCTTCAAGAAGAGATGTGCTTTGTTACTACATATTGGTATGGTATGACTTAGAACTTTATAGTTACCTTCTTAGCTGAAATTTAGTACCCTACAATAGATCAAGCTTTAGAAATCATAAGACATAAGGTCTTTGAGGAGGCACCTAACCCTCCTCTTGACCAAGAAAAAGGTGAATGGACTACGCCTCTTCAGCAGTTACAGGAGTGTTACAATATTAATGTTGACGAGGATGATGACCCGAGGGATGTAAAAACTTTAGAAACTGAAGGAAAAAGAGACATAGAAGGGCATGGGATTGAATTACCCTTGGTTGGACAACCCATTAAAATTAATAAGGTTAATATTGGAACTGAGAGAACACCTAATTTAGAAAATGTTGGAGACTATTGGGATGATGCTACTATTAGCAAGATCACAAAACTATTGAACAAATATCAGTATTTGTTTCCAACCAAGTTCACAGACATGGAGGACATTAAAGAGCCCATGGGAGAAATGAGGATCCCCTTCAGAGAAAATGCAAGACTTATCAAGAAGAAACCCTACAGACTGAATCCCAAGTATAAGAATAAGGTTAAAATTGAATTGGATAAAATGTTGGAAGTAGGAATCATAGAAACAGTTGAAGAATCTGAATGGATCAACCCTATGGTGGTGCAGGATAAGAAGTCAGGAGAAATTAGAATTTGTGTAGATTTAAGGAAACTGAATGATGCATGCCTACGTTACCCCTTTCCTACACCTTTTATTAATGAAGTTTTATATAATGTAGAAGGACAATAGGTCTACTCATTCACAGATGGATTTTCAGGCTACCACCAGATTAGAATTACTAAGGAAGATCGACATAAGACAACATTTGCAACAGAATGTGGTTCTTTTCAGTACACTTTGATTCCTTTTGGCTTGAAGAATGGAATTTAAGGACTTTTTACACAAGTTATTCGAAGCATACTTTGATGATTGGACTATTTTTAGCCTAATGAAGGTTCATATTGAATGCTTGAGATTAATGTTACATAAGTGTTGGCAATGTTAGATTGCCCTTAATATGAAAAAGTGTATTCTCTTTTAACCCTTTGGAGTGCTGCTAGGGAATATTGTATGTAAGAAGGGGTTGTTGGTAGATCCTTCCAAGATTTCTATCATTGTTGATCTATCTCCTCCTACTTCAGTTAGATAGCTATGCACTACATTAAGACACACTGGGTACTATAGGAAGTCTGTTAAGGGTTATGCACATATAACAACACCTATGGGGAAGCTATTAAACAAAGATAGTAAGTTCCAATGGACAGAAGAATGCCAATAGATCTTCAACACAGTAAAACAAAAAATGGTCACTATGCCTATCTTGGTGATTCCAGACTGGGGTAAGGAGTTCAATGTTCATGTCGATGCTTCGTCCATTGCATTAGGAGAAATTTTAGCACAACCAAGTGAAAGAGACATTGACCACCCCATAGGATTTGCTAGCAGGAAGATTTCTACAGTTGAAAGGAACTATATGATGACTAAAGAGAAGGCTTGGCTATGGTATATGTGCTGCAGAAGTTTCGACACTATTTGCTGGTAGGACATTTTAAGATGTTCATTGATCATTCTGCATTGAAGTACTTAGTCAACAAGATAGTGTTGGGGGGAAGAATATGTAGATGCCTACTACTATTCCAGAAGTATGATTTTGAGATTGTGGTTAAGCCAGGAAGAATGAATAAGGGACCTGACGACTTATATAGGTTAGAACATGGAGAGGAACCTACTAGTTGGGAGGATACACTTCCAGATGCACAATTGTTGGCCATCAGAAAAGTCGATTATCACTTCACCGAGATAGTTCAGTTCCTATCCACAGGAATTGATGCGAGTGGGAAATCCTACTTATGGACTTAGAATTTAAGGGATCTAATCATACATGCATAAAATCACCATTTAAAGGCCTCTACTTTTTCCTAGTCTCCCACCACAAAACCCCACATTCATGCAATACTAAGTTGCAAACAAGATTAAGTAACTCTAATTTAAATCCTTCATTTGATTTCAATCCCTTTTCTTTCACTTTCTCCTTGACTGTAAGCCTCTTCCCAAAGCTGACCTACATTCACACATGGACAAATAGAGAGCTGCAAACATGCATTTCATATACTAATTACTGGGTTAGATGTGACAATATTATAAATAAAATACACAATTTGAACACATGATATGGTGGGACAAAACAAGTATTCCTTTTTGTATTAATCTTCACAAGAGTAAACTTACAATATGTGGCCGACGCTGCTCCTCGAACCTGGTCTTGGGATCCTCTTCACAATGCACCAACTACTCAACCTCATAATACAATTACAAGAAATTGGAGCAAAGGGGGGATAAATTTGGGCAGAGTTTATATACTCTTCTTATCCTCCTTCAAATGGGACCCCTACCCCTTCTTTTATAGGTAGTTATCTAGTTGAATGAATGGACATAGACAGTTAAACGGTTTTAGCAATTTTTTGAAACTCTGTTTCTCATCTGCAACTTTCCATTTTTTGTGATTTTGTCAGTATACATGGGCTGTAGAAGGCCTGCATGCATATGAATGAGTGCACATGCGGGCTGTAGAAGGACAGGGCATGTACGACCAAAAAGACGGCTTTTTAGAAGAGATTGGCTTAAGAAATTGGCAACTAGTAGGGCCAGAGGCCAGGTATGCAGGCTGGGTGAAAATTAGGTTTATAATAGATGTCCCCTAAAGTGTGAGGTCAGAAGAGCATTTTATGGTTGAAATACTTTACCAATCTTCGTCAATGTGCCATGTGAGTGAGCCTAGGGACCAGTATTTGGGAGCTTCCATCTGCAAAATAACAATTTGTCTCACCGAGGCGGGCATACCCATACTCAGGATAAAAACTAAAATCATGACTGCAAATCAAATACACTGCAGATCCATGTCATATAACTATATAAAGTGTATCCACGAGCAATACACAACATATCTACATCTCAAAGTCAAAATATATAAAAGTATAGTATCCATCGTCAAGGAGCCAAGTGTCGTCTGATGGCTGGAGATGATGCTATCAGAGCTCGAGAAACAACTTCAAGATCTTCAAAACTAGGGTAAGAGTGTAATATGAGTGTACGAATTCACTACCCAGAGGTCTTCGACAACTCGTCATGAATAGGCAAGAGGATCTCGATGATTAGACATAAAACTTCATTGATTTTGAACAAGGATTTTGATTGGTATTTTAGGATGGTCAAGCATGAGGGAAAGAGACAAAATGTAGAAAGGATGACAAGAGCTTGGTAAAAAGTTCCCTTGGATAGTAGCATGACAAATGATGAGACTCAGGCAGCATGATATTGACATAAGTTGACGATGCAAGAGGCAACGCCAGCTCTCCATATGTTTGGAAGAATAACCAAATGGAGGAGGACACAGCTCTATGAGAAAAACTTCCTAAGTTCATACTATATCCCAGATCTTTGACGAACAAACAAAAAGATGTACTTTGTCCAAGGGTGACTCATTGTGCTGCCAAAAAAAAGAAAATACTTTTCCCTTCCTCTTTTTGGGGTATATTTGATTTTTTTGTCTTTTTTCAATATTTTTGAAAAGATTTGAAAAAAGAATAAAATAATTTTATGTTACAAAGGAGGAACGAGTGTCACAATCACACTAGTTCCAAGCACAAGGAACACAATGATGCTCAGAGCAAAGGGGCATATGCAGAAAAGTGACACTCGAAAAAAACCTCCATGGGCCAAAGGTGTCAAGACGCAGAGGAAAAGTGCTACAGGGCTTGCGAATAAGGCATGCTTCAAATGGTTCAGTTGAGAGCAACATGGAGCCGACATTAGGCCAAATACGTGGGTATGCGAACGTGGTTTAATAAGACACACAATGGTAACATCCTTCAATGTAAGTTTAACGAGCCCAGAGAAGGTAAGCTCGGACGTCTTTTTTCATTTTTAGAGAGTCTGAAAAAGCGTAAAAAAAGACTCCATTGGGATATATTTTTCAAAAATAGTCTAGTTGGTTAGAAAAGGGGTAAACTAGCACCGAAAAGATGACTATTCAAAATCATTTTAACGAGTGTGACAAAGACAAGATCCCTCGGCAATATTTTCATTTTTAGGGAGTCTGAAAAGAGATTAACTATGGACTCCGTAAAGGTTGTTCTTCTTGGCCATTTTAACGAGTGTGAAGAAACAAGGTCACTCGATGATCTTTTGAATTTTAAGGAGTCTGAAAAGAGCTTAACTATGGACTCCGTGGGGGTGATTTTTTCATAAATTTAGTCCCTTAGGCCTGAAAAAGGGGTAAAATTATACCTGAGGACACTCTTCTAGAGAACTGAAGTTCCTAGAGTATACCATTGTTCGTACAGTTGACCATATGGATCAAAAAAGGGGTAAACTACTGTTGGACATACATGCCTTCAAATTTCAGTTTAATGAGTGTGAAAGACAACAAGATCGCTCAACAATATTTTCATTTTTCTAAGGGTCTGAAAAGGGCTTAAAAGAAGACCCGTGGGGGCTATGACTCATGTATGAAACTGGTTCAAGTAGAGCACGCTGCTAGGCTCAGACCAAGAGTCTCTTCGATAGTCAACCTGGAATGTCTCCCAAAAGGGAAGAAAACACAAACAACGGTGTAAGTCCTCCTGCGGTATAGAAACTGTAGTCATGGCTTCAAGGATAGTCTCATCTTAAGGAAATTCAAAATATGAGAAATCACGTAAACGAGGGTCGACAATCCCAAAGGGTGAAGTAAACTTACCATACTTCAGATGAAGATGGAGGTTCTAGCCAGAACTAGCAGAGTCTATCAGCAAAGAAGCACAAGCAAGAGGGATTGAGGATCTAAAAGCAATGAGATCAAACTCAGAGGGATACTGAAGCTCACTTGGACCAAGAGGAGGAAGTGAGTGCTCCCATGCCCCCATTGGATAAACCAATGGATCAATTGTTTTGACCAAGTCTCGAGAGGGAAAGCATGACTTCATAGGTTCTTGCTCAGAAGTAATTCAACATCAAGGATAAGATGCCACATAATTAACCTGTGGTAGGGTAGAGTCTACACAAACACTAGGAACATGTAAAGGGGTAGCTTGAAACAACGTCGAATTAGGATGGTGATTGTTAGATGCCAGCTGGCCAATAGTGTCAATGCTTCCATTGTGAGGGAAATGCATAACCCGGAAGAGTGTAGACACCACAACATTCATAGAGTATACATAATCATGCCTGAGAAGCATATTGAAATCTATCAGTCCTTACATCACTATAACATCAACATGGACAATCTTCCCACCTAACGAGATAGGAAACTGAGGAAGAACCCCCAAATATTCACTAGGACGTCTGTCAAAAGCCAACATCTCATGCGAAGTAGATACAAGCTCGTGAGATCCCAAGAATTTCCAAACAGAGGATAAAATACTTGCAGAGGATCCTTCATCCACAATACATCGATAAACGTTTGTTGAATTAACTTCAACCCTTACTTGAAAAGGTGCATAAGAAGGAAAAAAAGGCTCAATAAGATCATTCCAATCAAAGGAAACCATCCTAGGGCTTGGACGGGGTGTGCTCGGAGTGAGCGAAATGCCCCCTTGTTATGAAAGTATGGAACTGGAAATGCTAAAAACATAGTTGGTAGACACTTCACTCCTCAAGAGAAGAGTGGGATCAGTTGAATATGGGATCGACGTGACCACTTTCACAACCAATGGTTGCATTTGGTTGTGAGACTACAAGGTCTAAAGGCACCTCACCCCCCAAAATATGAGTGGGATCAACTGATGAATGCATCGGCATGACCACTTTCACAACCAATGGATGAATTGGCTACGAGACTACAAAGTCTAAAGGCACATCACCCCCCAAAAGAGGAGTGGGATTAGTTGATGATTGCATCGTCATGACCACTTTCGCAACCAATGGATGAATTGGCTACAAGGAAACCTCATAAGACTCAGAATCAGAAGAGCTTGCAGACATGGACCACAATCTTTGTACCTCTGGAATTCCAGGGCACAAATGAGTAAGGTGATATCCCTTGCAAATCTTACAAGGGAACTTAGGCTTACATCCTATCCATATAGGGTTCTCAACAGAATCAATGCCTCCATCATGACTAGTAGTGGTTGGTTGCACATCTCCAACATGACTTGCAGAGGTTAGTGATGGGTTGATAACATGACTTGCAGAGGCTAACTAGTATGACTAGCAAGGACTAGACATTTTTCCCTAGCATGACTTGTAGAGGGTGTGTGCTTACCCCCAGCATAACTTGCAGAGGCTAGGTGTTGGTATTCAACATGACTTGTAGAGGTTGTCAACCTATCTCCAACATGACTCACAGAGGTTGGTGATTTCTTCTTCCTATTCTTCCTCTTTCTATTTCATTTAGACTTTCAGTTACTAGTAACTGTACTTTCACCAGAGGTGGGAGAAGGAGGAGGAGAAGACTTTGTTGATGAAGAAACATCAACAGGGTGCCCATGACTTAAGGTGCTTAACTGAGAAGCGTCAAGAGAATTCAGGACATTTGGAATGGTACCCAACCAAACCAGTAGTCCCACATTCAACCTAGGAATGTACAAAGTGTCCATCAAACATACACCAACGTTTCTGAAGAAGGGAAAAGAAAAAGAATCCCCTTGTGAAGGGGCTCCTTGGTTGGTATCACCAGGAACTTTAGCCATGAATATCTTATGCATAGGTTCTCCCCTTGCGGGATCGTTCAAGTCCGCAAAAGTCTCACACACTGACTCTGACAGATCAGTATTATCAAAACAATGCCTATAAAGAGGCGGCTCCACGTTTCTAAGCGGAAGACTGAAAAAGTCCTCACAACCGGCAGAATGGGCGGTCTACCACCCTAGGTCAAAGAAACAAATCCATGATTGACTAACTCACTATGGAAAATGAGGGATCATAGAGCACACACTAGAAAAACTCCTAAAGGCAAATCAAGCAAACGAATAACTAGTTGGAAGAACAGT
The DNA here is from genome assembly GCA_009831015.1 of Picea engelmannii. NCBI lineage: Eukaryota > Viridiplantae > Streptophyta > Pinopsida > Pinales > Pinaceae > Picea > Picea engelmannii. The sequence goes on from ML789665.1 coordinate 144,020, forward strand.
TACACCAACCAACACTAGAGCAACTTACCGATGCAAGTGCAACTCGAATACGGAAGCACCCACCGGGTATACTCTGGAAAGAATGGCCCGATGTCTACCCTAGGTACTGTGGTATACCCCCGCGATCACCTATGTATGGCCCTAAAATAAAGGCAACTAGGTTGCTAGCTCATGGACAATCACCAAGCGGGTATAGTCAACAGTCGAGTGGACCACAATGAGCAAGGTATCAAGCCCGAAACCTATCAAGAGTATCAAAATAAAGTGTTTCGGAAGATGATTGACGACCTCGAACAGATTTGAGACCCATGAAGCTCCATGGAAAATCTGATCAACGGAATCCCAAGACAAGTCCTCTATATGCGTTCCCTGCTACGCTTGGTCTGACTTTGGAGGGGTTATCTCCACTACCTTTCCGCACGTAACCTCGTGTTTAGCCCCTGTGTTAGAGGGGGGTCCCAGATAATTTCCATGTTACTGGACTTATACACTCCTTAGAACAGACTCGTATGTTTGTTTTATAGCTTTGAATAGTTTCCTCTCAAACCTAAATCAAGGCTCTAGCCTAATCTAGTTGATGGACCCTACAAACATAAAGTCTAGTAAATTTTAATTAGCATTCTTTTTACTGGATTGATTTACTCAAAAAGGGTATGGTAGTGCAACTGATGTTGTTAAGACTCTTGCAAAAAAATGATGAAACTTATATAAACATTGGCAAAGAATGATTATATATATATATATATATATATTGAAATGCTTTTAAAATTAGAAGAAAACACAACTCTATGCTAATTTCTTTTTCTTTTTCAAATAAAAATGCAAAGAAAATTCCAGGAAAGAAAGAGATCTAACAAACTAATTTTTTTTATTTTTATTTTTTTTTATTCCAATCAAAGAAGAAATAACAAAATATTCTAAAAGAAACTTATGAATGCACGATTCATGCCCCCCCACCCACCCCGGCCATGAGGGGGATTTTTTTTTAAAATGCAACTCATTTTTCTTAAAATTTCAAGCTAAAAATAAGTTTAAAAAAGGTAAGAAACAGAAGAAATCTTTTAATGAAAAAGCAAGCTATGCTGGAGTCCAACCTAAGCTAAAAATTCTATGACAAAGACTATAATCAGACAAGAAAATCCATGAAAAAATGACTGTTGATAGGAAAGAGGATGACTTCCTCTTCAAAAATATTTCTAGACAGACACGCGACTGTCACTTCAACAACCAGCGTATGCATGCAGGTTGTACAAGGGCAGGGTTCATATGCACATGTTCAGGCCGACTACAGGCCATGTGTGCCTCTATTTTTCCTCAAAAAGGGAATACAAGAAGCTAATCTTAGGCAGGGACTACTGGTATTGAAAACCAGAACCCCTTAAAGGTGCAAAAACTTAATTAACGAGTCCCAAGACCTTTAAACTTCATTTAAAGAAAATACTACCAATGTTTTGATCATCTCTTGATGAAAAAGACTATTCTTTGTTGTTGTAGGATGTGACTAAATCCTCTTAGACATCTTAGATAGGATTTTGAATAAGAAATAAGGTAGATTAAGAGGGTAACCACCATTCACATGAATTAACATTCTAATATGATAAAGATGAACTAGAAAAAATATGCCTTTGGATGTAATGTACATGTGAATGTTCAATAGAGCAGTATGTCATTCTTTCCTCACCCAGATGTGTGGGATTCCTTGGCTCCAACTGGGGTTTTTCTTTTCTGGAATGAAAAAATGATTTACAAACTCCATAAATAAATTTTGTTTCTTCCACCATATTTCCCCATATACTGGTAACTTTCAAGCTTTATCTATGGAATTATCTGTCACGTGCATGATGATTTTACCAACCACGGATCTAAAACCATCGAAAATATGTGAAAATATCATAGAAATCTTCTCGTCATGACCCTAAAATGTTGAGAATAAGTTGAGCCATCCTTCATCTTTAAACTTGTATGCCATCTGAGGAAAGGCTTCAAGTAATTTTGTCCCTTCTAGATCCAACCTGGTTATCTGCCCACTCTTTTTAGGCGCCATGACACTGATACAATTCTGTAGAATTTTTTTTAGAATGTCGAGGGTTTTATCACCAAATTTCGAAGGTTGTTGAAGCCTAAGAGTTATTTGTTTGCCTGCAAAGCAAGTATAGAATGATAGACATACTAAAAATAGGCAGATTATGATTTCATACATATGGAATAATAATAGGGCGTGTTGATTTGATGTCAATGTAGTGAGTACAACCCGATCCTCTGAGTTAGTTGTCATCAGGAGAACTACAACCTAAAATAGATCATACAGAGATATGTAGATCCTCTATCAATGATTTTGAGTGTTAGAAAAAGATCTCGGGAAGGTGGTGCATGCAGAACTATCATTACTCATGGCACTGCAATAATAGAACTATTCTTGTAGCCCCCTTTCCACTTTGATAAATTTGAAAATTCAAACGAAGGAAAGGACAAGTGATGTGATAGAAATCCTTTTATATCATATCCTAACGTTTAAAAACTTAAAAACATTTAAAATGTGAATAAAAGAAGAATGAAAACAAGCTTTCAAGTGAAGAAGGGGAAAAACAAATTTTAACAAAAAATCATGAAATATGGGTAGAACATGGATTAAGGACACCCAATCAGTCAAAAACAAGGTTAAGGACTAACATAATGCATGCACATTATACCACATGTGCATTCTAGGAAAGCACATGTGTTCCTACTATGCATAAATGAGCAACAACTACAACTCTATCAAGTCACAAGAGCACATGTGCACTCTTAATGAAAATGATATAGCATTTATGATAGACCAAACATATTTATGAATAAATATGTATAGGGGTATGGGGAAAAATAATACCTAAGGGGTTAGGATTGAAAGTTTTTTCAAAGATAGAGCACCAAGATGTGGGTGATGTGGGTGCAAGGGTTGTACAAAAGGTATATGCATAGTGCACTCAAGGCTTGAGTGTAGAGAGGGTTAAGGGATGAGTATAAGTTATTCCTAGGATTATATGGATCTAGGGGGGTCTAGGTCATAGTCTAGATCAAGTTCTAGGTCATCATCTAAATCTAGCTCTAGATCTATGTCGTGGTCTAGGTCATGGTATAGGTCTATGTCATGGTCGGGTATAGGTCTAAGTCATGCTCCAGGTCTTTCCATGTCTAGGTATTGCTATCTCTAGGTTTAGGTATAGTCCTTGACATGTCTAGGTCAAGGCCATTTATTTTCTTATAATGTAGGGAGGGGAGATGCAGAGAGAGTAAGAAAGAGAGTGTGAGAGGGGGAGAGGGGAATAAAAAGAGAGTGAGGGATAGGAAAATAAAGTAGGGGGTCGAGAGTGAGAGGAAGGGGGGGGGGAAGAGGGAAGGGGAGTTAGATAGATGAAAATAGAGCAAGGTGATGAGAGTGGGGGAGAGAGAGGGAGGGGGATATAGGGAGAGAGAGAGAGTGTGTTATATGCATTAGGTAAAGAGAGAAGGAGGTATAGATGGATTGTTTGAGAGTGTGATAGAGTGGTAGAGGAAGACCAATAGGGGGGTAGAGAGAGAGTGATAGTGATACTAACAACAAGGAGAGAGAGAAATAGGTGGTAGATGTAGGAGATAAAGATAGTAGATATAGTGGGAGGGATGGACAAAGGGAAAGAGGAAGGGGGTGAGAGACACACACAGAGAGAGAGGAGGAGACTTTGAGGGGGGGGAGAGGGAGATAGGAGGAATATAAATATATGTATGGATAGAGAGAGGGAGGGAGAGAGTCAAAGAGGAGGGATGTATAGAGGGAGTTAATCATTGATTCCAAATAAAAAATATCAAATCCACTAAAAAATTATTCTTATATTAAAATAAAAAAATGTAATCAATGTACCCTAATAATCATTAAACCATGTGAAATCATGATTAAACCATAGGTGAGCGGTCATATCCATAAAATATCATTATAAAACAAGAGTTATAGGAATACTTCACTTAGGGATTGGGTGTGTATGGGTTTAAGGGTAGAGTATACGTTATGTGTAGGCTTAGATGGAGTTACGGGGGTCTAGGTGATGGTAGAGAGATAGAGGGAAGGAGGGAGGAGGGGGAGAGAGATAGAGGGAGGGAGGATGGGATAGAGAGAGAGTGAGATTGATTGTGAGA
>ML789665.1:171341-183114 GCA_009831015.1 Picea engelmannii
GTGCCCTAGTGTGATATGGGTGGCCCATGTAGGGCATAATGTGCTTGGAAGACTGATGAAGGGTGGGGGCCCCATTGGTGAGTTTCTGTATGAGGTAGGTGAAATGAAGGTAGGTTCGCAGATGGGCAAACTGATTATGGATGAAATGGAGGGTTCATGATACTGCAGAGGTGCAGGTAAAAAATAGAACCGTAAAGAGATAATCTGGGAGTCCGTGTGGGAAAGCTAGAAAAATGAGGAGAAGGAGTATGTGGCTGATTCACGANATGATGAAAGACTATCGGGACTCCCATCCCTAAAGGGTAATGAAAAACAACATGAGTGTCAAAAAGTGGCAAAAGGTGCTATGAATGGGACAACTCATGTGGGTAAGAATGCTACCGGGTAACAGTACCGAAGATGCAAATGGAGGCGCGGGTACCGCAGAGTCGGGAATGGGGATCCTAGAGGCCAATATCAGAGGGTGTGACTAGAAATGTAAATGCAATACAACAGGAAAGACTACATGCCAGTGCTGAGTATATACCTGAAGGGGTTGCATCGATGGATGATGATCAATTATCTGCACACATGAAAACCAAATACCCAAAGTGAACTATATATGAAGAGAATCAAAGATATGAGTAAATGTGACTATGCATGTGCATACCTGACCATGATATGAAAAAAAGGTGCCTCGGGGGCTCAGGATGTAAAGTGATCCAGGGACTGTAGTGATGTAGGCGACGGGATGCTGATCCCATGGCTGAAGACGGTTTGAAAAATGGACACCTTGAGCTCCCGGAATGGTGAGTGGAAGTTTGGAAAAAGGCTTATATATAGTTGTAGGGCCCACATTGCCACCTCATTTGTACCTACTGAAATAGTGATTGGACAAGAAGTTTTCAGAGGAGATTTGGAGATTCAGGGAGGACAAGGCATCCGATTGAGGATTTGCGAGTATCAGGTTAGTGGTCTGATCATCCTGCATAGAAATAGGTTTTCAATTTTTGGGCAGGGTTTGTACAGAGGGCCGTACAGGGGTATTTAGGGGGTGTGGGCCCCACATGCACAGGCGACTCGGTGATAGGCACGCATACGTGCGCGCCTGTACACCGAATACATGCGCATGGGGGTGCAGTAGAGGGAATTTAAGACACGCCCGAAGGGCACGCCTGTGAGTTGGACAGGCACGCACAAGTGCACGACTGTGGGTTTGACAGGCGCACACTTGTGCACATCTGTATGGTGAACAGGAGCGCATAGGGGCGTGCCTGTGAAGCAAATAGGTGTGCACTGATGCGCGCCTATGTAATGAATAGGCATGTATGAGTGCGCGCCTGTGTAATGAACAGGCGCGCATGTGTGCGCACTTGTGTAATGAATAGGCGCGCATATGTGCGTGCCTGTGGGTAACAAAAACCGTGCCTAGGAGGCAAGGTTGAAGTGTAAAAAATGAGTATTTTTGATACTGTTGATGCTCACATAAGCTGATATAGGGCTCTGTGTTGTCTGGAAGTGGACGGTGGTGATGATGACAGTGTGGTGGCGAGAGAAAGACTGGGCCTAGTTGCGAGATGCCATGATCATTGAGGACCCCGGTGTGCGTGTGACTTTGGAAACCTATGGGTTGCTAAAGTTTTTTCAGTGCCCGTTGATACAGGCATAGGAGTACCTGCTACAGTTCCTGATCCAGATGTGGAGTCCCAAGCTGCACTTTTTCCTCGTGTGAGGAGAGTAGATCCCCTTCACTGCGGTGGAGGATGTATATTTCCTGACTGGGCTCCCCTTTCGGGGAACACCCCTACCGGCGGAGCCGGTGTTGCCGAGGACTACTTTTCTCGCTGATGTTGGCCGGAGATATTGTTTAGGTTAGAACTTTATGTCTGGGATGGTGGTGAGCATTTCAGCGATAGATTCCCTGGCGCATCGCTGTATAGCAGCGATGATTATGCGAGTATACAGGTTACTGGTGACCCAGCGGATTAGTGGTGGCCAGCTTTTGGTGCTGGAGAGAGTGTTGGCCAGCGAGCGTTTCACTTGGGGGCTGACGCTGCATGCGAGGATGGTGGCACAAGTGGACCACTGTTGGTCCAATGATGCAGGAGAGTTTGCATTTGGGTCCATCCTGGTGGCCTGGTTTTTAGAGAGGGTGCCGATGTTGCGCCCGAGGATTCTTCTGGAGATGTCAGGGGCACGAGAGCCGTGATTGAGGCGGTGGTCTACAGTTTTGCTTCGTCATGGTGGTGGCGAAGGTGGCCACTTCTTTTTGGCAGAGGCGGCACAGGTATGGCAACAGATGTCGTAGGTGATACTTCAGTACCCCTATGCTGTGGTGGACTTCCGGGGTGACCCGGACATGGTGCTACCTCCAAGGGAGGTTTTTGACCATCGAGGTATGTTCATTATTTGGTGTGCATGTTTTGGTTTATTTTGTTTTTTGAGTTAGCAGTCCATATGTATATGACATAGATGTTGATACTCTCTGTTGGTTTTTTGTATGTGCAGATGTAGCACCTCGCAGGCGCGAGGTGGAGATGCAGAGAGTGTCGGTTCGTCGAGAGCCAGAGAGACTACCGCATGGAGAGAGACGTCGGCGGGAGGATGTCGCGGGGTGACCAGCTGAGCTAGAGAGGGAAGCTAGGAGGCACCGGTTCAATGACCCTGGTGCGGGGCCATCACATGCTCCTCCGGTGGAGACCAGAGTAGATTTTGACGATATACGCCGTCATCTAGAGATGGTTTTACAGGATGTGCCTGAGGGCATGTGGACACGTATCCAGGATGAGAGTTTCCTGGAGCAGTGTGTAGGGGTACTGCCACCATGGCAGGCCATAGTGCGTCGAGCAGCAGTGCTTGCTGCTATGATGAGTGGACGCCTGTCATCGGGGCAGGAGGGTCCTATGGGTGGACCACCACTGCCTGGGGAAAGTGGGGGTGGGCCGCCACCGCCTGAGGGAGGAGCAGGTGGTGGTGTGATAGAGGCACCATGAGTGGTGCATGATGTATATCTTTTTTTGTGGTATATAGGCTGGTGAGCCGATTTTTTGTACCGAGGTGTTGCATTGGCCTGCGGATACATGTATTTTTGTATGTAAACATTCGGATGGCCTGATGGGCCTTTATATATATACATGAGTATACCTTTTTGAGATCTTGATGTTGTCTACATGTTTGTTTTTTGATGTTTTTGTTGAGTCCGTCCATTCTATATATATGTTGTGACAGGTTTTTGTGATATGTTTATGTATGTGTAGCTTGATGTGATATATGCCAATATAACACCATGTTAGCTATGTGATCTGTTATTTGATTCAATTGTCTTGGAATATGTGTAAATGTAATGGAATCAAAATGTCGAGATAACAACCTAACTTGCAGGTATTTGCGAAAGAGGCACGGATCGCGTACACGGTACACATTGTTGAGCTGGAGAACAACTAGTTGAGAGTGAAGGAAGACACTAAGGTGACGAATATGATGACGCTGGGCGTCGGCCAAGAGGCCGATGACAACAGTGTATTCAGCTTGGTTGTTGGTTGCTGGCCCCAAACATATGCCGCTTGAATGTAGCATTTCATGTGAAGGGGTATAGAGAGCCCAAGCAGCCGAAGCGAGATTTTGTGTCCAACGGCTAGCGCCGTCAGCGTAACCAATGTGGTAGGCTAGTGGAGGAAGCATCTGTCAATAGCACAAAGGATAGTTTAGACACGAGGGGATGAGAAAAAAAGATTAAAAAACGCTAGAAAAAGAAATAACCTAAAGTAGAATGACTACGTTTAAGCATAAAATTTCTTGAGATACAACCCGTTGACGAGTTCCTTGAGAGAGAGGCCTTCGGGGGAGGCCACGATGTATGTTCCTTTGGTGAAGCAATGTTGGATGATGTAAGGGCCATGCCAAAGTGATTCGAATTTTCCATGGCCAAAGGTATCATGAGGGATATCATAAGCCAGGACAAGGTCACCTTCGTGGAAGGATCGAAGGTTGACATGGCGATCAAAGGTAGCCTTGGATCATTTTTTAGCTGCCTGGTTGTTCTGTAAGGAAGATCGACGATCTTCATCCAAAGACTCCAAGTTCAGCAAGCGCTGCTCCATTGGAGCAGTGTCAGGTAATAGCTCAATTGCGGTGCGTAAGGTGGGAATTTTGCACTCGATGGGAAGAGTTGCCTTGACCCCATGGACTAAATGGAATGGTGTGAAACCAGTAGTGGTTTTCACCACCGTTCAATAAGCCCATAGTGTAGAAAATAACATATGATGCCAATTGGTTTTATGTTTATTGACTGTGCACTGTAACATGGTTTTGAGGACTTTGTTAACTGCCTCGACCTATCCGTTTGATTGAGGGTAATATGGTGAGGCAAACTCATGAGAGAATCCTAACCGAGAGGAGAGTTCGACGAAGATCTCATTCTCGAAGTGTTTCCCATGGTCGAAAACAAGTTGGAGGGGTACTCCAAAACGGGATATGACGTGGTTAAAGAAAAAACACGTTGTAGTGTCAGCGGTATTGTTGAACGTGGGCATAGCTTCGACCCATTTGGTGAAGTAGTCAACGACGACAATGATGTATTTGTGACCATTGTTGGAGGGTGGATTACAAGTCATGAAGTCGATGCCCCATTTACAAAAAGGGTTGGTAGTAATGACAGGGTGGAGAAGAGCGGGGGGCACTCGGGCTTTGTTGGCATAGAGCTGACATTGCTCACATCATTTCACAGCATGAATGCAATCATGAAACAAGGTAGGCCAAAAGTAACCGACTCAGATAATATTTTGAGCAGTGGATATACCCGAAAGATGGCCCCCACATGCGCTGCTGTGGCAGTCATTTAAGACTCTATCAGCCTCTTCAATAGTCAGGCATCGACGAAGAATGGTGTCGACGCCCCGCCGATATAAGATGTCTCTGATGAGAAGGTAGCAGGGGGTTTTATGGTGAATACGTCAACGATCATCCCATGACAGGTGGTTACCGAAATTTTGAGTTCGGAGGTAGACAAGAAGGCCATCGTACCAAGGATCATCTGAAGTAATGTAAAAGAGGTGCTCGTCGGAAAAGTCAGTATTGACGGGGGCAATAGTGGTGTCAGAGGGGAGGGCCGTGACAAGTTCGATGGGAACGAGGGCCTTATTACTCTTAGGTGTTGAGAACTCAAGGTCGTACTCCTGAAGGATAATGATCCATCGAGCGAATTTATCATTAACTTGTCGACAGCTGAGCAAGTACTGCATAGGTTTGGAATCCGTGACGACCTTTGTGGTGCGAAGCAGAATGTAATGGCGTAGTTTCTGGACTACGAGGACAACTGCAAGAGAAAGTTTTTATTCGTGTTTATACTTCAAGGGTGGTCCTGAGAGGTTCTTACTAACGTAATAAATGACGTGTTCATGATTTTCATCTTTGAGCTGGATGAGGACGCCGGCTACTGATATAGCTGATGATGATACGTAGAGGATGTAGTCGCGATTATAGTCAAGTGCACTAATTAAAGGTGCATTTGAAAGTGCTTCTTTAAGATCGTCAAATGACTGTTGGGCATGGTCGTCCCAGTGAAATGGGATGTCGTGACGTAGTAATCGAAGAAAGCCATGTGTGCGTATGGCGTAATCTGGGACAAAGCGTCTGAGAAAGTTAGCTTTGCCCTGTAGACTCTGAAGTTCCCCTAAATTCCGGGGAGGTGGAATTTTAGTGATAGCTTGGACTTTAAGGGGGTCCACGGTAATACCACTTTGGGAAACAATAAAATCAAGGAGGCGCCCTGCGGTGACACATAACACACACTTGAGAGGATTCAAGCAGATGTTGTACTGACGACACCATTGAAAGATGATTCATAAATCATCGAGATGTTGGGTGCGTTTCTTGGATCGAGTTGTGAGGTTGTCCAAGTAGGCGAGGATGATTTTAGCCAGATCGTGGAATATGTATGTCATCGCCTGCTAGAAAGTTGCGCCGGTGTTCTTTAAGCCGAAAGACATGACACAGTATGCAAAGGTACCCCACGGGGTAGTGAATGTGGTTTTATATTGATCGGCTGGGTGGATTTGGATTTGGTTATAGCTAGAGAATCCATCCATAAAGGAGAGAGCCTCATGGCCAGTGTAGTCGTCGATAATTTGATCGATGAACGGCGTTGGAAAGTTGTCTTTTGGACATGCGTTATTCAGATCACGAAGTCTGTGAAAACACAGATAGTGCCCTGTTTTTTGTCGATGGGTACAGGGTTGGAAACCCATGAAGTGTAAGCGATGGGGTAAATAAACCCGGTCGCACATAATTTGTCAATTTCAGCTTTGATAGCCGCAGCTTTGGATGGGTGTAGCGGTCGCTGTTTTTGGCGGACTGGTGTGATGTCGGGCAAGGTGTCGATGCGATGTTCGACAATAGAGGGATCGAGGCCAGGCATTTCCGTGTATGACCAAGCAAAAATATCCCTATATTCATGGAAGAGGGATTTATATGCGTCAATTTCCTGAGGAGTGCAAGCAGCTCCAATGATGATTTCTTCAACGATGCCATTTTTAATGGAAATGTTGATTTTGATGGTGGGGGAAATGTTGGCCATGTTACCTTCTTCAAATGCATCAGGGGCAGGAATGGGATTGTTGAACCAATTGATAGGCCCTGATGGGATAAAATCTTTGGTTTCGATTGTGTAAATGGGGTTTTGTTTAGGAGGCATGGGGGATTCCTGTGGAGAGAAGAGTGCGTGGTGATGTAGCGCATCCTAGGGAGAGTCTGGGAAGTTTAGCTCTTCGATGATGTCCTCGTCGCATTGGAAATGTTGGGAATACAAGGGGTCATGAGGAGTAATCTCGGTGATAGTGTGGTTGCCCCCTGATGAAGAAGCAGGGAGAACAATGCTAGGAGATGGGGAGGGTTCACTCAACATAAACCATATATTGAAGTACTGAGGGGTACCTGTGGTGGTTGGGTGGAGAGTGTCCATAGGGGAATGAGTAGGAGAATTGGGGGGGTTGCAGGGTAAATCCTCAGAGACGTCATCTAAGAACCATGGAGGCGTTGGGAGTGCCTTGGGCTCAGGAGAAATGACATGAAGATCCTCTAGTGATGAGGTAATGTCGATAATCGCCTCTGCGGGTCGGTGAAGCAGGGCCAATTGACGTTGCCTGTATTCAAGGATCATAGGGAACTGATATGAAAAATGAGCTAATGAATTGCAGAGAGATCAAGGGAGTCTCATACGTTCATTGACTGAAGTGGTGACATAACGAATGTCAGTGATATTTGTTGAAGAGGATGTAGCAAGGTGTGGTTTGTTATGGAAGTTCTGGTGTACAACGGCTAATGTCTGCCGAAAGCATGGCAGTGTTGGGCAATGATGGGTGTAATGGCCATACTCTGAACAGATATCACAAGCGTATTTGGTCCTCAACCCTTTACTACTGGAAGGGTGGGTGGTAGTGGTGACACTAGCAGTAGTGACGGGTGTTGTAGGAGTTTGATTGGGGGGGATCAAATTCTGTAATTCAGGTAGTGATGGATAGTTGTTGGTTTGGTGGCCCACTTTCTCACATAGTGCGCAAGGTGGTGGGATGCATGGAGGAAGTGGAGCAGTGGGATATTTCTTCTTTCTCCTACCCCCAGCTGTAGTTGGGAGGTTAGTGAGTGGGGGGGTGGTGGGGATAAGGACGAGAATCGTCATGGGAATTCCTTCCTATGCGGGAAGGGATGCTCGAGGGACCATCTCTGGTGGGTGTAAATACCAAACTGGGATTGCTAACACCATATTCAGTAGTGTGAGCATTGCAGCTACTTGAAAATATTCAATACCTGGTGGAGGGTAAAATAAGGGAATTTGGGTGAGGAGTTGGGGGACTGTCTCCCAGATGGGATTATTCCGTTGAGGGGATGTGGATTCATGGACTGTTGAGGTCGACGAGTACGCAGGAGGCTCTGGCCGGAGTGGTTCTGTGACTATTGGGACATCAGGAAGACTGAATCCTCCTGAGGAGGAAGAGCATCCTCTGTGTGAGTTTCGTTAGATGATATGACACATACCTTATTAGTAGGATGAAGGAGTGGTGGTGCTCCGTGATACGTTCCTAACAAGGATGAATCTTTGAAAGTCCTAGGACCCATCTCGACGAGTGGATATGCGTCTTGATTGGTGTGTATGAGAGGGAGAATGTTATCGAGGTTGGCAGATGGGTTAGGCTCATAATGTGAGACTTAGTCAATGGTAATGATCTTTTCATTGTGAGGGAACATCATTGTCCGAAAGACGGAAGATGCCACTGCCTTCATAGCATACATGTAGCTACGACCGAATAGGATATTATAATCGAGCGGCGCATCGATAACTTCTATGTCAATGAGAATACTCTTACCCCCTAGTTCAACAGGGACATTTTGGAAGAGCCCTTCAGGAGAGGATGGTCGTCTGTCATAAGATCGTAATGTGATGGCAGAGGGTATGAGTTCCAGGGAACCAAGTTTCTTCCATACTGTTTTAGACATAATGCATGTAGATGCACCTTCATTGATGATACACCGATGAACTGTGATGTTCAGTATTTTTACTGGTATTTGAAAAGTGATCAAGGCAGGAAGACGAGGTTCTCCGTTGTCAAGATCAAAGGTGATGAGTTGAGTATCTGCAGGGTCGACTGCCCCCAAGGTGGAAAGTAGTGATTTCCACTACGTATGACAAGTCTGGAGGACTTCCAAGACTGACATGGCAGCCGGGGATTTCACTAAGTCGTCTACCAAGCTATAATTATGAGCTGCCCTAGCCTGTGGGTTGTGAACATTCCTGTGCAAGGGGATGCGAGGGATGCGTAGTGGTGGTTCGATAGAAGGGCGAGGGATCACCAAAGGGGGTCCCGTCGGTGTAGGGTTTGTCTCTGGAGAGATGGGAATAGACTCAGCGGGGGTATGATACTGACAATTACGGGTTTACAGAAGGATTTCTTCCTCACTGGTGAGGAGAATTGTACACTCTGCTGGATTGTTGGGGTTGTAGTATTTTCCCACCTGAGGTGGTGGATGTTGTGTGTCATGTTGGGTGTTTATCGCACCTTGATGGGGAATAGGATTTTGCAGCACGGCGGGAGGGGGTTGTTGCACATATTGTTGTGTTGCCTGCTGAGGGGCAGGTTGTGCAGGAGAATGGGGAAGACTACCAGAGTCTTTCAACCATTTGAAATCAACGATCTGGGGGCAATGGTGAGTGTAATGACCAAACTCACCAGATAGGGCACAAGTGAAGATGGTTTTGACATTATTTCTCCCTTGGCGTTTGTTATTATTTCCCCCTTGGGGGTTTTGGTTCCCTTGGTTTTGGTTGCCCCCAGGTGGTTGGTGTTGTGGGGGTTGATTCCCGCCTTGACCTAGGTTTTTGTTATTCCCGTTCCATCCTTTCTTCTTGGCATTGTTTGATGGATGAGTTGGGTTGGCTGTATTCAACTGTTCAAAACTTTGGTATTGTTGAGCAGCAAAAGGTTGAACAAAATTTACCCCCGCATGTGGATGGGGGGGAGCCATGGGTTGTGGAGGACCAGGAAATGGGAAGTATGGATTTTGTGGTGGTACCGATCCATAAGGTACATAGGAAGATGTAGTGCTTTCACTAGTACTATAAGCTGATGTTGAGGGAGTGCCACTGTTTGTGGGAATAGGTGGATGTATGGGAGGTGCCGGTGGTGGTCCATTGATGGGTGGGGGTATAGCAACAGGGTATGGCTGTTGATAAGGGGGTGGGGGGTAATAAGGAGTGCCCCCATATGCCGGCGGGTATTGAGGTGTTCCATACATCGGTGGTGGTTGGGGTTGTGGGCCATGGTGTGTGGTGTCACCTATTAATCCGTCTGCTGAGTGAGACATCCTAGGTTTGTCTTGGCCAAATGGCACAGGTTTTGGAAGATCAGGAAGTACCGTGTATAAGTACCCTGACTGTGCATAAATGAGGTCATATTGTTGGTCCTTACTGATGGATTCCTCTTTAGATTGAGGGAAGGAGGAAGCTACATCCTTTCCAAGGAGAGAGACAAGTGATCTAAGAAACCAGTCGAGACATTGTTGCTTGGTGGTTTCCGCTTTGCACAAACTACGTCGCCTATGCCACTCGTGAATGTGGTCAGTGATGTGTGTGGCTGAGGTTTGTTTGAAGTTAGACAGTAGTTCTAGACCATTGCCATGGCGGATGGGTAATTGGAAGAAGGTCAAGAATGCTTTGGCCAATGACTCAAAGGTCCCGTGGGACCCAGATTTTTCTTTGACATACCATTTGGCCGATGGGCCGGTGAGGGTGCGTTGAAATAATCACAGTCTGATGGAATCATCCATAATGTTGTTGGAGGAGCACCATAGGTGAAAGGTCATGACATGGTTGGTAGGGTCATCGCCTGCCTTTCCTTCAAACTTTGGTATGTCTGAAGGGAGTTTTGTTGGCATTCCAGGCCATGTGGCGTCATGCAATATAGGATCATTGGTGAGTTTGGTGAGATCTGGTATGTTGAGAGAGGCCAAATATGGAATCTGTAGTGGGGGGGGAGGATTAGCTCTGGCCATAGTGTGTTGTGAACCTGACCCTTGATGGGGGCTAGGTGGGTTGGTGCTCCCTCCTTGAGAGGAAGTGGGTCCCCCGCTTCCGTGTAAAGGAGAGAGAGTGAACAGATGACCTTGGGAAGTAGACCCAAGTAGTGTAGAACCAAGCAAAGCTGATCCTAAGATAGTAGCACTTACAATAGTGTGTGAAGGAGGTGCTGATGAGTGGGCACGACCAGATACTCCCCCTAAGATAGGAGGGAGATTGAGCAAGCATCGTGAACGACGGGGGTTCTGTGGTTCCCCTATGATGTCAGACTAACTATGTGAATGTGTGTAAAAAGTGGTGAGAATAATATAGAAACAAGAGCCATTGTGTTTGAATGTTAACACAATATATATATCCAAATCAAACTGTAATAAGATCTGCATCATACATAAAATGAGAAAGAAGCATATATGTGGGTAAGTGGGTTTTTTCCACATGGGGGAATCAAAAGAAAGAAAATGCTCGTGTCCTAGAAGACGTAACGTCCTTCCTCTCAAATAGCACTGGACCTTCCAATAGTACTCAACAGTGGGGTTTGAAGTCACTGGAAGAGAAACTAGTGAAGGATGAAACAATTGGTTATAATGAGGGGTAGAGGAGGCATATCCCAAAAGAGCTGGCGATATTTCCCAATAGCCACACAAAATCCAATCAAGGTGTAATTGCAGCCCACAATTGCCACCTGGGTAGATGTCCTAAAGTTGGTCACTAGGTACCTCAGTCAAAGTGTGGCATTAAGATTTTCGGCCTAAGAAATGGGTCACGGGTTGGATCCCATCCAAGAGGTGGGTGCCTCAAGGGGGAATGCACAGAACAACCGGACCTCGTCCTTCAACCCTTCACGGGTATCTCCCTGCCTTATGTTGATTGGAACACTTGACTTGGAGGATTTTCAGTTCCCTATTTGACAACCTCTATGTTTTGACAATGTGAGAACCAGATAACGGGGAGTTATTTGGATGCCTATCCCCAAAATCCTACCTAGACTAAAAAAATTATTTTGGTACCTCCTATGGAGGAAAACTTAGTGAGTTTTTAGAAAGATTTTAGATGTAGTTGTTTTGGGAGGTTGGGGGTGCAAACTAACCTCGTTGATTAACAATGGGAGTGGATAGTCTTGTCAAGAAAAGATGGGGTATTTTCGGAATCCCTTTGGAGGAAACTTACTTGGACCTCCACGTTTCAAGAAGAAGCTATGTGAGTGATAAGTGACTTTTGTGTGTGAGT
>ML789665.1:186972-199714 GCA_009831015.1 Picea engelmannii
TAACTTTGACAATTTAGTGAAAGTCAACAATCTTGGGGCAGTAAGAAACTTGCCAAAGATCACAAAACCCTCAAATCCTATGTGTAGACATTGTCAACTAGGGAAGCAAACTAGAATAAGGTTCAAAACAAAAGAATACTCAATCTCAAAACCTTTAGAGCTTGTTCACACCAACCTCTATGGACCTACAAGGACCAAAATTTTGAAAGGAGAGTCCTACTTTATGATGTTCATTGATGAATTTACTAGAATGGCTTGGGTATGTTTTCTCAAGGAAAAATTAGAAGTATTTAACAAATTCAAAGCTTTTAAAACCCTTGTTGAAAATGAAACAGAGACAAAAATAAAATTTCTTAGGTTAGACAATGGTGGTGAGTTCACCTTAAAAGAGTTTTACCTCTTCTGTGAAACTCATGGAATTAAGAGACAATTCTCTGCTTCCGGAACACCTCAGCAAAATGGGATTGCTGAGAGGAGGAATAGAATAGTCCAGAAGGATGCAAGGACTATGCTCAATGAAGCAAGATTATATGATGGATATTGGAGGGAAGTTGTAGGCACAACATTATACCTATTAAACAGAGGTCAGCTCAGGATTAATAGTAATAAGAATCCTTATGAACTATGGTTTGAGAGAGCTCCTTCGGTAAAATACTTCAAGGTGTTTGGAAGTAAGTGTTACATCAAAAGGCTTGATGAGAATCTTGGAAAATTTGATGCTATATCTAATGAAGGTATCTTTCTTGGATATGCTTCTACCAAGAAAGCATACAAATGCTACAATATTATATTACATAATATTGTTGAGAGTGCATATGTTAAGTTGGACGATTTAAAAACAATGAAGATCAAACATCAAGAGACCATACTTGACAATGAAGATGAAGATGATGATGAGTTAGTTGGTATAGAAGAAGAAGAAGAAGAGAATAAATAAGAAAAGGAAGATATACAAGAGTATGAGATGGATATCGGAGAAGAAGAGGAAGATATTTGAGAAAAATATATAATAGAAGAATCCCCAAGAATATACACAAGGACACCCTCAAGAATAACTCAAAAGAATCGTCCTAAAGACCTGATTATTGGAAATAAAAGCAATGGAATGCAGACAAGAAGACAATTTTTGTATCAAACATAAATATCACTTTTGTCACATATTGATCCCAATTCAATCAAAGAGGCATGCAAAGATGAGAATTGCATCAATGTTATGAATGAAGAATTGGACCAGATTGAAAAAAACAAACTTGGGAATTGATTCCAAGACCAAAAAATAAGAATGCCATTGGAACTAAATGGGTTTTTAAAAACAAAGTGAATAAAAATGGGAAAGTAATCAGGAACAAAGATAGATTGGTATGTAAAGGGTATTCTCAGGTTGAAGGGGTAGAATTTGAAGAAACCTTTTCACCTGTGGCCATATTAGAGTCAATTAGGATGTTCTTAGATTTTTCCATCTACAAAAAATTGAAAGTATACCAGATGGATGTCAAGTCATCATTTCTCAATGGAAACTTAGAAGAGGAAGTCTATATTGAGCAACTGGAAGGATTTCAATTAAATGACAAAGGAGACTATGTTTGTAAACTAAAGAAAGCACTCTATGGGCTAAAACAGGCACCCAGAGCATGATATGCAAGGCTACATTATTATTTACAAGTACAAGGCCTCAAAAGAGGATCAACATATAATAATCTTTATTGTAAAATTGTTGGTGATAACATGATTATTTTGGAAGTATATGTTGATGATATTATATTTGGGAGTGATGAAGAAAAAATGAGTAAGGACTTTGCTAGGAGGATGCAGGAAGAATTTGAAATGTCCTTACTTGGTGAACTGGATTTCTTCTAGGATTACAAATAGTACAGTCCAAAAGAGGAATATTTATTCATCAATCCAAGTATGTTAAAGATATTCTTAAGAGATTCCAGTTAGAGGATTGAAAAACTATTTGTACACCTTCGAAAGTAGGATGCAAACTAAGAAAGGAATACGATTCTAAGGTTGTACATCCAAAACACTACAGATAAATGATTGGGATTTTAATCTATGTAGCAACTTCCAGACCTGATGTCAAGCAAGCTATTCGAATGGTGGCTAGATTCCAAGATGCACCAAAAGAGAGTCGTGTTCAAGATGTGAAAAGAATCTTTAGGTATTTAAAAGGAACCATAGATCTTGGTTTGTGGTACCCTAGCAAGAATCCATTCTATTTAATGGCCTATTCAGATGAATATTGGGTAGGTTGTGTAGATGATAGAAAAATTACAAGTGGAGGATCATTCTTCTTGGGAGAATCATTGGTATCTTGGACAAGAAAAAAACAATCCTCAATTTCCCTATCTACCACTGAAGCTGAGTATATTGTAGAAAAAGAATGTTGCACTCAAGTGGAATGGATGAAACAAACCTTACAAGACATCAAAGTAGTGTTTTAAGAACCCACTACTATCTATTGTGATAATACAAGTGCTATAAGTCTCTCCAAGTACTTTGCCCATCACTCCAAAGAAGAAAACATTCCAAGAAAATACCACTATCTAAGAGATCAAGCTGAAAATAAGAAAATTAAATTGGAATATGTCCCAACATAATAACAGGTTATAGTTATTTTCACTAAACCCTTAAGAAGAGATGTATTTGAATATCTTAGACAAATATTATGAGTAGTCTCTCTTCCAATCTAATCTCTCAAGAAAATAATGCATCAATTGGAATCAATTCAGGGGGATCATCATTTAGATAGGTCCAATAAGCCACACACCCCACACCACCAACCACATAGATCTCTCTCTCATGAGGAGGAATCGTGGACCATCTCTGGACTAGATTCACAGGATTGTGAAGAAGGGGAGCAAAGTCTATCTATTCCATTGATCCTGGTGGTTTTGTTGTTCTGGTTGGTCTAGGTCCGAGGCTCTTGGTGTTTGGGCATCACTTGGTCGTAAGACTTGGTAAAGCATCACTTCTTCATTGGTTTCATCAAGTGTGATCGATGTTGGTGGGTTTGGTGGGCTGGTAAAGATCGAAGCAATCGAGCAGTTGTCAATCAAGAAGATCCATTCGCGTGGTCTAAATCGAGAATAGTGATCAAAGTCATGGGGAGTCATTCAACCCTTTTCCCTTGATGTCAAATGGGGAGAAATGAAAATAGTATTTCCATCAATGCCAAAAGGGGATATTGTTGGCAATATGGAAATATAGGTTGGCATTGATGTCATTGGCATTGACAGTATTGACTCTACTGCATAATCATGAATGGAATAGGGATACTAATGTTGCATACATTTCAGATGTGTTGACATTATGGTGACTGTGATGACATTGAAAATGTTACATATATTCAAATATGAACATCTAAAATAGAGAATAACATGTTGACATTATGTTTCCTATGATGACATGTCTATGTTGAGAGAGCCATTGATGAGGCAATATGATGACAAAGTTGATGGATGGCATTGACAGATAAGCAATGCGCATTGGGCATGTAAAATGACAAAAGCATTGATGTATGTTGACCTACTGACTGTGATGGTTATGAGGAATTCTATTATTACAATCCATGTGATGTGCCTGGAAGACAAGGGTTGGATTTTCCCAAGACGTGACTTAAAAAATGAATTTCAAAGAAACAAAGCCTATGTTATAGTGGGAAAACCCCCCTATGGACTACACTAGGGTTCAATCATGTAGGCAGAGATAACCGTCTAAAGTTTCCTACTTTTAATAACTATCTTGACAATACCCCACATTCATGCATAAAATACAAAGTATAAGGATATGGTATTCTTACCTTAAACGCCGCATCCGGTGTCAATCTTTTTGCATTTGGTCGCTTCTTGACTACAAGTATCCTCCCAAGGATGACCTGCATTCACCAAAAGACAAACAAGAAACTACGAACATGCATATTATATATGAATTAGTGGGTTAGATGTCATAACAAAATATAAATCAAACATAAAGATTGAACACGTCATATGGCAGGACGAAAAAAGTACTTCTTTATATTAATCTCACAAAGTCACTTACAAAATGAGATCAACAACTGCTCCTCGAACCCGATCCTGGGCTCCTCTTCACCAAGATCCAACTGCTTCCACATATCCTTATTCTTTCACACTTCTCTCTAGAGAATGGTCATAGGCTTATGAATGAGGAAAAAGGAAAGAATAAGGAATTCTAGCTCAAAACTCACAATGTGGCTGCAAATTCTTGGGGCAAGGGGTGGAAGTGAAATGGGCAAAGTTTCACCATAGATATGTTTCTCTTTGGAATGAGACCCCAACACCTCCTTTTATATGAAAAAAGGATGGCTAGTCGATTGGGTGATAGGCTATAGGCGGTGGATTAGTTGGGAAACTACAGAATAACCCTTAATCTCATCGAATCCCTTGCAACTTTTGTAGGTATACACGGGATGTACTAGTGCAACTAGCATACATACACAGACAATAGTGGTGCAGAATGCGTACATCTTAAAAAATTGTGTTTTTAAGAATATTTTTTCAGTGTTGGCTTGGAAAAAATAGTAAGTAAGATGGCCTGATGTCAGGTATGCATGTATGGTGCAATTTAGGGTTATAAAAGATGCCCCCTAATTTTTGAGTTCAGAAGAGCATCTGATGGCCGAAATACATTACAAATATTCACCAACGTACGAAGCGAGTGAGCTCGGGACTAGAGTTCGGGAGGTGCCATCTACAAAATAACAATTGTCTCACCAAGGCGGGCATACCCATGCTTGGGATGAAAAAAATCATGCCTGTCAATCAAATAAACTACAGATCCATTTCATATAACTATATAAAGTGTAGTTGGGAGAAATACACAATGGATCTACATCTCAAAATCAAAGATACACATGTATAGTATCCATATTCAAGAAGTCAATGATGTCTGATGACTAGAGATGAGGCCTTCAAAGCTCGAGCAACAACTTCAAGATCTTCAAAACATGGGTAGGAGTGTAATGTGAGTGTATGACTTCACTACCCAGAGGTGTTCAATGACTCATCGAGGAACAAACAAGAGGATCTCGGTGATCAGGCAGAGAACTTCATTGATTTTGAGCAAGGAATTGATTGGAATTTTGAGATGGTCGGGCATGAGGGAAAGAGACAAAATGCAGAGAGGCCAACTCAAGTTGGGTAAAAATTCCCTCGAACAATAGAACGACAAATGATTAGACTCAGGTAGCATGACATTGACATAAGTTCACGATGCAGGAGGCAACACAAACTCTCCATATGTTTGGAAGGATAACCAAATGGAGGAGGACACAACTCTATGATACGAGAAAAACTTCCTAAGGTCATATTAAATCCCAAATCTTGATGAACAAATGGAAGGATGTGCTTTGTCCAAGGGAGACTCATTGTGTTTCCATAAAAATAAAATGCTTTTTCCATCCTCTTTTTGGGGTATATTTGTTTTTTTTTGTCTTTTTCATTATTTTGGAGAGCTTGAAAAGGAATAAAAGAATGCTACATTACAAAGGAGGAACGAGTGTCGCAAGCATACTAGTTCCAAGAGAAAGGAACACACTAATGCTTAGATCAAGGAGACAAGTGCAGGGAAATGACACTTGGTAAAATTCCTCCATGGGTCAAGGTGTCAAGATGCAAAGGAAAAGTGCTACAAGGCTTGCGTATAAGGCACGCTTCAAAGGTTCAATTGAGAGAAACATGGAGTTGGAATTAGGCCAAAGATGCAGAGATGCAAATGTGATTAATAAGAAACAATGATAAGGTCCATCAATGTAATTTTAAACGATCCCAGATAAGGTAAGATCAGTGATTTTTCATTTTTAGAGAGTCTGAAAAAACATAAAAGAAGACTCCACTGGGGTACCTTTTTCAAAGATAGTCTAGTCGGCTCAAAAAAGGGGTAAACTAGAACTGGAAAGATGTTTATTCAAAACGATTTCAACAAGTGTGACAAAGACAAGATCACTCGACAATCTTTTCAATTTTAAGGAGTCTGAAAAGAGATAAACTATGGACTCACTGCCTTTCTCTAGATTTAGTCTCCTTAGCCCGAAAAAGGTGAAATTTACTAAGGAGAACTCTCCCAACGAGATGAATCTTCTGAGGTGTACCTTTTTCCTCCTTAATCTACAGGATGAAAAAGGGGGTAAATTCATGCCAGTACATGTTTTTATTAACCAATTAACGAGTGTGAAAGAACAATGTCACTCGACGATCTTTTCAATTTTAAGGAGTATGAAAAGAGCATAAATATGGACTCCATAGAGGACGTTCTGCTGGACCGGTTTAACAAGTGTGAAGGAACAAGGTCACTCCACTATATTTTCAATTTTAGTGAGTCTAAAAAGAGCTTAACTATGGACTCCATGGGGGTTCCTTTTTCATAAATTTAGTCCCTCAAGCCCGAAAAAGGGGTAAACGTATACCTGGGAATACTCTTCTAGCGAGCCAAAGTTCCTAGAGCATACCTTTGTTCGTAAAATTGACCATCCAGACCGAAAAATGGGGTAAACTACTGTCGGAAAGACGTGCCTTCTATTAACACTCAGAACTGACTTGGGTTGCATGCAAGAAAATCCCGAGGTAACCTCGAACCACTTTGGATTTGAAACTGTGCTTTCCAACCATGAGAGGGATCTCTCAAATAATGTCACAAAAACTAATGATAAATCAATAATGCACAAACAAAATGGACAGACTGTGGGTTTTAAAAGGTTTTGGGTTTATAGGTTTTGTAGGTTGGGCAGTGTGAATAGTCCATTGGGCATGGATTCAAATGATCATGAAAATAATATGAGTGTTTGATATTGGAAATCAGTGGAAAAGAGGCAAGGTAGAAACTGTTTACAGAGAGAAGGATTCATAAGTGTATGACAGTAGTATAGAGAGAAAACATATCAAAATAAAAAGAGCACTTAGAAAAGATTGAGTTCCTTGTATAAATCAGTGGAAAGAGATTGTTGGCATAGAGCATATAACAAAGGAAGAGTTTTGGGCCTTCAGTTCTCTGCAAGAAACAATCTATAACCAATTCTACAACAGAGCATCTAACAAAAAGGATGAATTCCATTCCAAAAACAGTTACAAATTGAGAAGGAATGATAATAATATCATATGAAATGGTATTGAAACTAAGAAATAGACAAACTCTGTAAACAACATCACAAGAATCTCTAATCTGGAAAAACCATGACTCTGAACTGCTTTATTAAACTAAAAATTAAAGCTACAGCCCAGGAGTACTACTCCAGTATTTTTCCCCCCTCCTCTTCAAGAGATCTCACCTTCTTTAAATAAAAAATAGAATCCAAATTAAATAAGGAGGTCTAATCCCATATCCTCCATTGGATTCTAAGCCTTGGATATAGGTGGCAACAATCAAAGAGACAAAAATCCAACAAACTGCTAATTTTCAGGAATTTGTTGGAAGTCATTAATAAAATGTCTCCACCTCATTGCATGAGACCTTTGCTGGAGATAAATATTAGTTACAGGTGTCCCTTGAAATCTAAATGATCATTAAGAATCCATTCGAATCCTCCTTGACAGGTGGCAACCTCCCAACAAGGAAAATATAAAAATCCGTGACCGCTACAGGAAATTAGGTAGCGTCGTTGTGCAGAGTGGGTAGCACCACTTCTATATCCAATATCTCTCAAACCATAACACATTTTGAAAAAATGAGAGAATTTTTTATTTTATTTTGAAGGTTATGAACAAAAAAATCCTCTAGAGTTCAAAAATACCTTCTCAATTGATCACAATCAAGATTTTAACTTAATGACTCAAAACTGGTAAAATAACTCTGCACAATTCATTTTCTGCCAGAATATTACACAACGTTTGTAGGTAGCACCTGAATTTGTTGCACCTATATGCAGCTTCTATCCTCTATGAAATATTACACAACACCTTTATGTAGCGCTATTTACGCTTCCTCTACATACAGGTTTGTGTAGCATTGCCAAAACGCAACACCTTTCAATCTTGAATATGTACAGAGCAGTGTGTGTTCTTTCATGATGACAAAACCATTTTACTTAGGTGCCTTGACCATACCATAGGTAGTTCCTTTTACCACTGGGTGAAGCTAGCACTTAGCAAAAACTCAAAATCCATATAGGCACCTTAAACAATCTTGTGCTAACACCTTCAAATTTTAGTTTGGCGAGCGTGATGGACAACAAGATTGCTCAACAATCTTTCATATTTAGAGGGTCGTAAAAGGGCTTAAAAGAAGACCCATTTTTTGGGATTCCCGAGGGTGAGGCCAAGAGTGATGACATATAATCCATGAGAAGGATCAAACTCGTAATCAATACAAGACTAAAAGGACTCCCAAGCCTATAGTCATTAACGATGACATGGACACCAAAATGGAACCAAGATCTACCTAGGGAAACCATCTGAAGGTAGGCTCTACCACTAAATTAAGACACTTATAGAGCAACAATAATGGTTCTGTGTCGCAATTCATTGTGATCAATCCTATGGAAAAGAGAAAAAGACAACGAGGTGCAACAAGTGGAGGTGGAATCCTAACTTAGATACACAAAGTTGGAAAAATGACTTTTACCAAAAGACCTTAAAAGTGCCCCATCTCTCAAAAGGTTTTCCCCAAACCAAAAGTAAAGTGTATCAAAACATCCAATGAGAAACTCAAGAACCACGTTAAATGATTTTCAAGCCAGAAAAAACAACAAAAGGGGTCAAAAAAATGACAAAAAGTGCCAAAAAAGTCTATAAATAGAAGCTGGCAGCTCATTATCACCATTGCAAATTGAGAATTGACCAAAAAGCCAAAAACACCCCTTTGTTAAAGAAGTTGATTTCAGGAGCTTCAGTGGACGAAACAAAATTCCACTTGGACTAAGTACAAACTAGATCCTCTTGCATTTCCATACTTTCCTTTTACATTAGTTTTAGTTTTTTGGGGGGCACACACCTTTAAAAAAGGTCGACCCTACGTGTACGCAGGTTGTTCTAGGATAACCCATGTATGCCCATGGGTAGAAAAAAAACTGCCTGCATGCATACACAATTGTGTCCAATACAACCCACGTACACCCTCAACGATAGGGAAAAAATAAAAATGCAATCGTTAACTCTCCTTTGAACTTGTCTTTTTGCAGAATGTACATCCATTAGAGAGAGAGGGAGCATGAGGACATTGATCTACTGGTCGATGAGGACCTTGTAGCTATGGCCGCATTGAGACAATGTGGTTTGTGGAAGTTCTTCTGGTGTCCATTCACGAGGGCACAACCCAAGTTGTTGAATGCCTTGGTAGACTATTGTCATCCTAACGTTGAGGTGTTTATGCTCAAGGGGTAGTCTTTGACTCCAATGACTAAAGACATTTACTTTCTAACTAGCCTCTCGAGGAGGGGTGAACTAGTCAACTTTTGTGCTTTCCCCCCCAGGCCTCACAACATTGCAAATTTGATTGACTCCATTGCGAGGCTGACACTGAGAAACTAGGTTCTCAGGTGCCAATTAACAGGATTACCAACCTATCACTCAAAGTGATAGTTTTACTCATTGGGTGGATTACTGGATCCACAACTTTACATCAATCCTCCCAGGTGCACATGCATTGTGCATTGCAGTGCTTGAATGGATGAATATTTGATTGGAGCATGACCATGCTATACTGCATGAAGAGACAACTCACCGAGTGTCATGGGCGGGACAACAAAAACTTTGGATTTGGGGCCATTTTGTGCTCATTCTTCTTCTTCGAGAGTCCCCAGTCTTAGTCCACGAGAGACAGTGCGAGGGCATGTAGCCTCCCTCCCAACAATGTGTATATGGGAAATGTTATTTCCGTGACAGGGGGGAGGAAGGACCATAGATGCCTTCGACGATGCATTTTTTAACTAGTGGGCATGACAGATTCTGGCAACAGAGGACTACCCCTACATGGAGATCAACTTTTCCAGGGACCCAGACATGCCCATACCTCCCGGAGCAAAGGGAGGAGAGATAGGTACATTCATTTTTTAATGTTATTTAATTTTTTATTTCTTTTTATATATATCATTTTTATGGGAATCAAAGTATGTAACAACTATGTATTTGTTTATGTACACATGTGGGGCCAGTGCATCTAGAAGTCTTCTTGAGGACTAGGCAATGTCCTCGACTAGAGGCAGTACAATCCGCAACCGTTGGACCAGCAGTAGTAGCGTGGGTACCTCCAACTGAAGAGGCTGAGAGAGTTTTGAGACGGGTAGAGCGAAACCTAACCGTGCTCACTCGCACAATCCCTATGGAAAAGATCGAGGATCTCTCACCATTGATGCAACCTCACGTAGTTGGGGTGCCACGGACCTGGGTCCAACTCTTCTGGCATTTGGAAAACATCGTGGTTCACTATGGCAAGGCCAACAGGCCCCACCCTTAGCTTAGGATGGACCACTTACGTGTCGGGGCACTTTCTGTATATTTTTTAGGGAATAAGCCCCATGAAGTGTACTAGATATGTATTTTTGAGGCGCTTGTGCCCACTTATGTACTATGAGACTTTCGATATATATATATATGCTTATTTACATCTTTTTTGTCTTATGGATTACATTTATTTACATCTGTATGTGTGTACTTTTTTCTTGCATGTGTACAATATGCCAATCTAATACTTGATTAGCTAGAGTATATGTCATTTGATTCAATCTCCTAGGAACATGGATATACATAATGTAATCAAAACAATTTTCTAAGAGATGTACCCTAAGGAATCGTCGATGTAGAGTAGGATCATAAATGCGATAAACCCAGTTTAACTGGGACACAACCAATTGTGCATCTAAGTAGACTCGAAGGTAAGAGATACCATGAGACAAGGTGTCACAAAGTAACTCTATTACTGCATTGTATTCGGTGACATTATTTGTGGTGTCACCTAAACAGATACCTCCAGAAGATAGAAAATGGATTTGAGGTGTGAATATCACCCAAGCTACGGAACCAAGCCTCTGAATGTGTCATCTAGTGCCTTCCGTGGACCCAAAAAACACCTCTGATTCACTTGACATCTGCCAGAGTGAAAACAATGACATCAAAATGACATGTCCATAAAACAAAAAGGACAAAACGAAACTGTATAAGAACTATACATATATACAAGAAGTCACCCAAGGAGACCCACCTACGAGTAATACTTCTTGAGATAGAGCCCATTTCTAGGCTCTCCTAAAGCATTCCCTTCAAAATCAACCAGACGATAAGCGCCCTTCTTTAACACCTCCTTCACAATGAAAGGTCTGAACAACATGGGTTTGAACTTGCCTTCCCCCAGGGGATCCTTAGCTTGGTCATAGACCAGGACAAGGTCCCCTTCAGAGAAAATCCGAGGATGAAAAGACCAATCATACTGACACTTAACTCTTTGCTTGTGAGCCTCGTTAGCCAAGGCTGCATTGCATCGTTGCTCATTGAGTTGATCGATATATAATAAGTGTTCCTCAAGCAGTGAAGTGTCTGGAAATAACTGTACTGCCAACTTAAGAGATGGGATTTGGCATTCTACAGGCAAGAATTCTTCCAACCCGTAAACGAGTTGAAAAGGTGAGAAACTGGTGGCATTTTTTATAGACATTCGGTAGGCCCACAATGTTGAGTACAACATCAAATTCCAATTTGACTTGGCCGAATTGACCATTTGTTGTATAATGGTCTCGAGAGACTTATTCACAGCTTCTACCTGACCATTCGCTTGTGGGTAATAAGGTGATGAGTGTTCTTTCCTCAACCCTAGATTTGACATTAACTTGGACATCATTTTTTTCTGAAAGTGACTACCATGGTCAGTGACAATCTCCTTCGGGACGTCAAACCTTGCTATTATCTGATTAAACAAGAAGAGAGTTGTTGTCTCGCCATCATCTTTGAACATTGGCATAGCTTCAACCCACTTTGTAAAGTAGTCTACTTCTACAATGATATAACGGTGCCACCTGGATGAAGGGGGTTGGCATGTGGTATAATCAATACCCCACTTAGTGAAGGGGCCAACTGTAATTATGGGAAACATAGGAGAGGGGTGTGCCCTCATCTTCTGAGAGAATATCTGACACGATTGTCACTTCTTGACCGATTCAACGCAATCTTTGATTAATGTCGGCCAATAGTAATGGGCTCATATAATCTTTTGGTTTGTTTTCAACCTAGACAAATGATCATCACATGCTCCAGTGTGGAAGTTGTTAAGCACGAGTTCCACTTATTCATGAGTGAGACACCGACAAAGGATGCAATCTTCACCTCGACGATACAAAGTGTCCTCGAGTATGAGATATTTTTTTGCATGATGGTGTATACATCAATGTTCTTCATGAGAAGAAGAGGTGAGGCACTTCAAAGTCTGGAGATAGACTAGTATATCTCCATACCAAGGGTCTGAAGATGAAATCAGAAAAATATCTCCTTTAATTGGTGATTCTTCGGGCATAACATCACCTGACTCGACCGGAAGTTCCGCGATAAGTTCCGCAAATACCATCGACTTTTTAAATTTCATGGAAACAAAATCTAAGTCAAATTCCTAGAGGATAACAATCCATCTACTGATATTTCTGCCTATTACACATTGTGTCAAAAGATATTGGAATGGATTCACAATGGCAATGATGGTAGTCTTGCAAAATAGGATATAGTGACGGAACCACTGGACAACATGTACTACTTCCAACGCAAGTTTCTCTACATGGGAGTAGTTGAGTTCTGGTCCAACCAGGCCTCAA
>ML789665.1:213418-227660 GCA_009831015.1 Picea engelmannii
AAGGGGAATCCTATTTCTGTAACTCGATCACAGTACTTTCATCTATCTATCTAATTCTGGGTAACTTTCAGTATATATTCTTGTAGCTGCAATCAGATGGAGTCCAGCATGGTCTTAATCACGCTGATATTGCTGGTTATTCCTCCAGTACAATGCAATGGCAGAGCTGGGCCTTACAACTACATGGATCACACAAAACAGATTGCCACAAATGTTCAAAAAGCTACTGATATTGGTGACAATGGGCAAGTGATACCAAATAATCAAGATGCTGGTGCCCGTGGCAATGGAAGTGTAGCTGCATCAAAGCGTGATGGGCTGACCTTCACTTTGCTTCCCAAAGGGTCTACTGTTCGGCCATCTGCCCCCTCCAAAGGCCACAATTAATCCGGTAGGATTCTTGAACATTGCACGGTTGAACATATTTCTTGTCCAAAATTCCAAAAGTTGCATGTTTAAACACATCTAAGACAGGCATAGGATAAAGGCATAACAGGACTTGCATTCTGACGTTAACTAAAATGACATAAGATTATTACAGTTTTATCGAGAGACTCTTCTTACCAGAGAATCATCGTTATTGCAACAATCTGGTAGCCGTCTAAAATTCTGAACATTGATGGCCTAAACGGTCTTTGATTTGCAATAAAAGGTAAACCTATGTAGTTCATTTTTGTTCATATTTTCAGAAGTCCCACTGAGTTATGAAAAATTGCTATAAAGTGCAAAACAATGTTTCATTGATCTGCACCCTAACAATGTTCCATTGATTTGGACCATAAAAGCTGCAATTGCAATCTTTATGGGAAACATTGCAATTGCATTTGATCTTCACCATAAAAGTTTCAAACTTTTATGGGTGGCATTGCACTTACATTTTATCTGTACCCTATGAATATTTGCTATAAAGTGCAAAACAATGTTCCATTGAAATGTTCCATTGATCTGCACCATAACAATGTTTCATTGATTTGTACCATAAAAGATGCAATTGCAATTTTTATGATCTGTACCATATGAACATTTGTTTAAAGTGCAAAACAATGTTTCATTGATCTGGACCATAACAATGTTCCATTGATTTGCACCATAAACGCTGCAATTGCAACTTTGATGGGAGACATTGCAATTGCATTTGATCTTCACCATAAAAGTTTCAAACTTTTATGGGCGGCATTGCACTTACATTTGATCTGCACCATATGAAAATTTGCTATAAAGTGCAAAACAATGTTTCATTGATCTGCACCATAACAATGTTCCATTGATTTGCACCATAAAAGATACAATATCAACTTTTATGAGAAACATTGCATTTAATATTCACCATAAAAATTTGAAACTTTTATTGGTGGCATTACATTTACATTTGATCTATACCATAAAAGTTTTAATCAAACTTTTATAGGTGACTTGCACTTACATTTGAAGTATATACATTAATCTGCACCATAAAAGTTTGATATCAAACTTATTCAGATATCATAAAAGTTTGATATCAAACTTAATCAGGTATCAAACTTTTATGAAAGTATATACATTAATCTGCACCATAAAAGTTTGATATCAAACTTAATCAGATATCATAAAAGTTTGATATCGAACTTAATTAGGTATCAAACTTTTATGGGTGACATTGCACTTACATTTGAACTATGTACAATTTTCAAAA
This sequence comes from Picea engelmannii, assembly GCA_009831015.1. Taxonomy (NCBI): domain Eukaryota; kingdom Viridiplantae; phylum Streptophyta; class Pinopsida; order Pinales; family Pinaceae; genus Picea; species Picea engelmannii. Next base: position 215,091 of record ML789665.1, read on the forward strand.
CTCCTACATGTGTGTTCCATTGATCCACAGCATAAAAGCTTGATTGTGATCTTTATGGGACACAATGCACTTACATTTGAACTATGTTTAATTCTGAGGCTCCCACTTAGCTATGAAAACTTGCAATATGAATAGCAATGTTTCATTGATATGTATGATAAAAGTTTGATCCCAATATTTATGGGAGAAGTAACATTTTGATGTTTGATTTATATAGTTTGATTCCAGTTTTTATTTATTTTTGTCATACCTCTATATTTATAAAGGTAAATTAAAAGACCTATTATAAATGTTAGATATTAAATTATATTTCTCATCTATTTATTATTGTCATACTTTTATATTTATAAAAGTAAATTAAAAAACTTATTATAAATAATATATATTAAATTATATTTTTCATCTATTTATTTGAAGTAATTTTAGAATTCTCAAATAATGAATACGATCCAGTTTTGTCTTATAGTGGTCTCTTCTATTCACTATTTATCATGTTCCAATGTTTCTTCATTCTACCACTTGTATTAAGACGGATTCATGTTTGGGATCTAAAATATTGACAGAAGCACTATCACTACTAATAATAGTCCAATTAATTATGAAAACTCAAACTACAATCAGATATAAAGTAGGCATAAAATCACTTCTAACATTAAGTAAGCATATTTATATAACTTTAAAGTTTAATAGATTAAACAAAATCAGATAGATGAAAACTTAAAGATATTCACTGCACTTATCCAAAACTACACTTACCTAGTTTAAGTATAATTTTATCAAAAAATTACATAGCAACCTACATTAGACTTGCATATTGAAACTATTTTTTAGAGCAATTCATGCATTCACATAATCCTCCCATGTTGCAGGTACTTGGACATGAACATCATTTTTCTGCTTGTGACATGGGAAAATGGAAAGCTAGTGCATGTCAATAGACATCCGTGATCTCCATAGCTAGTGTAAATGACAATTGAACATTGGGAGGTGATGCATGGAAAGCCATTGCTCAATTATTCCTACTACTGATTGAGGGTTAAGTGGATTTAGTAGGTTCCTTTTCCTTTTTGAATTTTCAATCTTGTCCTTTTTTTCTCTTTTGATTGCATCCATGTTTTTCTAATGTTTATCTTGTCCTTTTTGTTGTTGTTGACATAGTAGTTCTATTTCGAATTTCTCAAGTCCATTTTCCTTTAAAACAATTAGAGATACTTTCCTTTCTCCCACCTAATCTTTCTTCCTTTGCTTTACTTGTTGGACTTCTTTCTTCCCTTTTTGTCACTTAATGAAGATGTGAAGGCACAAATAAGATGAATTGGACCCTTAACTTAGTTCTTGGATTCTTTTGTACCCCTTCCATTAGTAGATTTATAAAGTCATCCTATGTTTTTTTATTTTCCTCTTCAAGGTACTCATTTGCCTCAAAATTGGCAACCTCTTTTCCACTTTCCACTACACAATCTATATAATACCCTACCACCTCATTTGGATCAAATATAGGTGGAATAGATAACATGGAAAGGCCCATATATCCTATGTTGTGATTGAGGTAGTGCATGTATTATGAGATTATCCTCATTAAGGTTGCATTGTTATGCTTCATTAACTTGAGTTGAGTTTCTATTTGAAGGTCCACAATATAAATTATAATTTATCATAGTTGATTTTTGTTTGCTATTCTAAGCATGTTCTCCATAAGCATGTTCTTCATATTGTTTTTCTTTTCTCGCCATGAAACTTGGAAAGTGCACAGAGATGAGGGGCAAAATCCTAATCCTTCAAATATATTTTTTATTCTAATATATTTTCTATTGTAAGTTCCTTTTATCATTATTTCCTCCCAAACTTAGCCAACTCAACCCTTTTATTTCATGCTTGAGATTTCTTATCATCCATACCATTTTCTCAATTTTGAAACACCTCTTGAATGGTAAAAAACACTTACATCTAGTGGTTGAAGCTTGTACATTGACTTAGTAGGGAAGAGATCAATACACAAAACTCTATCTACTTAGATGGCCCTATCCTCTTAGATGGCACCTAAGACGAGATGGATTTCATAGATTTTAACCTTGTACAATATTTACTGCAAACATATTTTTAGTAAAAGAACATAAAAGATATAATGGAAAATACAAACCCATCGAGATTCATTATGATACATTATTTACAATACAATATAAATATGGGAGTCAATTGCATTCAAAATCCTAACCAATGACCTGGATTAGTCAACAACCCTAATTCCTTAACCGAAAATAGAAAACCATTGGCAAAAACCATGTGCCAAAAAACCTCCCAACAATACACACAAAAATCAAAGAAACATGAAAAACAAGGCAAAAATTTGACACAGAGGCAAAAAACATTCTCGGGGTGATGGCCCCCAACCCCTACTTGTGCAAAGAATGTAACACATATCCAACATTCTCCCACTTGTTATTTTCTTTGCATATAGGGGTTACAAGGTTACATAGTCAACAATCCAAGGTAGCAATGTCCATGGATCCTCTACATCAAGATAACTTCTTAGTTCTCATAGATTTTGTTAATGAATCTGGAACATTCTTCAAAGTGTCCACCTTCATCAACAACACTTTATTTTCTTCAACCATGTCTCTCACAAAGTGATATTGAATATCAATATGATTTGTCTTTGAATGATAAGAATGGTTCTTCGCTAGAAAAATTGCACTCTAACTGTCACAACCTATCCTTACAACTTGTTGTACCAACCCAATACCTGAACAGAATATTTGTAACCATACTTATTCCTTACTTTCATGAGTGGCTAACATGTATTCAAATTTTGTAGTTGAATGTGTCACTACAACATGTCTTTTCGCCATCCAACTTATTGCTCCTCCACATACCCACTTGTACATCTTCTATGATCCATATCTCTAGCTCAGTCTACATCCACAAAGCCATGTATATAACCAACACTCTTTCCAATCTTGGTCTTCCTTGGTAGCACAATCCATAGCTAGTAATTCCACGCAAATATCTAAAAACTATTTTTATTGTTGTCCAATGCTCCTTCCCTAGTTTTGACATATACCTTAACATTACACCAACAAGAATATGAACCTTGACTAGTTTACATTCTTGCATATTAAACCTCTACAATATTGTCTCGACATATTTTCTCTAATTTAACAAGAGTTTCCTCTTTTTTCGATCTCTTTTAATTTCCATGCCCAAAATAAAATTTGAAGCACCGAGATCCTTCATGTAAAATTTAGAGGACAACTGAGTTTTCACATCCTTGATAATCTCCTTGTTGTTTCCTATCAGCAACATGTCATCCACATACAAGACCCAATAGATCAAATGATCACCAATTAATTTAAAATACACATAATTATCCTCTTTGGTTCTTGTGAATCCAATCCCAACATATTAGTATCAAATTTTTGATACAACATCCTTGGTGATCGTTTTAAAACATACATGTAATTTTTCATCTTGCATACCAACTCCTTCTTTCCCTTCACAACAAGTCCTTCTCGTTGCTTCATATATATTTCTTATTCCCGATCCCCATGTCGGAATGTTGTCTTCACATCCATATTTTCTACTTTAAAATTAAATGCAACAACAACAAATAACATAAATAATATAGAATTTAACTTGGAAACATGAGAAAAAGTATCACCAAAATCAATTCCCTCAACCTGGGAATAACCATTTGCTACTAACCCATCTTTGTATTTCTCCACTTTTCCTTCTGCATTCAACTTCCTTTTAAATACCCATTTGTTGCCAATGGGTCTTTTTCCAGTCAGAAACTCCACTAGATCCCAAGCCTCATTCTTATCCAAGGCTACCATTTCTTCATCCATGGTCTTTTTCTAGAGATTTCCATCCTCTAAATCCATTGCCTCCCTAACAGTTCTAGGATCATCATCAGGAATAGACAAAGAAAAATTTGAATGAAATCAGATGGAGTATACCTTTCTGGTAGCCTTCTTTCTCGAACCGATCTCCTCAATAATGGAGTATGAGGATCTTCTTCTTCTGATTCTTGTTTATCTGTAGAGTCTTATTCATCATCCTTTAAATAAAACTATATTTGCTCTGGTTCTTCCTTACTTGGTAGGACTTCTTGTTTAACAACATCCTTCATTTCTTTAAATAACACATCTCGACTATACACCACCTTCTTAGTTTATGGGTTCAAAATCTTATAACCTTTGAGAGCATCTTTATACCCAATAAAGATACATTTTTCAACCTTCTTATCTAGCTTACTCCTATTTTCCTTTGGAGCATGAACATATGTATCACAACCAAATACCTTTAGATGTGTGAGAGAAGGTTTCTTACCAATCCATACATCTTTTGGAGTCTTGTCATCCAACACTGATGAGGGTGATATGGTGAGTAGTTAACATGCAGTACCCATTGCCTCTTCCCAAAAACATTTCCCGAACCCGACACCACTAAGCATGCACCTTTTTTTTTCCATCTGCGTCTTGTTCATCCTTTCTGCAACTCCATTCTACTAAGGTGTACATGGAGTATACTTATGCCTTGCTATACCACACTTCTTACAGAATTCTTTAAATTCATTTCAGCAAAAATCTCAGCCATTATCTGTCGTCAACACCTTAATTCTTTTCTCTGTTTGATTCTCAACAAGAGCTTTAAACTCTTTAAACATGTCAAATACTTCATATTTATTCTTGAGGAAATATATCCAAGTATTCCTCAAGAATTAATCTATAAATGAGACATAGTGCTCAGATTTTCCCAATGATCGGACCGACACACGTCCTAAAACATCAGTGTGAACTATTTGTAAAATTCTTTCTTCCCTCATTGCACCAGAGGGGAATATTACCTGATTCTTCTTCCCATATACACAATATTCACATAAATCAAAATCTAGAGAGAAATTAGAAATACCTTCAACCATACCTTTACCGTGTAGTAGTTGAAGACCGTTCTCTCTGATATGCCCCAGTCTTTGATGTTGGATTACTCAGAGGGGCGGTGAATCAGTAATAGAGAAATTTAATCATTTTTAACCATATAATCTAAGTGTTATATCAATCTAGCATTATCATCCAATAAATGAAAAGTAAATAAGCAATGAATAAATGAACAATCATACACATACACAATACACCAATGTTTTACGTGGAAACTCAAAGAGGGAGAAAACCACATAATGTTTTTTATTATATGTATTAAAGAATTACATTCATTGGAAGCACCAACTTCCTTTGTTTTCCAGCTACAACTAGAAGGAGGCTCCAACCCCCTAGTTTCTCAAGCTACAACCTAAGCGAAGCTCCAACTCCTCAATTCTCTAGATACAACCAGAAGGAGGCTACAACCCCCTATGTTCTCCAGCTACAACCGGAAGATGGATACAACCACCTATCCTTGCCCCGTCCAACTGCCCTCACATATAAGTATAATGATGGAACCACTGTCACACTACCACTTTGAGATATACTTCTATAAACCTATATCAATAAACCTGCACCAAACAACCTGTACCAATAAACCTGAACCATGCATCAACCATCCATCAAACTGTACCTCAACTTGTAATCAACCTATACCATAAACAAGTGCATAAACCATGCACCAACCTATCCCAAACAACATGTAATCAACTTGTACCATAAACAAGTGCATCCAACCATGTACCAAACATGTACCAATCATGTATCAACTACTTATAAACTATTACTCATCAATATGTACCAACATCATCAACTATACACCTCATGTATGTGCCAACTCATCAACTACTTGTCTCAACCATGTACCCAACATGTACCTCAACCAAAATCCCTCATCAATTTCATCATCCAAATTTGATTTTTAACTCTATAATAGACTTGATGTATATGATCACATACCTACAAACCTTTCTTAACTTTAACAACAAGAGACTATCATTTTCATCAAACTTTTCTTTAGTCTCACATGAATAGTTTTGGATTAGTCAACAACCCTAACTTGAAATAATCATAACTATGTACCTATAATGAATAAAGATCTAAAAATAGTACACATTGTTCTTCAATTTGTTTCATACAATTCCTCGAGGTGTCACTACTTGGAACCTCTTAGAAAATGAGTTATAACAAAAATGGCATACCTTGTTGAATTTTGGCTTATTCTAGAGAGTGAACGTGTAGAGAGTGCCCTGCACGGAATATTTGTTGTATCGATCTGGAAATTTTACACATAATACTATAGATTGTACTCTAACAAAAAACAAAATCTTACTTAATTTAGATCTGTTATGAATAATTTATGACGTTTTTACCCGAAACATGTGTTTTAGACTAGTTTCAAGACTAGCCACAAACCCTATTTTCCACGGAGTGTAACTCCAAGAATACAATGACCCAAAAGATGAAATTCGTACAACATATACTTGGATATGTGTTCTCAATGGCCTCTCAATTTCATTGTATGAATCATTCTATAAAAAAATATATTACGAAAATGGTGAGATGACCTGTAAATAACATGACTTAGAAAACATCATCAAAATAATTTATCCTCCCTTGAATTTCGGCCTTGTTTACTTCACCTTGTCTCTGTAATTCATCTTATATATTCTTTGGTTACCTCATTCACCTGTAGATATTCAATATTCTCAAGTGTAATTAAAAAGAGAGAGCCTTGCCTCTTATTTATACTTTCATGTAACTTCCTTAAGGGGTTAACTTTTAACCATCTTAACCCACTTTCCTTATTTTAAGGTTAACCAACTTCTAACCACTTGTCCAATTAGTAATTTATCCATTAAATTTATTATTTAAATAATTTGTTTTGTATCCACTTTAACTTATAGTACACTCGTCACTTCAATTTACCTCAAGAGGTTACCTTCTAACCATCTTAAACCATTTTCCTTATTTTAGGGCTAACCCACTTCTAACCACTTGTAAACTTAGTAATTTCTCCATTAACTTTATTATTTAAATAATTTCTTTTGTATTCACTTTGAATTATAATACACTCATCACTTCACTTTATTATTTACCTTCTAAAAATCTCTTAAACCACTTTGACTACTTTGACCTTTTGGGGCTTCTAGATGACTCATGAGTGTTCTCCAACTTCACATGGCCATAACTCTCTAACCGTGAGGAGTTATGTGACGTTCCACATACCACTGGAAATGTCATGACATGTACTATCCATATAGAATAGTATTACCTGCAAATATATCAAAACACATACCGTTATCCATCAAACAAACTTGGGTCCATTAAGCAAACCTTTGTGCTACCAGACTTTCTTCAAGGGTTAACATCAATGCCAACCAACCTTAATCAACATTTGATGCCACAACATAACATTTTCTCTAGATACTATAGGAGTTCTTTCTTCTTCAACATCAATATTAGGAACAATGGAACCATTACACTCATCACTAATAGTTATTCCTTGCATCTTATAGAGAGTTGCAAACCTAACTCCCTACCATTGCTCCTCGAACCATCCTGCATGTTTCCTTTTCAAATATTGTTTTTACCCCTGAATCATCCATTTTTCTTACAAAAACAAAATTTCTAGCCAATCCCGTGATGTGCAGAACACCAGGTAGTGTTCTAATCCTTCTAACTATGAGCCTAAAATTGACTTTTCCTCGACTTATGATTCTGGTTATCGAGTCACCACCTGGGAAAACATTGACTCAAACACTCCCTGTGGGGATTCATATGAAAGGATGCACCTGAGTCAACCAACCATGCCTCGTGATCTGCATGTGTGCTTGAAGAAGCCAAGTACACATCTCCTCCTTCTTCCTTGGGGGACTTTTCTTCTGTAGAAGGATATTCTTCAAATCCCTTCATTTTCTCAACTTTGGATCTACTCTTCTTCTTGTAGAGAACTTCTTTTCCACATCTCCAACATACATTTACAAACTTTTCAGGAGATTTATATCTACCCTTACACTTAGATCTCCCACTTGATAACTTAGATCTATTTCATTCCTAGGAGAGTCCTCTTGAAAATAATGCATTTGTGCTCCATCCTTCCATATTCTTCCATAACATCTCCTTCGACAACAAGGATGAGACCACTTCATAAAACATCAAGGAAGTTGTATTACTACCTATGACCACAACCGTATTATCCCATGATTCTAGTAAAGAATACAGTAAACTGATACACTTATCTTCATCTGAAATTTTAATCTCAACAGATACTAACTGACTTACCACAGTATTGAAGGCGTTAAAATGCTCTACCACCAAGTCTCCATCTCTCATCCTCATGTTATAAAAATTCTTTCTTGGGAATAGTTTATTTATTAGGGACTTAGATTGATACAACTTCCCCAACTTATCCCATAAATCCTTGGTTGTAGCTTCCTATGACACATTCAATAATATTGAATCTCAGAGACAAAGTCAAATCGTTCTCTTCACCTTTCGATCCAAATTTTTCCAATTGTTTGTTGAAGTTCCTTTAGTTGTAGTACTTGGATCTACCATGATCCACAGATCTATGTCCACCAAAAAATATTCCATCTTGAGCTTCCATAGCTAAAAATGTTTCCCATTAAACTTCTCGATCTCCATTTTCGAATTGCTCGCCATTTATTTTCACCTGAAAAATCAATACCACAGATCTCCCACTGTAATAAGGCTTATCACAGTCCTGATCCAAACCCTTTACCATAAAGGCATCCCCCTGAAGACAACAAAGCTTTGATACCACTTGTAGATTTTAACCTTGTACAATATTTACTAGAAATAAATTTTCAATAAAAGAACATAAAATATACAATGGAAAATACAAACATTACATAGATATTTTTCCCCTGGAAACCCAAACTAGGAAAACCAACATATTCTATATTCATTCCTTGTGATATATTGTTTACAATAAAATATACATATAGGAGCCAGCGACATCCAAAACCCTAAACCAATGACCTAGATTAGTCAACAAACCTAGTTCCTTAACTGAAAATAGAAAACCATCAACAAAAACCATGTTCCGAAAAATCGCCCAAAAATGGACATGAAAATCGAGGCAACATGAAAAACAAGAAAAAAATGCGACACATTTCTTGTCTACTCATGCAAAGAATATAACACATACCCAACATATTTCGTGTCCACCAAGGACGAGAAGGTGATGATCTGTAAGAGAAAATCCACCAAATATAGATCTTATGGATTAATGAAGTCAATCCAGGATTGGTTCTTTTATCATCTAAGTATGTGGTTGAGTTTCCATGCATGCTCTCAATCATTCCTTCCAATAATATAGTCCTTTAATTGTTATTTACCCTTAAAGAGGTAAAAACTAGGAATCCTCCAACCACTATAATTAACAAAACTAAGTATTTTCATTCACAATCTACTCTTCATTATTATGCGTTGCACACTTTTGTTTCCTCACTTTGCCAAAACCCTTAGCCCACATGATTTCCTTGCTTGCAAGCATATTTCATCACAATTGTAGATTTTATGAGGGCCATAAGGATTGACCCCATACACAATAGATAATTTCTCATAAAAATTATGAAACAATGGGAGATCCAATGTTGACATCTTAGTTTTTGTCCACACTCTCATTTATTTTAAGTGTCAAAATATAGATGTCTTTTTATAAATCTAGCCCATTTTTACTTTCTTGATAATCCATCCTTGAATGTATTAGGCCTAGCTTGGCATATGTGTCCATATGGGCATTTAGTAGAAGGATTTGAAGACCATGAGCTAATTTTTCCTTGTAATTGCACCAATTTACTGTTTCAAATATATTCCCCTCATATGTTAGTATAGAGGATGGCACCTTCCATGTTATTGTAGAAATTCTTTACAACCAATAAGTAAAGGTGTTGGAGGGAATTCTCCACTTTTTTGTCATCGATCTCATTGAATAATCATTATCTTCAACATTGGTTGTTTCTCCTTCCATGTCATGCTTTCACCAACCTTTATTCAACCAATATCCTCTTTGTATGATCCATATATGGGAGCGGAACGAACTGATTAATAGACTGAATACAATAAACAAAGAGATAGGAAGAATAACACAAATATCCAGTGAACAATATCTTCTATTAAATAATGGAATAGGCTGAAACTATAAATCTACAGAACTAAAACTTGCTCGAATGGTGGTAGTTATCTCTGAGAAGAGATGTAGATGCTACGCACATCCGTTTGAGTAGAATTGATTAAAATGAGGCTCAAGAGGCCTTTTTAATATTACTCATGAATGCCAAAACCCTAGACATCCAAAAACCTAACCCTAGAAGGATAAACACCAAAATTCATGTGGGCCCTATGGGTAAGTTGGTGTAATTTGGTACCTCAACTTCCTAGGGTCGTTATGTTTTCATACGACCTCCATTTTAGGTGCGTGATAGCCCGATTGAAAGGAATTTCAGAGAACTACACATTGCTTTGTCATAATATGACTTCGTTTGCATTTTGACTGTGGCGAGCCAAAGAAAAAAATGTTTAGGGCCCCAAAACAGCCCAGAAAGTAAAACAAGATGTGATGACATGAAAAAATACAAAATAATCCAGTTCGATTAGGAGAGAGGCCACCTGTATCCACCTAGCGAATGTATGGGGCTTCAGACTATTGGATTACTGAGAGGGGGGGTGAATCAGTAATAACGTAATTATAATCTTTTTTCTTCAAATGTTATATCAATGTAGAATTATTATCCAATAATGAGCAGTAATAAATAAACAATCACACACATACACAGTACACCAGTGTTTTACGTGGAAACCCAAATTGGGAAAAAACCACGGAATGCTTTTCTTATATGTCTTGAAGAATTACATTCATTGTAAGCATCGACTTCCTTTGTTTTCCAGCTACAACTGGAAGGAGGCTCCAACCCCCTAGTTTCTCAGGCTACAACCCGAGGGAAGCTCCAACTTCCCAAATCTCTAGCTACAACCAGAAGGAGGCTACAACCCCCAATGTTCTCCGGCTACAACCGAAAGGTGGCTACAACCACCTGTCATTGCCCCGTCCTACCACCCTGAAGTAGAAGTAGAATGATGGAACCACTATCACACTATCACTGTGAGATATACCACTGTAAACTTGTACCAATAAATCTGAACCATTCATCAACCTGTACCTCATCCTGTAATCAACCTGTACTACAAAAAACTGCATCAACCATGCACCAACCTGTAATCAACATGTACCATAAACAAGTGAATCAACCATGCACCAACCTGTAATCAACCTGTACCATAAACAAGTGCATCAGCCATGCACCAACCTATAATCAACATGTACCATAAACAAGTGCATCAACCTTGCACCAACCTGTAATCAACCTGTACCATAAACAAGTGCATCTAACCATGTGCCAAGTATGTACCAATCATGTATCAACTACTCATCAACTATGACTCATCAATATGTACCAACATCATCAACTATACACCTCATGTATGTGCACCAACTCATCAACTACTTGTCTCAACCATGTACTCAACATATACCTCAACCAAAATCCCTCATTAATTTCATCATACAAATCTGATTTGTAGCTTTGTAATAGACCTGGTGTATACGATCACATTCCTGCAAAGCTTCCTTAACTTTAAAAACAAGAGACTAACATTTTCATCAAACTTTTCTTTAGTCTCACATGCCTAGTTTTGGATTAGTCAACAACCCTAACTTTAAGTAATCATAACTTTGAACCTATAATGTATAAAGATCTAAAACTGATACAAAATCTTCTTCAGTGTGTTTTATGTGATTCCTCCAAGTGGCACAACTTTGAACCTCTCAGAAAATGAGTTATAGAAAAAATGACATGCCTTGCTGAATTCTGGCTTATTCTAGAGAGCGACCTTGTAGAGCGTGCCCTGCACAAAATGTTTGATGAAATTATCTAAAAATGTTACACATAATACTATAGACTATACCCTAACCAAAAAAATTGGTCTCATTGAATTTGGATCTGTTATGAAGAAGTTATGACGTTTTTACCCGAAACACCTGATTTTGACTGGCCACAAACCCTATTTTCCACAGAGTGTAACTCTCAAAATACAATGAACCAGAAGATGAATTTTTAACCAAGGTACTTGGATATGTTTTCTCACTTTCTTATCAATTTCATATCTGAATCATTATAGAAAAAAATTTATAGCGAAAATGGTGAGATGACCTGAAAATAACATACCTTAGAAAGCACCATCAAAAGAATTTATCCTTCCTTTCATTTTAGCCTTCTTTTCTTCACTTTCCTCAGAATTTCGGCTTAGATATCATTTGTATACCTCAGACACCTATATATATTCAATATGCTCAAGTTTGTTTCAAATTAGAGATCCTTGCCTCTTATTTATACTCTCCAAGTAGCTTCCTTAAAAACATCTTCTAGGTCACTTGGCTCCACTTTCCTTATTTTAGGTTTGGGTCCACTTATAATTTCTCTATTAAAATTATTATTGAAACAATTTATTTTGTATTCACTTTGAATTATAATACACTCATCACTTCACTATATTATTTACCTTTTAAAATCTCTTAAATCACTTTGATTACTTTGACCTTTTGGGGCTTCTAGATGACATATGA